>LNAC01000592.1:964504-977688 GCA_002007465.1 Ailurus styani
CCACCCTGCCCCTCAAGTTCAATCAGGGAAAGATAATATTCTTATTCATGGGAAATACACTTGAAGTTTTAACAAATAAAAAGGAATTATGTATACAACTTATTCTGAAATGGTTTAGAAAAAATAATATGTGTGTATATGTACATATAGGTATATATGTATATCTATGTATATGTGTACACACACACACACACACACATAATGGGGCAGGGAGAAGGACATGCCTCATGCTCAAATAAACAGCCTTTCTCTCAAAGGTAGAATTCTTAAAGGGAAATATTCAAGCTGCAAGAAGAATGTGAGGATAGTTGGTAATTACTTCCCTAGTGATTAATTTCTCTCTCCCGCTCTCTTTGGCTGAGTGGACTTGGGTGAGAATATAGGCACAGGTAGGCAGTTGCCTTGACATTGGTTTGGGGACTGTCATTTCCAAATGACTGGATATCTGTTTAAAGGGACAGTGATTTTTCCTCTTCTGGACAATCAGAATGTAACTTCTTTTCACATACCGGTCTTTTTTTTTAATTTTAAAGATTTTATTTATTTGACAGAGAGACAGACAGAGAGCACAAGCAGGGGGAGCAACAAAGGGAGAGGGAGAAGCAGGCTCCCACTGAGCAGGGAGCCTTATGGGGACTTGATCCCAGGACCCTGGAATCATGACCTAATCAAAGGCAGATTGCTTAACTGACTGAGCCATCCATGTGCCCCTTACGTACTGGTTTTAGACACTTGGCTTTTCACAGGTATTACATACATGTGCCTTAGTTTGTTGTTTAACTACAAAACTGGACTTTTAAATTAGAAGTATTTCCTGTTTTGCTGTTGTTAGGAGGAACTTTATTCTGTTTGCTTTATTATAATTACTGTTGTCCATTCAACAGATAACTCCCATGTAGAAGGGAGCTGTCAGTAAACCACTGTCTTTTTGTTTTTTCCATCTTGGTCTTGATTTAAATTAGAATTTTTCCACTTTCAGAATAGTCCTATCTGAAGGGGAAGTTCTTTAAACCAAATCAAAATGCCTGCCCTTGCATAAGTTGAGACCTAATATAATGCATATCTTTCTCATTTGTACATGTCACTTGTTTTATTACTCAGAATAACTTTAATTAAGTTTTAAATTTGGCTCACTTGCATTGAATTTTTCAATGTCTTCCTGAATGTGGACTGGGGAATTTCACTGAACTGCATTTAGCACATGTCTCCCCAAAGCAAACATTAATAGTCGCATCACCCATAAATCAGATTAGACTATTAGGAAAGTAGTAAACTACCTAATCACCTACTCACCAATCCTAATAAAACTGAACTTGGTAATTAATGTAGTCAATTTACTAACTGGGCCTTAAGCCACTTGGGCCTTGGTTTAAGACTTATAAGGTACTTCGGATATCTAGTTTGGAATTTTAGATAAAATTCCTTCAGAGGTTAGTGACATTGTGTTATGTGTCTATATTACAGTATTGCCTAAAATAGGTAAAATGGCATTTGCTTTACCTGTGTTTCATTTTACTCTGAAACTGGAGGCATCAAAGTTAGCTTCTAGGTAGAAATTAGGATGAGACTTAATCAATTAGAGTTAATCTTAGCTTGATTCAATTTTGAACTAAAGCCAGTTTCAATTTGGCCAAAGCCAATGTTTCTCATTTATTATCAGTGCTTTAGCAGTTGACAAATAGTGAGATGTGTTCCAGTTGCAGTCATCTTTCGACTGGGCTGGAGAGGTCTTTGACACAGCGGCTCACTCCGGCTCCCTGGGCTGTGTGTGTGCACAGGTGGGGTGCGTTGGGGGCTGGCTTCTGGGGCCCTGCTCTTGGTGTAATTTTTTGCTGTTGTTTTCTTGAAATTAACTATTTTTGAACAAGGGTCCTGCATTTTCATTTTGCACTGTGGCCCACAAATTATATAGCCTGTAGCCGACCTGGATGATACCACTCGTGTCCATTTATATAACTGGTTAAAATGGCTGGCTGGCAGGCATGACGTGAGTTTTCCCCTCTCTCTTGTCCCTTTTCTGAAGCCACTTTGGCACATGCAGCTGAGTCTAACGAAAGCAGGCTTCCTTCTCTACTGTATTATATGTGTTGGGGTTTATATACTGAAGGCAGTAATATGAAGATAGATTCACAAAAAGCTAACTAGCATTACTAACATAACATAACTAGCATAACTAACGAGCCTGAAAAGTTCATTAAAATCCTCGGAGCAGATACCGGGTTTTTGTGTAGTGGCTGGGACTGATTTTTACACAGCACAGAGTGGGGGTTCTTTAGGGCTCCCTGCATCAGGGCTGCTTGCTTGTTTTCTACAAAACATATATCTTTACCTTAAAGTTTCGAGGATGCAGTGTAAAAGAAAGACCAAATAATGAAGTTCCATTCAATTCTGAGATTTTAGAATTCCTTAAGAAATAAACTTAGAAGCAACAGAGATTTACTTTTTACATGACAATAATTAAAAATGAGGCTTACTTCCCTCCACTACAATGATAGCTACCATTTATTGAGCATTTACTATGTGCTAGGCACTTTGCATACACATTGTTTTTCACTGAATCTCACAGTAGTCCGACGAGGTAGGATTATTATCCTCCTTGCACTGATGAGTGAGTGAAAGCTTGGAGAAGGGAAGGCAAGGGCAGCCAGGACTCCAACTGGCTTGGCTGACTCCCACGCCCCATGGACACCCTCTGCCCTCTATGGCCTCTCATCAATTAAATAAGGATGAGGCTAACCTCTGAGTCAAGGAGGTACTTGCTTAGGGAGTCAAATATAAGGGTGACCTGGCGGTGACCCTACCACACCATTGATTGCCAGGGACCATTAGACTGATGTGATGGCCCTGTGTCTTCTTTCTCCCTCACCTCTGTGTGCGTCAGGCTGGAAGTTGCCGGCTCAGACAACAGGAATGACCTTCCCCAATAAAGGATTCATCATCAGTAGGTCCAAGCCATTGCAAGCCCTGCTCAGTGAGTCCTTAAGATAGGGGGCTTTCTGTGGTCCCCAAATGCCTCCCAAAGTGTTGAAGGAATGCTGTGGGAATGCTTTGGCTGGATCTCTTCCTGCAGGTTGCCTTTCCCTCCTTCCATCTCACCCAGGCACATTTTCAGGAGAGTTTTAGGATGGAAACTATTAGCTTGCTCTTTTGCCATTGCTTTTTTTTTCTTTTAAACAAAAGATACATCAAGAGTTGAGGATGAATCTATTGCTGAGAAATTCTTTTGCATTTCAATTCATTGTCCATTTAATTAAAGGAATGGGGAAAATATGCTGTCATGGAAGCATATACTCAATACGTTAGAGAAATAGCTCCTGCTTACATAGGAATTAGCCCTGTCAAATCAATGGTGTGGGGTCACTGAGCACATAAATTTTGTTTACATAATTTTAAGCCAGCAGAGGTATAGCAGGCATCTTTTAAAAACATTTGTTTTGAAATTGTTGTAATATTTTTATTTAAAAAATGAATTTGTATCCCCAAATTAATCCATACATGTAATGTAGTTTATGTCAAGAACTACATCTCCTTTCCTCTTTTTAGGCAGATACTGAAAAGTTGTTCTAAATTTCATCCAGAAGAGTGAACATTCCAAAATAGGGAAAATTTTAAGAAGAGAATTGCTGTGATTGGGAACAGTGTGTCTAATTGGGAATCATTATGAATTATAATGGCTCAGTAAATCAAAACTGAATGGTGTTGGCCCAATAGTAAACAGACAATGGGATTAGGTATATGTAATGATACAATGTTGATCTAATCTCAAGTCAATAGAAGAAGGATATATTATTAAATAAATGGTGTTGGGAAAACTGACTTACTATTTAGGAAAAGGAAAGCTATATGCCTTAATATAAACAATAATGCTGTATTTTATATAAATAAATTCCATGTGGATTACAGATCTAACAATAAAAAGTAAGATGATAAAGACATTTATAAGAAACTGTGGATGAAAATAATGGAATCTCAGGGTAGAGAAAGACTTTCGAAGCATGACTGATGGTAGAAACCATGAAGGGAATGGTAGGTATCTGCACATTTAAAACTGCAGAAGAGCAAAATAGAGTATAAACCAAGGTAAAATACAAATGATAAATTGGAAGAAGTGTTGCTGCAAATGACAGAAGGTAAAGATAAGGAACTCTTTCAAATGAATAACAAAATGATTATCTCTCACAGAAAACTGTGTTTGGGACTAAAGCAGGCAATTCAATAAAGCAATGTAAGTGGCCTATAAACAAATTAAAAGTGCTTGATGTTAGTTGTAGTCAAAGAAATACAAATTAAAAGCAAAACAAACCATGTTCATCTGTGGGATTGACAATAGTCACTTTAGCCAGGGTGTGGGGGAAAAAGGCATCATTGCCAGATGCCAGTAATTGGAGGACATGTCTTTTGACTTAACAAATCTATTTTTATAAATGGATCCTAAAGCAAATGGTTGGATATGTATGCCACATATGTATGAAGACGTTTATATTCTATTTTTATTTTTTTTTTTATTTTTTTTTTTTAAGATTTTATTTATTTATTTCACAGAGGGAGAGAGATCACAAGGAGGCAGAGAGGCAGGCAGAGAGAGGAGGGAAGCAGGCTCCCTGCTGAGCAGAGAGCCCGATGCGGGCCTCGATCCCAGGACCCTGAGATCACGACCTGAGCCGAAAGCAGAGGCATTAACCCACTGAGCCACCCAGGCGCCCTATATTCTATTTTTAAAATAACAGTGAAAAATTTGGCTTGAATGTTCTGCAATAGGGGATTTGTCAGTTCTTCAATGGACTCCTCTGTGGACATTATATCTCTATCGAATAGTGAGTCACTATTTTTTTTTTTTAGTTTGATTTACTTTTTATTGTTCTTTTTATTATGTTATGTTAGTCACCATACAATTCATCATTAGTTTTTTTTTTAAGATTTTATTTATTTATATGACAGAGAGAGAGATTACAAGTAGGCAGAGAGGCAGGCAGAGAGAGAGGAGGAAGCAGGCTCCCTGCTGAGCAGAGAGCCCGATGCGGGTCTCGATCCCAGGACCTTGGGATCATGACCTGAGCCGAAGGCAGAGGCTTTAACCCTCTGAGCCACCCAGGCGCCCTCATCATTAGTTTTTGATGTGGTATTCCATGATGCATTGTTTGCGTATAATACCCAGTGCTCCATGCAATCCATAGAGTCACTATCTATTATTGCACTCCTGCCCCCAAACAAAGCAAATGACAATCCAGTATATAAACTACGATCCCATTTGTTGTTTGTAAAAAATGTTTGTATAAACTGGGGAAGAAGTTGGGAAGAGTGATCATCTAAATTTTGATAGATGCTACTGATGGGAGTAGGATTAGACTAGGGATAAATTTTTATGTTTTTGTGTTTTCTGATATTAAAATAAAATTTAAAAAATATAATTGTGGGATGCCTGGGTGGCTCAGTCGGTTAAGTGTCTCCCTTCAGCTCAGGTCATGATCCCAGGGTCCTGGGATCCATTGGGCTCCTTGTTCAGCAGGAATCCTGTTTCTCCTTCTTCCTGCTGTTCCCCCTGTGTGTGCACACTCCCTCTCTGACAAATGAATAAATAAAATCTTTTAAAAAAATATAATTGTAAGATTTAGTAAGTTAGATGTAGTACCCCCAAATACTAAAAGTGTTTATAGTAAGGTAGTAGGATTAGAGGTGATTTAAAAGTTCTTTTTCTGTTTTCCAAAATTTCTACACTCAAATATAGTTGTATTACTCTTTCATTAGAAAATAAAAAAATTGGAAAGGAAACAAATAAAATCTATAGGTGAATAAACATATATGTACACACATTAAAAGTCTGAAACATTATATATCAAAATCTTAATAGTGTTTATTTCTGGATGATAATGATAAGTGATTAAAAATAGTTTTCTTTTGTTAATCTGTGTTCACTAATTTTTAAAAACACACATGTATTACATGAGGAACAAATAGTAAAATTATAGAACACAGCTCCTTTAACATTTTATATAGTATGCTTTACCTTTGTTTAAAAAGCTCTCCCAAACCCCAAGTGTAAATAAGAAATCAGAGACCGAAAAGCAAAATAATGTGTGTTTAAACAGTTTTTGGAAGGGAAAAGTTATTGCTGAAATTTTTAGTACCCTTTGACATAATTCGGGGCAACGTGGAGTGACAGCACCCTGAGCCTAGGTGTCCCTGTTGCTGACCCAAACACAGCTTTAGTTTCTAGGCCAGGACCTTGGTCTGCTTTCACCAACACAGGCTCACATGCATCAACATTTGGAATTGCAAAGCAAATGCTGATTGAAGGGTCCAAAGGGGTTTTTAGATTTGGGATGCTGGGACCATGGAGCATGGGCTTTTGTCTCTGCTTGGGTTTCTGTGTCCTTCGTCTGGGAGCTGGGCTTCATGTTGGACCTGGGCAGTGGTGGTTTTACCACAAGAATGTTTTCTTAGGCCTGGTTCCCAGATGCCATCTTTTCTTGAGTTGGATGGTGTGGTTGGGCCCGGCAAGTGGCCACCGAGAGGCTGTTGCTTCTGTGGACATGACTGACAAATCAATGCACACCAAAGTTTCAATTTTCCTTCCACTCTCAAATCAGAAGGGGGGAGAGGGGGCCTTCACCTCACACGGAGCTCCCTGCCTCCCCCCATTCTCCTTGCCAGCTTTCACAAGTCTTGCGGTGCCTGTAGTGACTATGTCCTTACAGCACTCTATCCACTGATGGGGTATCTTGTGTTTGTTGTTATTTTTCAATGTGTGCATCTTGACATGTTCCTCGAGGGTAGGGTTCATGCCTTTTAATTCTCAGGATGCCGTATTTTTTTTAAAGATTTTATTTTTAAGTAATCTCGACACCCAACATGGGGCTCAAACTTACAACCCTGAAATCAAGAGTAGCATGCTCTACCAATTGAGTCAGCCAGGTGTCACTGGATGCTGGGAAGATTGTTGTCGGACACCCCGGATTTTTGTCCCAGCTCTGTTGAGAGAAACTGGAGAACTCACCTTCCTTTTCAGACCCTCAATTTTTTTTTTTAGGATCACAAATTGAATTCTAAAGTCATACTCTAAAAAGTGGGTAACAGCAATGAGTGCAGAAGGCCAGATCTATGAAAAATACTTCTCAGAAGATTAATGCTTGACCTATTTGTCCCACATCTGAGGAAGGTATGGGTACTGGGAACTGTGGCATTTTCCAAGAAGAACAATAGTGCAAGAATGATAATAAACAGCTACTGGTACTCTGCCTTGGTATTTGGGGGAGGTATAGGGAGTGGTGAGGACTGTGGCAAACTGAAATCTCATGACCAGGATTGTCCAATTGATTGTTGCCACACTGGAATGGGGGTCAGGCTTTCTAGGTCCTTGAGTTTTTAAGAGAAACCAGATATATAGCTGTTTATGTTAAATCTCCTGATTTTTGAATGCTGGCAAGTAATGTAAACAGATTTTAAAAACAGTTGAAGGTAAACATGTCTATAGGCCCCATCCAGTCTGAGGGCTGAAAATTTGCATTTCTGAACTCCAGGCCATCTAGGTGCTTTATTGCTCAATTATTCTACTTCATCTGACAGAGAGTGCTGTTATGTGAGCATGGAGAGGCTTCTGACCAATTTCCCTGAACTCATTTTTAAGAAAATGCCCATTTTATCAAGTGTGTTATTTAGGATATTGGAAGTGCTTCTGACATTACCACGGGTAAAAATGATAATGCCTACAAAAGAAGCTTGACATTTAAAAACATCCTCTGCTTTCCCCGATTCCTAGACTCATGGACAATCAGAGCTGATGAGGTGCTGGAGGGAAAGCGGGTGGTATGCAGTATAAAGCACCGGCTGGCTGGAGGACACGAGAAAACAACGTAGATGGACAATCTGGAGAAATGAAGGGGATTTAAAGGAGGGTAGATGGTGAACAAAGGGGCCTCTCTTTGATCTCCTGTCTACAGGGAGGAGATAGGAACAGCGCCGTTTTTCTTGCAACGCTCCTCTCGCCTTTAAGACTGTACATTTGTTTTCAATTTTAACAGTTACATTGCATGCTTTCATTACACCATTGTCTAAAATATTGCCGATGCCCTAACCGTTGTAATTTATCTTTTGTACTATATAATTTGGAGCTGTTCAGGCCAGAAAGGAACATCTGCATTGAAAGGCTGAACTTGACACAGTTTAGAGTCCTACACTGGGCCTGTTCTAAGGTCAGTTTCCTTATAAACTTCGTTATCGCTGTTGGTTTTATTCATTCTATTTGACATATTAAGCTTCTGTATCTTGGCATAAAGGACACAATATTGCAGCATATTGGCAAGCTCATTTGGTTTTCCCAGCTAGTGTTGTGTCCAAATATCAATCCCCAGGGATAAACACGTGTATATCGACTGCAGGAAAATGAAGCTTAGCAGCAGGTGGCCTTTTGCCGCCTAATGAACATGGCAATCTGTTACTATCACCACGGCGCTTTTCACCAGACAATTAGGCAACTAAGCATGTAATTATTCAGGCCAACGAGAAGAGGCTCTCCTCTAATTTCATCTTTTCATTGCTGTTTATTCACCCACACTCCCCTCATTAGCGAGAGATTTTCCAGTCTATGCTAATTGGTTTCAATAACATTCATTTCAGTTGAAAGAGAACGATTCCGTTAATTGAGAATCGAAAGAATCTTTTCATTTTAAGTGCGTCCTGCTATGGAAATCTGAATACTCTCAACAGGTTCGAGCTAATGAAATTAAGTCACACAGCCATTAGTGGTGTAATAGAAATAAAGTAATTTATTTTCATTGAAGCATGTGCTATAGGTCCAGAACAATTAATACAGCTTGAAGAGGGTAGCAACTTGGAAAAAAAAATAGATTGAGGATAAACGGGATGATTTCCCTTCGAATGGCTTGTTTAATTCTTGGTTGAAACCCCTCATCCATTTGGTGCCACTTTCCACGTATTTAAAGTGAAGAGAACTCATTTGTAAAATGACACTTATCTAATTGTATATGAAAAGCTTGTTGTTTCCTATAGCAGCCACTTAAATGTGGCAAGATGACTCAATTGGTTAGCTGTGCTGGATATTTTAAACTGAATGTGCTTATAAAAATTTTACAGCAAAGCAATTAGTCAACCTGAGGATTTCCGTCTTTATGTAGTATCAGCATATTTACATGTGTGTGATTTAGAATCACACCGAGCCCTATGTCACAGCTATTATTGCTCGATGGCCCTCAGAATCCATCACAGGTATTACAATATTCAGGCACTGCAGTGTCAGTTCCAGGAACAGGCAGGGGCAGAATTTTTAAAATGAGGTGCTAGCAAATGTATTCATATAAAAAACATACCCTTCCAAATAAACTGAATTATCAAAGAAAAATCTTAAGTGTAAATGAAATCAAGGGCTTTATTTTGGGCTGCCTGTTACAATTCCACATTGACAGGCTACCCCTATTAGAAGACTAGTAAATTTTCTTGCCAGCAAGAATTTGTTTCTTTTAAAGCAAATCTCTTCCAGTTTCAGAGGGTGAAATATTGAATATATTACTTCCGCACATACAAAAAATGTACCTATATCATGACACTTTTACCAAAATTCTCATATCTTATTTAGTTGTTATTTTTTTAATGGAATAATCAATATGAAACCATTTGGGTTGCTGTCAGACTAGCTGCCTGTGTATAAAATTCCCTTTCCTTCTCACACACAAGAACCAGAGTTCTGCTGTGGCCATTAGTGTATAGTACAGGTCTGTCTGTTTCTAGAAGCTCCTGTGGATGTCGGTTGGTGGGTGAGTGGGAGGGTGGGCGGGGTGCTGCATTATGCAAATGTAATGTCTATTTTTTTTAGTTAGATTCAAAAATGCATAATGGGGACAGACTTACAAAATAATACACTGCATAGCGTTATGAATATTTCAAAGAATTATTTCTTTATTTTGTGCATAGCTCAGAGTGCTGACATTTGATTTATAGCTCCATGGATGTACCTGGGGTTGCTAAGGTTACCCAATTTCATTCACCCATAGATATTTGAGATCTACATAATGCCATCACATCCTCCACTGCATTTCAAAGTGATGTTGATAAATGGTGCCTTCCTTAGATGATATTTCCATTTAGATGTGATATATCTCATGATTTCTGTCTTTTAAAATATTGTGGTTGATGAAATTTTACATTATGTGCATATACAAAAAGCAGGGATACATATTTTTTCAGTTTTAAAGGTTCGAAAAACTATGAAGTGTGGGTTTCCCCTCCCCCTTCCCCACCCTGCACCTATTCCCATATGTTGAGGCTTACTGTGACTAATATTGAGTTCTCTCCTTTTTTCTTAAAAGAAAAAAACCCCACATTATTGTTTGTCTTATGTTTAGAGATATAACAAAAGACTGGCTAGTCACCTGCAATCGTTTTTATGATGTTTTATATCTTTGCAACAAAAGCTTAAGGTTTTCTAAAAAATGAAAACATCTTTTGAGATTTTGATAATAAACCTATGGAAGTTACTTTCTTCAACAGATCTTTTTTTAGAAGTAACGCTTATTAGATTCTCTCTCTTTGTTTATATGCACAAGTACATACGTGTGCATACACATGGGCATATGCATGCATATATAATTTATAATATATATGTTTTGTTACTGCTTACAATAATCACTGACCTTGTAGCTTATAATGTATTCCAGTCCTAGAAAGAAGTCTGGTTCAGGGTCTCCTAACTTCAAAGGAGTAAGAGATCAGACCTATGGAAGAAAACAGTTAAAAACTAAAAATAATCCATAAATTTTGGGGAGAAGAATAGACCTGGGTCCACAGGGCAATAAAATTGCTGGTGGGGAGAGATGAACACATACAGAGAGCCACGAACCCCTCTTATGAAGGACTACTTTGTGGTTTCATTTTCCCCTAACCAGCTGGGTTGAATTCTAAAAAATTAGTTCTTTACTTTCCTCATCTTCGTGGGAAAACACTAACGGATAAGGCTGGCGTGACGAAATGCAGAAAGGATGGATAGGGTGCCTTGCATCTTGTTCGCTGGAAGGAAACTGGCTGGCTAGCCATAGAGGGTGGGGAGAGAAAGAGGGTAGAGCAAGGGGGAGGTTGGGAGCAGGGGAAGCTGGACCAGAAGGGCTAGGGAAGCAGGGGTGGGGGTGGGGTGTCGGGGGCAGTGGGGAGAGTGGCAGGAGAGTGTACTTGCCAGCCAACCAGGGCAGGGGGGGGGGAGGGTTTGCAATGGGTGCCAGTGTCAGGCCACCTACCAAGGTTCTGTGTTATAAATGTTTTCAGAAGATGACAGCATGGTGGGCTACAGACCTGTTGTGTGAGACTGTTGAAAATGTTGAAAATATTATGAACTACCTGTAACATAGAAAAACAGGAAGATTTCACAGAAGAGTTCTGAGTTTTGGATTCTTCTCAAAATCAGAAGAGCTGGTAACACTGGATCTCATTGCCGGATGGAGCAATTAGATAGAGCTGAATAGCATCTTACCTCTTAATAAGACTGTGCCTTTCCAGATTTGCACAACTCCCTTCTCTCAACTCCAACTTCTTATATTAACATATCTAGGTCCTTCAGGTGGGTGAGTGCACTTCTGGTTGGCTCTTTGAACTCATGGGACTTTGTATCTCTTTGTTCTGCTCTACGCCTAATGCCTGACAGATAGTAGATGATCCGTAAACACAGTCATACCTTGGAGATGTTGCAGGTTTGGTTCCAGACCACAGCAATAAAGTGAATATCTCAATAAAGCCAGTCAAATGAATTTTTTGGTATTCCAGTGCATATAAATTTTATGTTTATACTATATTAAGTGTGTCCAAAAAATAATGTATCTGCCTTAATGAAAATACTTTATTTCTAAAAAGTGCTAATCAACATCTGGGCTTTCAGTGAATTATAATCTTTTTGCTGGCCAAGGGTCGTGCCTGGATGTTGCTAGCTGCTGACTAATCAGCGTGGTGGTTGCTGACCACTGGGGTGGCTGGGACAAATGCGTCTTAAAATAAGAGAACAGTGAAGTTTGCCGCATTGATGGGCTCTTCCTTTCATAAGGGATTTCTCTGTAGCATGTGATGATGTTTGGCAGAATTTTATCCCTACCATAACTTTCTTATTCATTTATTTATAGTGGGGAGGAGGTTCAGAGGGAGAGGGGGAGAAGCAGACTCACCACTGAATGGGAGCGCGGACTTCGATCCCAGGATCCGGATATTATGACCTGAGCTGAAGGCAGATGTTTAACCCACTGAGCCACTCAGGCACCACCCGCCCCCACGAGAACTTCCAAAATCAGAGTCAATTTTCCCAAATCCTGCTGCTGCTAAGTTTATGGAATATTCTAAACCCTTTGTTGTCATTTCAACAGTCTTCAGCATCTTCAACTGGAATAGATCAAGGAACCAGTTTCTTTGCTCATCCATAAGTAGCAATTCCTCATCTGTTAACATTTCATCATGAGATTGCAGTAATTCAAGTATAATAACAATGGAAAAGTTTGAAATATTGTGAGTATTATTAAAATGTGACAGATGCAAAATGAGGAAATGCTGTTGGAAAAAATGACACCAATAGACTTGGTCAACACAGGGTTTCCACCAACCTTTAATTTTTAAAAAATGCAAAATCTGTGAAGTGTAATAAAGTGAAGTGCAGTGAAATGAGGCATGCCTGTATTTGCTGAATGAATGGAAGATAGCACCTTGTTGTGTCATGTACTTATAGGCTTGTCCTCCATGGGGGATTGTGAGATCTTGTAGGGTGAAGGCTGTCTTTTTTTTTTTTTTTTGAGGTGATTATTTACATTTTATTTTATTTTTTTTAATTTTATTTTTATTCTTTGCCCAAGGGGTACAGGTCTGTGAATCATCAGGCTTACATCTTTCACAGCATTCACCAAAGCACAAACCCTTCCCAATGTCCATAACCCATCCACCCTATCCCTACCCTCCCACCCCCCAGTAACCCTCAGTTTGTTTTGTGAGATTAGGAGTCTCTTATGGTTTGTGTCCTTCCCCATCCCATCTTGTTTCATTATTTTTCCCTCCCTACCCCCCACGACCCCTCACGCTGCCACTCAAGTTCCTCATATCAGAGAGATCATATGATAATTGTCTTTTTCTGATTGACTTATNGCTGCCACTCAAGTTCCTCATATCAGAGAGATCATATGATAATTGTCTTTTTCTGATTGACTTATTTC
>LNAC01000593.1:1307-17395 GCA_002007465.1 Ailurus styani
CTCCCTCACCCTCATCCCTACCAGGCCTCCAGACCTACAGACCAACATAGTGGGTAAGACTGAACCAGTTGGCAAGCATGCTTTGGAAAGGCGAGATTAATCTCTCCTGACCTTTTCCCCCTGCCCTTAGCATTTCAACATTCGCACAGAGTTGTTCAAACTATAGGTAGCGCCCCAATAATAGGTTTTGACCAGATTTTTATTTAAATTCATGATTCCTGGAATAGAATACATGGAAAACATCAGTGTGCATTGGTGTAGTTAAGGGGACTGTAATACATTTGTTTCAGTTAATTCTCCATATACGTAGATGAGTATTGTGTCGAGATATGAAATGTGTTTCTTACTGTGGGTTGTACTCCAACAACACTGAAAGCCACAGCTATAGAGCTCACCTCTCATTAGATCCATCCGTGTAGCTTTCTGTTTCTCCATTATGTGAACCTTTGGAGAGTAAGACATAAAGCCATCTTTATCCTCTTATTCCTCTAGGATCCATCACGCTNAAACCAGTTGGCAAGCATGCTTTGGAAAGGCGAAATTAATCTCTCCTGACCTTTTCCCTGCCCTTAGCATTTCAACATTAGCACAGAGTTGTTCAAACTATAGGTAGTGCCCCAATAATAGGTTTTGACCAGCTTTTTATTTAAATTCATGATTCCTGGAATAGAATACATGGAAAACATCAGTGTGCATTGGTGTAGTTAAGGGGACTGTAATACATTTGTTTCAGTTAATTCTCCATATACGTAGATGAGTATTGTGTCGAGATATGAAATGTGTTTCTTACTGTGGGTTGTACTCCAACAACACTGAAAGCCACAGCTATAGAGCTCACCTCTCATTAGATCCATCCGTGTAGCTTTCTGTTTCTCCATTATGTGAACCTTTGGAGAGTAAGACATAAAGCCATCTTTATCCTCTTATTCCTCTAGGATCCATCACGCTATTTTGGATTCAACAACTGAATTGATTTGATTACATCATCACAATCATGCCTCTTCTGGGTTTAACTATTTCAAATTAAGTTTCCTCTTTTAGGGTACAAGGTTAGGGTTACTCCTTTCAGAAATTGCCTCTTGTGGGGCACCTGGGTGGCTCAGTCGGTTAAGTGTCTGCCTTTGACTCAGTTCATGATCTCCGGGACTCAGGATCAAGCCCCATGTCGGGCTCCCTGCTCAGGGGGAGTCTCCTCCCTCTCCCTCTGCCCCTCTCCTTACCCCATCTTGCGCTCTCTCTTTCAAATAAATAAATAAATACAATCTTAAAAAAAAAAAAGACATTGCCTCTTTGTGTGTCACTGAATCTTGGAGCATTGCCAGGAGAAGTGGCCCCTCACCTTGGCCAGAAGCAAAAGGTAACATTTCTAAGGCGAAGAGTTTCTTTGGGGCAATGTGTTTCCTCTGGAAATTCTGGAGTATGGTCTGAGGAATGGAGTGGGCGGCTCTCTGACCTAAGATGGCCCAGTGAAAGGACACCCCAGAAGGGCAGGAGCAGGGAAGATAGCTACGTGAGTCTTCCAGGTGAGCATGTGTTAAGCATCCAGTGGTCAATAAACGAGTCTCTATGCAGGCGCTTAAGAACCCAAGAAGGGTTCAGCGTGGGTGACAGACTGGACCACATCTGGACCACAGCTTTGTTTTCTTAAGGCAGCAGTGTTTCAAATGGCAATGTGTTCAGTCAGGGTCATTTGAATGCACATCACTGTATACCGAGCTTGCTTCTCATATGCATGTGAACTGCACATCTCCTTTAGCTGGACGTTGGGACCTCCTACCTACAGCAGAATCTCTGGCTTTGAAGAACTCAGTGCAGAAGAGGAGCGAAGGCATAAACTTTCAGAAACAATTTCCCGGCCAGGCCCCTCGAACGGGATGCACAGGGGGCTAGCAGAGCAGCAAGTGCAGCCAAGGGGGGTGTTGGACAGGGCAGGCAGGCGGGACCGAGGCAGAGGTGAGGTAGAGTGGAGCTTCCAGTGAAAAGCTTGGGTATGCGGAGAGTAAGGAGAGGCCAGTTTTTAGAGGATGGGGAGGAAGGAAACTGACTTATTGTAGCAGGGACTCGGTGACAGCTAAGGGCCAGATGTAAATGATCTCAATGGAGACCGGGTTATGAAGGGCCAAGAGAAGAGAGGGGAGGTATGGAGTTTATCCCAATATCAAAAGGGTGTTTGTTTGTTTGTTTTTTAAACAGGGTTTTCAATTTGTCCTTGACCTCAAAATAAGACTTTTTTTTTTTTTTAAGACTTTATTTATTTGACAGAGAGAGACCAGCAAGAGAGGGAACACCAGCAGGGGGAGTGGGAGAGGGAGAAGCAGGCTTTCCCACAGAGTAGGGAGCCTGATGCGGGGCTCTATTCAAGGACCCCGGGATCATGACCTGAGCCGAAGGCAGACACTTAACGACTGAGCCACCCAGGCGCCCAAAATAAGACTTCTTGAAAACAAGTAAAGTAATATCACTTTTTAAAAAAGCAGAGGTTAGTGGCGCCTGGGTGGCTCAGCTGTTAAGCATCTGCCTTCGGCTCAGGCAATGATTCCAGAGTCTTGGGATTCGAGTCCCAGTGAAGCTCCCTGCTCAGCAGGGAGCCTGCTTCTCCCTCGTCTCTCACTCCCTCTGCTGTGTTCCCTTTCTCCCTGTCTCTCTCTCTCTCAGATAAATGAATAAAATCTTTAAAAATAAATAAATAAAAAGTAAGAAAGCAGCAGTGACATACCTTATTAGAAAAGCTAAAATCCAAAAAAACCTGACAATACCCCGTGCTAGCGAGGGTGTGGAGGGACAGGAACACTCATTCGTTGCTTGTGGGAATGCAAAATGGAATGATCGTATTGGAAGCCAATTTGGCAGTTTCTTCCAAAATCGAATGTACTCTCACCATCTGATCCAGCCATTGGACTTCTAGATGTTTACACAACCGAGTTGCAAACTAAGTCCACGCAAAAACCTGCACACGAATGTTATATCAGTTTGCTTCATAATCAGTGAAAACTGGAAGCAACCAAGACGTCCTTCAGTTGGTGAATGGATAAACGGTACAAATGGATAAAGAAATTGTGATACATCCAGACAATGGAATATCACTCAGCAATTTGCAAAATGAGTTATCAAGCCACAAACTCCATGGAGGAACTTTAAATGCATACTGTTAAGTGAAAGAAGCCAGTCCGAAGAGGCTCCGTAGTGTATGAGCCCAACTTACTTGGTGTTTTGGAAAAGGCAAAACAAGAGAAATCATAGAAAGATCTGTGGTTACCAGCATCTGAGGCCGGGGAGAAGGATGAATAGTGGGAGTACAGTGGGTTTTGAGTGTAGGGAAACTATTCCCAACATAACTGTACAGCGCATACAAGTCATTATGCGTTCGTCCAAACCCACAGATTGTACAACATAGTATGTCTTCATGGCAACTGCGGCCTATAGTTAATCAATAACAATGTGTCAGTATGGACTCATCAAGTGTACCAAATGAACCACACTCATGCAAGATATTAATAATAGGGAAAACAGTGTCGGGGGGGGGGCTAGAAAGGTAGGGGCCCAGTGTGTAGAACTCTGTGTACTATCTGCTCCATTGTTCTTTAAATCCAAAACTGTGCTCAAAAATAAAGTCTATTAATTATTTTTTTTAAGATTTTATTTATTTGACACAGAGAGATCACAAGTAGGCAGAGAGGCAGGCAGAGAGAGAGGAGAGAGGAGGAAGCAGGCTCCCTGCTGAGCGGAGAGCCAGATGCGGGCCTCGATCCCAGGACCCTGAGATCATGACCTGAGCCGAAGGCAGAGGCTTCAACCCACTGAGCCACCCAGGCGCCCTATTAATTATTTTTTTTAAGAAACGGAGAGATTTCACACTGAAAGAAAAAAAAAAGGGAAGTGTGATGAGAATTATTTTTAAGTTTTAAGAGAACCAGCAAGGAAGTCCTGGGAACTTGCTTGTAAACTACACAGACAGCCTTGCTCCCCCAAGACGCTCTTCACCAACAGAATCCCTCACCTGTGAAATAAATCCACACCACATCTCCTCTGTGGTACAAGCTCAGGTCCTGTTGGGTTTGCACACTGAATCCCCTTAAAAGTGAGAACTAAAATTTCCATCCCCTTCCTAGTTTTCTGAATTTTCTCATGGAAAAAAAATCGGGCTTGTCTGGTAAATTTGAAAAAGCAGCCTCACAAATTCCTTCCAAAGGAAATGAAAGGCTTTTCTGTGACTGAACTTTTCTCAATCAACGATAATGATGGCTTTCCTGTTAATTCTCCCTAATTATGTAGAAGGCCTTTAAATTTGTTTCAGTGGTTCTCTTCTGAGATGAGGCAATCAGCCCATCTTTGATATTATAAGAAGGTGGCGGCTGCTGCTTCTCCTTCTTCCTCTTGTTCTTCTTCCTTTTAAGTCATTCCTCCATTTTGGAATTTCTGCAAGTGATCATAGGCGTAAATTCCAGTCTGTCCCTCAAATGGCTTCTAGTGAGGTGCTTGTTCTAAATCCCTCTAAGCTACAGACTTGTCCAGCAGAGGACCTTTTAAACTGGATTAATCCCCTTGAGTTCTAAATCCTTTTGCTTTGGGGGCTAGAATCTCATCCCATAAGCTTTTGAATCACCAAGGTAACTTTGAAAGTTGGCACTTCCCATGTAAATGGCAAGAAAGCTGTAAGGCAATAAGTCTTGCAGATCAGAACGTATTGATTTCAACGATCACCTTTAATTCACACCTTTCCGAATCTTTATAATGTGTGGTTTTCTTCTCTTAATTAGAAAGAGCCAGGGATTATCTGCACAAAACTGGAAGGTTTATTGTGATTGGTGGGATTGTCTCTCCTGTCCACGACTCCTATGGAAAACAGGTGGGTTGGTCCTTTGCCTCTCTGCTCCTTTACCCTCCCTTTCTGACCCGGTGGCTCCTGCGGCACACAGCTGCCCCCCTGCCGTCTCGGCTACACTTCCTGGAAACACACACATGCCCCGTAGCGGGCATCCTGCTCCCGGCTCTGGACCACAGTCCGACCCGAGCGGGTGGGTGCCCGGCCGCGTGCCTGGCCGCAGCTGGGAGGAACAGCTGCCCCGGCAGCGCTCATTAGCAGGGAGCACGCGCGCCCGCGGAGGGCCAAGCGGGACCTGGTGCGGATGCCCCACGGGTGGCGGGTTACGGATCTTTCCCGGATTTTAGGAAGAAAAGGTCCAAGCCTCTTACGATCTGATTTAAAATTCCTTTCCTTGTGGCTCCCTCCCTGCCACACGAAAGGGAAGGTCTAGGAGCACGTCCCTCCCCCCTCCTAACCCAGCTACCTGTCGGTGGGCTCCGGGGAAGCCGCGCACCCAGCAGCTTGAGCCTCGAGACAAAGCCCCGCTTGCAGGGTTAAGTCTCAGTCCCTGTGCTGGGCACTCGTTGGCTGCTTCCTCCGAGAGGCCCACCTCCTGACCCTGTGGCGAGTGGCCCATCGCGCCCTCCAGTCCCTTTCTTTCCCCTCCTCCGCTCCGCACGCGTGTCTGCATGGCAGGTGTACACGCCGGGGGAGAGGGGGGTACACCCTCCTTCCCAGCGCCGCTGATGAATGGCTGCCCTTGGATAAGGAGCCGGCTTGGGGTGGGGTCTCGGGGAGGCTGCGGGGAGCACAGCGAGCCCCCCACTGATGGCTCTGTTCCTCCCCAGGGCCTTGTGTCGAGCAGGCACCGCCTCATCATGTGTCAGCTGGCCGTCCAGAACTCCGACTGGATCAGGTAGGGCTGGCCGGGCCATTGCCACAGGCGGGGGGCCTGGGACTCACTGGAAGTGAGTGGAGGAAGAGGACGAGTGCCCTCAGCCATCTGGATCCCTCAGGGGTGGGGAGGCCGGAAGAGATGTGAGTCCCCTGCAGGCAATAATGATGCAAACCTTACGAGGTGGCCCAGCTTTACTTTACGACCAGGCGGTAGGGCCCAGCAGACTGAAGAGGGAAGCTTCAGTGATTCTTCTGCTCCGGGACTTTTGGATCCAGGAGTATTCCTAGACCATCATTGGATTTGGGGTGAGGCCTGGCCAAGAAATCTGAAATGCCTCTCCACTTACCTCCCCAGTTACTTCCTGTGAACTCGAACTTCCTTTTAGGGAGTGTTCCCTGGCCTTCCTTACTTCCCATTCCTGAACTCAGGCTCCCTGGGGCGCCAGGCCCCTGGGACCATGGGACTGAGGGGCTGCCAGCGAGCGCTCACTGCCTTTCTCTCAGACTCTGGGCACCGTCTTCCCTAAGATGGCAGACACCGTTATGTGCAGAGCTGGCAGTGTAATTAAAGCAAGCTTCTACTAATTATGCTAATGTTGCTCCCCCAAGTTCCTACAGTTATAATTTGCATGAGAAAATGGCGTTTTAAAAAAATAATGGCACACCATTTATACCGTAATTTCCCCCCATGGAAAAATAAGCAGCACCTAGAGGCTTCCGTGAAGGGAGGGAAGTGAAGGGAAGCTGACCTCACAATGAGGGAGAAGAGATGGGGTGGGCGGAAAGGAGAGCAGTGAAGGGAGGCGACCATGCTAATTACCTAGTGATCTTTGCTGGTGGGTCGTGAGCAGTGATTTGTGTGAGAAACACTTGCCCCTTAGAGACTTTCTCATCCCTCTAAGATACAGGTAGACACAGCTGCTTTTTCTCTGGTGAGAGACAGGCCCAGATAAGTCAAGGGGTTTGAGCGTAAACAGCCCACCCATGGTCACGTCAGCGATAGAAACAAGGCCTTGTAACATTGTGGTGAAAATGGGGTCCAGTAGGGGAAGACACAGGGCAGGAGGTTGTTCCTGCTGGGGTGTGACTGGAAGATTCTGAAAGAATTCCTTCATTCATTCAACAAATATTTCCCCAGCACCTCCTGCCCGCTCTGCCCTGTTCCAGGCACTCGGGCAAGGTCAGAATTCCAAGAACTGAGGTCACTAGGGAAGCTCAGGTAGCTCTAGAGATGGGGCGGGGAGCCTGGTTCAGGCAGGTGGGTGCTGATCCGAGATGGAGGGGGAGGCCTGACGTGACTCTCAAGGGTTTTCAGGCAGTGACATCTTACCTCTGGGAAGCTTCAGTGTGTGTGGTGGTGGGAGGTAGGCAGGAATGCTCAACTGCTAAGAAAATATTTGAGACATCTCCCAGTTTAGCAGCTCATTAAGTTGGCAATGAAGCCCGAGTGCCGCATCGGTCTGGGCCGGCTCCCTGCTCCTTCACGTCCTGGTGCACAGGAGGGGCTGACCAGCGTGCGGGGCCGTGCCCTTGAGTCTGACCGGCCTGCCCCCCTCCATGCCCACCAGGCCGTTGCGGCACAGGGAGGCAGACAGGGGCAGATCCCCCAAGTCAGGTATCTGCAGCCACCACTCGGCGAGGGCCTGGCTTTTCACACTTACCCCAGCCCTCGAGGGCCCAGAGGAGAATTTCCGTCGAGTGGGGAAGCATCAGGGGCTCCGCACTAAGCACTTTGTTTATAAAACTCACCGCGCTTCTAATAACTGCACGAGAGAGTTACGCTGTCATTTTTAGAGGCGGGAAAGTGAGCACCGGAAGGCAACATCACTTTCCCAAAGCCCCGTACTCCTCTCGTGTCACAGAGGGGGAACCTGAGGTGTAGGAAGGCCTTTCAAGCCCACGTTGGGTCTGATTTGGGGTCTGAGTACAGGGCGGGCGCCAGCCCGCTAAGCTCCCCGAGCTACGGGCCCTGGAAGGAACGGCTCGGAAAGGGCGTGAGGACGGAGACCAAGGGCAGCCTCTCTCTGGTTCCGTCAGGGTGGACCCCTGGGAGTGCTACCAGGACACCTGGCAGACCACGTGCAGCGTGCTGGAGCATCACCGCGACCTCATGAAGGTGAGCTGGGCCGGGCGCGCGCGCGGGCGGCCCCCGAGAGCCAGGCGGCCCGGCGTCGGGGCTGCTGGCCTCCGGACCCGGGGCTGCTTCCGACTTCCCAGCCAGCTGCGCGGGAGACCGGGTCCCGAGCAGCAGTCAGGACCCCGAGTCGTACCGGAGGCTGCCCCCCGCCTTGCTCTGCCTGCTCAGGATGACTCGGGCTGCTTTTCATCTTCCCACAGCGAATCCAGGGTGGGATTAGAGAGCGACTTCAGAAAGTGAGGAGGGAAGGAGACTTGGCCAAGGAAGGCAGGAGCACAGAGGAGCGCCGAGGGGAGGAGGGTCCAAGCATCTGGGTGCTCCATCCCCAGCTATTTTGGACCTGCCGGGCCCCTCACTCCAGCACAGGGTGCTGTGGCCAAGGCCCCTCACCCCTGCCAGTCACTGTCCCTTTGTTCACTCTCATTCCTCCTCTCATGAGTTCCAAGGCAGGCAATGTTCTGGTCCTTTCTATATGAGTGGACTAAAGGAAGCCCAGAGAGGTAAGCCAGTCTGTCTGAGGACACACAGCCAGTGCTTAGTGAACATGAATGGGAGCCAGTGGCTTGTGCCCAGGTTGCAGCCACCGAAGAGCTAGTGACCAGGTTATAGCAAGAGCCACACCGGCCAGCAGCACTGGCCAGAGCATGCAGAAAGCACCCTTCCCAGATCAACAGCAACCCCTCAATCTCCACAGTGATGGCAGGAAGAGCCGAGCCATCCACAGCAGGAAGCCTGACCCAGACAAGAGGCAGAGCCCCTGACCCTGTCAGCCACAGAGGGCAGTCTGGATGGTGTTGTTCTGACACCGGGAGCGCCTCTGCCCATCTGTGCTTTCCGTCAATGGGTGTCAGAATCCGCTTCTTGGGGAGCTGTCAGCATCACCCTCCACTGGGCAAGCTGTGCTTGACTCTAATAGAGTCGGCGTTTTGGGCTCCCGAGCAGCCAGGAAGTCAAGAAGAAGAGGAAGAGGAAGACGGAGGGCTCTGGCTGGCTGTGGCCTCGTCTACTAGGTTTGTCCCCCTCAGAACTGAAGACAGCGCACCTCCCTTCCTTCCCTTTTCAGAATCCTTCACACACACCGTTTCTGGTCCCCTTGAAAGGACTCTGCTGTTGGGTGGCACTCACTTGCTCCCCGTGCTGGTCTCAACGACAGCAGTAATAAAAGGCATCGCATCCCGTCTTACCGTATCAGTCAGGACAGGCTAAGTTATGCTGTGGTAACAAACATCCTTAAAATCTTGGTGACTCCACGTCCATTTATTCCTCACACTGCATGTCAGCCAGGAGTCAGCCAGGGCCCTGTGTGCCTTCTGATCACACAGGAGCCTTGATGGAAAGGGGGAATCCGGGACCCTGCAGATGTGCCTGAACCCTGCCTATACCAGCCACGAAGCCTGCCCACTGTTTTGCTTCTAAATGCCTGGGCTTCCCGAACTCTCCCTCCGTTACTCATTCCCAGAGGCAGGAGTCTGGGCCAGAGCGGCACAGCCGGGAGCCCCAGCCGTTGCAGTGGCGGGTACAGGCCCGTAGAGAACGTGTGTCCCAAGGGCCCCTGCCTGGAGTGGAGGCAAGGATGCCCCATGGTTCCTGTTCAACCATCAGGCTGGCGTTCCTGGCATGGACGGCAGACCTTTTGGAGAGACTGACGCAGGGCTTACTTAGAGGTGATCCGAGCCCATGCCTGGAAGGGCCTCTGAGAACAAGAGAGCCTGTGCAGGGCGGACGAGGGCAGAGTGAGGCATGCGGCCAGTCCCTTCCTTCTCTACCTAGAACAAGTCCCCTGGGACCCGTGATGCAGGCAGCAGGAGGAAGCATTTCCTCAGCTACTGGACCAGTCACTAAATGAGAATGTGGCGCTTTCTTTTCTGGAGGTGAAATAGTAATAAAAAAGGAGGCGGGCTGCCCCTTACACTCCACCAGCCACCGCTGGGCAGAGAATGCCACAAAGCAGGCTGAGAAGAGTCTGTTGCCTTGGCCTCGGCTGGCTCCCAGATGGGGCTGGATGCTGCTGGGACCTCCCTGCGTCAAGAACATGACAGAGGGGACAGGTCGCCCCGCAGAACAAATGCCTGTCCTTCCGGGGCTCGGAAGGCGTCAGCGCTGCTCTCTGCCCTCTACATGGAAGAGGGACCTTCTGAGGGTCACAAGAGCCATGGCAGCCCTGCGGCTTGGGGTTCTCCGGCAGCGGGACTCAGGGATCCAGAAAGAGGGGTGCACGGGGCTGAGATGCTGGCTTTCAGGGAAGGGACCTTGCAGAAGCAGCAGCCCTTGGATGCGAACGGATTGAAAAACCCATCCTTTGTTTCTCTGTTGCCCGGGAGCCGGCTCTCCCAGCCACGGCAGGGGAGGGGGTGGTCTCTGGGTCGCCTGGGCAGGACATGGCCTGATCAGCTCCGTGCTTTCTGCGGCCCCGAGGGAAGCAGCGGACCAGATGCCCCAGCACAATGGATCGTACACATAGAATCTCCGTCTGGCTCTGGAATGTGCACCCACACCAACCAGCAGGCACAAGAGCGCCCACCACCCCGCCCCCTCTTCCTGCCGCACAGACACATCCCGGCACTGCTCTCGGCCTCGGCCCTATCATTGGCATCCCTGGCCTGGAGAGGCGACAGGTGGTGATAGTGCCTGGTGTTCCTATGACCTTTCCCAAGTGTACACAGCCCTTCTGCAGACACGGCCTCATGAGAGCCCCGTGAAGCAGGCATGGAGGGCAGGAATGCACGTCACACGGAAGGTTACAACATCGGCGGCCAGGGGCCAGACCACGACCCAGAAAGGCAGCCACGAGGCCTGTCCGTGTTAAACCCCTGAGCTGAGGTTCAAGAGAAGGTGACTATTCAAGGTCACGCAGCCAGAGGGGCGCAGAGCTCAAACCTGACCCAGGGTCCGTGCAACACTGCATCCCATGCTTTCCCAGCACTGAGCTAGCGGTCTGGCCGCCTGCCGGCCTCACGCAGCCACGCCATGCAGCTGGGTCTAGAACCCGCCCCCGCCACCAGCTCAGCGCCAAGTGACCTCCCCGGGACAGATGAACAGATGAGCGTTTGAAGATAACTAGGAATACTTTTCTTAAGTTATTTGGCTAATGACACTGACCTTGCACCTCTCCCTTTGCCCAGCGGGTGACTGGCTGCATCCTCTCCAACGTCAACACACCCTCCATGACTCCTGTGATCGGACAGCCCCAAAATGAGACCCCCCAGCCCATTTACCAGAACAACAACGTGTCCAGCAAGCCCACTGCAGGTAGGGGGACCCTGGTGTGGAGCTGTGGTTCTCAGACTTCAGAATCAACTGGCGGGCTTGTTAAAATCCAGATTTCTAGGCCCTTCCAGAGAATGTGACTTAGTAGGTCTGGGAGGGGGAGGAAAATCTGCATTTTTTTTTNTATTTAAAAATTTTTTTTTTTTTAAGATTTTATTTATTCATTTGACACAGAGAGAGAGATCACAAGTAGNAATTAAAAAAATTTTTTTTTTTTAAGATTTTATTTATTCATTTGACACAGAGAGAGAGATCACAAGTAGGCAGAGAGGCAGGCAGAGAGAGAGGAGGAAGCAGGCTCCCCGCCGAGCAGAGAGCCCTATGCGGGCCTCGATCCCAGGACTCTGGGATCATGACCTGAGCCGAAGGCAGCGGCTTTAACCCACTGAGCCACCCAGGCGCCCAAGAAAATCTGCATTTTTAAAAGGTGACACCAATGTTCTGGTCCTTAAAATAGAGCATCAGAGAGAAGCAGTCACAATGAGAGAGAGACAGGGTTGATGGTGTGCATTTTTTCTTATATTTATAATTATAAATCACATTTATAAATTCTATTTATAATTGCCTTCCGGGGAATTAAAGATATGAAAGGCAGCATTTTTCTCTGCCTCTTCCGAGGGAGTTGAGGATCTTGCCCAAGGTCACACAGTGAGGAGGTGGCAGGCCTAGGAGTCAAACCCAGGCATCAGCATTCAGAATCCCACACCCTCAGCTGCCTCTTCAGTGGCAGAAAGCAAGGGCTCCAACATCTACGCGACACCGAGTCCTGCATGCCCATACAGTGCTCTCAGTGCTTTACACTGATTTGCATTTTATGCATTAATTCTGTGATATAGATATTATGTTCCCATTTGCAAGGAGAAAACTAAAATTCAGAGAGGGTAAGTGATTAGCCTAAGGTCACACAGCTCAAAAGTAGAAGAGTCAGAATTCATGTTCAGGACTATTTGATTCCAAGGTCCATGTTTTTCCCAACATTGTTTAACCAACCTTTGCAAGAGACAGATCCTGGTGATACTTTTCAAGCCTAGAGACCATAAACTGTTAGGTCATTAGTCTGTTCTAAATAGGGTAGTTCACAAAAAGCCAGGATTTCATAGTTCTCATACAGCTACATGTGGAGGGGGGCTCCGAAAAGTTTTCTGGATTACAGCCCAGAGAGGTCATCAAAAACCAGATCCCTCTCAGCCAAAGTAGGACGTCTGATTATGATAAAGTCCATCTTCATGGGAAGGAATGAAGGCTAAGGCTCATATTTAAAAAATGAAAAGAGCAAATAGCCCATATGTCTTTTAAGAGCATTATATGAGCCAACTTATGGTGTGCAAACATACCTGCATAATGCATGTTTTTTTAAGTGGAGAAAAATAAATGATACACCAGTGTGTCAGTGGTGTGTCAGTGGTGGCTGTCTCCAGGGATAGGATTACGGGTGCTTTTTATTTTCCTCTTTATATATTTTCCTCTTCTGCGTTTTCCATTTTTTGACAGTATAATAAACATGAGCAGAAAATAGATTCCAGTCTGTGGCTCACAATGCTCGCGCCTTGGACTGTGAACGGGAAGGAATGTTTGCTGTCATATTTCTGTTCTTTCTCTTTACCCTCCCGCCTCCCACTACCCAACCCCTGCCCCCTTCCAGTGCAACCCTGTTGTTTAAGTGGCCCAAATGCTGGGCTGTAAGTTGTGAGTGGTTCTCTCCCTCTGTCCCTGTCTTGCTCTCTCCCGTAGCCAAGATCTTGGGGAAGGTGGGAGAAAGTCTAAGCCGGATCTGCTGTGTCCGCCCACCAGTGGAGCGTTTCACCTTTGTGGGTAAGGGAGCAAGGACCTTCTTTCCTGGTCCTTTCTTTTCTTTGTTCCTCCCACCTTCATCCATTCCGCAAACACCTCCTAGCACCTGCTGTGGGATGACCGTTGATAGAGCGATGATGGAGAGAAAAAAAAGTCAACAGGAAGGTCCCCAGGCTTGCAGGGCGGAGCCGTTACGGGAGCCCAGAGGGTGTGACCCACCTAGCCTGGGGCTGCCCGGACCTCAGCGGGGATGTGCTTATTCCCCACCCCCACCGCCCCCCACACACGCAGAATAAGGCCACACGCCTAAGAGTTTTCAGGGGCCCGGAATCCTCCCTCGGGTCGTCCCAGCTCTGGCCTCTGATAGGCTACCAACACCCACGCTCTTTCCTGAATTCCTTGTTTCCGGCTGTTCCCTCAAGGACTCCGTGGATGAGAATATTGGAGTCACTGGGGCTCTTTCGGGGTCCCCCAGTTCAAATGTGCAGAAGAGCTGAAAGTCTTTTTTTTTTTTTTTTAAAGATTTTATTTATTTATTTGACAGAGAGAGAGATCACAAGTAGGCAGAGAGGCAGGCAGAGAGAGAGGAGAGAGGAGGAAGCAGGCTCCCTGCTGAGCGGAGAGCCAGATGCGGGCCTCGATCCCAGGACCCTGAGATCATGACCTGAGCCGAAGGCAGAGGCTTTAACCCACTGAGCCACCCAGGCGCCCGGAGCTGAAAGTCTTGACCTCATTCCTTTGACACTTTGGGGCTGACTTCTGCCATTTCTGAGATTTCCAGTTTTCCAAAAGGAACTAAGAGGGGTGGCAGAAGAGGAAAGGAGACAGGACACCAAGAGGGCAGCTCTGTGGTTTTGTGCACACCGTGAACCCCCGTGCCGACCCCGCACACTTAAGAGCACAGGTCAAAGCCTCTGTCTCTCTCGTCTTTCACGGACTCTTGCTGTATCTGCCATCTCAACATGCTCAGCGATGCTGGTTCTCTGAACCAGGCAGCCCCTAAGGGGACGGGGTTACCTCCTTGCAACTCTGCGAGCCGTTTCCCTTGGTTTAGAGGACATTGCTTTTGTGGGCTACCTCCCTAAAATACAGACAGAAACAGAAGGTGCTCAGCATGAGTGTGTGTGTGTTCGTCATCGGCTTCCCAGCGAAGCTGTCCAATTCGTAAAGGCCCAGAAATGCGAATTCCCCCCCGCCGGAGCGTGAGGAGATGCACCCTCCCCATTTTCGGCCGGACTGCCCTCCACTCACTGTACTCACGTGCCCTCTGCGCAGGGAGGCAGCGACCCCCGACTCCCGTGCTTCCACCCCATCCCACACGCCTGACGCGGCCCCTGGGCCGGCCACGTGTCCGGTGGTGGTCGGTCAGTCCCCTCATGCTTCTCTGGTCCTTCTTTCCTCCCTAGATGAGAATGCCAACCTGGGCACGGTGATGCGGTACGAGGAGATTGGTAAGTGGCCGGAAAAGCAGGGTCACCTGGGACTTCCTGCCTCTACCGGGGGCAGAGTGGGGCCGGGGAGAGGCTTGGGGCCCCCGGGTTGTGTTTGCAACAGGGTCTGCTCTCAGAACGACAGGCCCGAACTGGAGCAGATTACCCGTGCTGTCCCCCCTGGCCAGTTCCCGGGAGGTAGGCCTGGCCGGCCGGGCCACGCTCCCTTCAGAGCCCCCTCTGCCTCACCCCAGACACGTGGAAGTTAAGTTTCCGGGGCAGCCAGAGACCTTTCTTTGGCCCGTGACACCGTGTGAGGCGGAGAAGCTTCCCCGTCTCATCTTCTTCCTTATTTCTGGGCTGGAGGGCAAGGACGAGAGGCCGAAAGCCGCCTCCACACCCCCCTGGCAGCCGCAGGCGGAGGCTCAGGCATCCCCTGCCTGGGGGAGGCCTTGTGCCCGAGCTGTCGTCAGAGGGGAGGGACCTGACCCACCCGTGGGAATGAGCTCAGTCCTGCAGAACCCTGGGGAGCACACCGGAAAACTGAGCTCCTCCCGAGGTGGATGAGAGACGCAGGCTGGGGAGGGAACGGACAGCTGTCAGCATGGAGCTGGAGTTGGCACAGTACCAGGTGACAAGGAGGGTCAGTGGCAGCTGGGATGCTTGGAACTCTAGTGCGAGGGGCGGCCTGGTGTCCAGCAGACAGGCCCAGTCTGCCATCACAGCTGCAGAGATAGTCCCTAGGGCTGCAGGTCAGGTGTGGGTGCTGTGATTCTGGGAGTGTAGGGCTGTCCCGGGAGCCCCAGGGCCTCTCCCAGGAGGCCCGGCAGAGGTGACATCACTTCCAGGAGCATCTCTGGGTCCTGTCCTCTGACCTGAGGAGCAGTGGTGTACCTGAGTTGACTCCTACTGTTTTGTAGAACCCTTTCTAAGATTTTCAGGAAGTAAGCAAACTGGTTGTCAAATGCAATATTAAAAATTAAGTTATTTTAAACAACAATTAAATACATTGTATTAACAACAGAGATCCTGAATACTCAAAACTCACTTGAGTTATTTTCCTGTATTTTAATGTCCTTTATTTACCCTCCCTTCACTGTCTTAAGGCCACAAAAAGCAACGTGGCTTCCTGGCTGCTCCCCCAAAACAGGGCAGAAGCATTTAGCTCCAGGTTCCCCAGCTCCCAAACACCCCAAGGGGGAGGAAGAGCAAGCCTTGAACTCCCACTTCCGGTAGTTCCTCACCTGGCCAGAAGTGTGTAGCTCAGAGCTGGCTTTACAGTTGCAAGTGTATTCAACGTCTACGTCTCCCATTCCTTGTTCCAGAAAACATTTACTGTGGCAGGCTTCTGCTGTGACCTTGTTTAGCTTCCCGGCTCACAGGGCCAGTGAGTGAGGCCAGACCTGCGGGAGCTCCCCGCCCAGAGAGGCCGAGCTAATGAGTGTTTGCACAATTCGCTGCAAGTTCCTTATCTCACCCTCAAGTTCTTTATCTCACCACTGCCTGGTGAGGGGCAGGGCTAGCCTGACCCCATCTTACTTTTCTTTCCAAGAAAGGAAAGCTGGGCGGCCACAGCTGTCAGGATCGATTCGTGGCCTGGTATGGTCCAGGTGGTGTGGCCTCAGGGGGCAGTAGGAGCTGGAAAGGGCCCCAAGGGGCCTGGGCTTCACAGAGCCAGGCTTCCTGGGAGGGGGGTGTGGTGGGACAGCGCAGATTCTGCCTCCTGGCTCTGGATCCCCGGAGGGGGGAGAACGGGGCGGGG
>LNAC01000593.1:17485-65916 GCA_002007465.1 Ailurus styani
CAGGGGGGGGGGCGGGGGGACGGAGGTGGAGCTCGGAGGAGGTGGAAGGAAGTTGCATTGCTTCCACGAAGTGTGCCCGGAGGCCTTCTGGCTCATGAGTCCCCTTTTTGAAATCCCCTTGCGTCTTGGGAGAAGGAAAAAGCCATGTTCTCCTAGCTTGACTAGCACCCGTGGTTCCATTCCCATGTTCTTAAGCCACTGACTGCTCCTGGGGGCTGCCCCAGGCCAGAGGCTTTGGGAGCTGGAGATGCTTGCCTTAGTCTCCTGCAACAAACCAGGAGAATCACTGCTGCCATCCAGCGGCCATGCGTGGGATCCCAGGCTCCGCTAGGGCCTCTGGGCTGTGACAGATGCGTCTGTTCTGGTCCTGCAGGGAAAGGTGGATACCCCACTTTTTAACTTTCTGTGCTTCGGCTTAAAAACAAGACAAAACAAAACCCGCTGTACTCAAGTGGGAAAGGGAGTTCCTAGCTTGGGAATAGAAAAGAGAGTTATTTTCTCGCCTGTCGAGCAGGTTTTCTTAACTGGGGACCACTGACATTTGGAAATAAACAATCTGTATTGTGGGGGCTGCCGTGTGCCCTTGTAGGGTGTTCCCCTGCCTTCCTGCCCTCTGAGCACCAGATGCCGGGAGCACGTGCCCTCTCCCTGGACCTGACGACCAGAAATGTCTCCGGGCATTGTCCAATTCGGGAGACGAAGCTGCCCCCCAACTGAGAACCACCGACGTGGAGAAAGCCAAGGGCCAGCACGGCCTCTGGACAACAGCACCGAAATTATAGGCAATCTGAGTTTCAGTACAGGGTTACAGGCAATCTCTTTCCACAGAAAGAGAACTCTGGAGCCCCGGGTGGTTGCAAGTGGGACGGGGGGAACAGGAGGGTCCCAGGAGGGAGCCCTGTGCGGCTCCTCTCTGCCGTAGGAAGACTGGCTCATCTCCGCGGATGGGGACTTGAGCCGGAAGTCCCGTGGCATAACACGGAAGGAGGAAGACACCACTTCCCCCAGAGCCCCCGGGCTGCAAACATGAAGGCTGTGACGGCCAGCAGAGCCATCCCAGATGGCCCAGAAGGCTCTCAGACCGCTTGCCTGTGTGGCCTCTGTGGGCGGCTTGTCTGTCGTTCCCTTGTTCAGTGTGTCCTGAGCACCTACCACGTGCAGGTCATTCTGCCAGGCCCGGGGGATAGATACATTAAGGTCCCTGCCCCGAGGCAGATCTTCAGGCCCAGGGATGGCACAGAGGAGAGGAGAGGCTGCAGGAGTATTTGGGAGCGAAGGACCCAGGGCTCCACGGGGCTCCCTGAGGACGGACTGCCTGGTGGGACAGATTCTGACACTGTCGTCGGCCCGGCCGCCTTCCTTTTCTGGACCCTCGATACCAGGCAAACCAAGACCCTCTGTGAATGATTAACTGCTCCCACAGGGGGTGAGAGTGGTCTGTAAATGACCCAGGCATTGTCTGCACTGCACACACTATGGTGCAGGGGAGCCTGGAAGAGCCGGCTGCTGGAGGCCCGGGAATGGGTGGCTTCTGTATTTATCAGGGGCGAGGCTGAGAGTTAAATGTTTTCCAGGTCTCCACTCATCCCTGTGCCAACTTTGTTCCCCTCCCCAGAGCTGCGGATCTTGCTGCTGTGTGGCAGTGACCTGCTGGAATCCTTCTGCATCCCCGGGCTCTGGAATGAGGCGGATGTGAGTAGCAAGCTTCCTACAGCCCCGCACACGGCTGCCATGGGAAGGATGGGGAGGAGGCGCCTGGTTTCTGCCTCTGCTCTTCCCTCCCCCCACGGCCTCCCCTCCCCAACCTGAGGGTCCCATCTCCTGTGAGATCCTAAGAGGATGATCCATTCTCGTGACTATGGAAGAAAAATCTCTCCGATCCCAAGCTTTGGCTCTGACTGCATTTTTACACTCACTCCTACTCGGGCTTGCTCCTGTAGAGCCCGTGGGGGTAGAAAGCAACCCGAGTCAGAGAAGATCTTCTCCAGGTAGAGCTTGGAATGGTGTGTGGCAGAGGCAGTGGGTGGCGGAGGGAGGGATTTTTATTTAAAAAGCCTTTGCCCTTTTGAGATTACTAGTGTGGTTTGTTTTCCTTTGATTCCTTTTGAAGAGGTAGTAAATACCACCCTAGAATTCCCTCAACAAGAAAAAAGGGGTCAGGAGGGGAGAGGTTCATGGCAAAAGGTCAGTAGAATCCTAGCAATCGACTGGGGATAGAGGGAAACAGGAAGTTAAACTTACGCCACTTAGAAGCTCAGTGGACATCTTTTGTTGCCAGATCTGATTGTGATAGTCTTAAACCAGCTCATTCATAAGTTACTCACTCTTGGTCTATACATTCATTCTTGCTCTTTCATTAATTCATTCATTGGATAGCCTGAGCTAGTTCCCAATTCCATCGTTTCCCCACTTTTAAAAGGATTTTGTTTATTTGAGCAAATGAGTGAGCAAGAGAGACAAGCAGACTCCCTGCTGAGCAGGGAGCCCCATGCAGGGCTCGATCTCAGGACCCTGGGATCACAACAGGAATCAAAGGCAGACACTAAACCAACTGAGCCACCCAGGCACTCTCCCACTGCCCCAGTTCCATAGCCCTATACAAGTTGGGTTCTCAAGGCAGTAATTCCAGACATAGAGCTTTTTTTTATTAACTTGCTGTGAGACCCCATACAAATCACTCAACAGTCTGAGCATCAGTTTGTTTCCACTTTATTGAGATATAATTGATATGTAACATGGTAGTAGTCTAAGGTGTACAACGCAATGATTTGAGATATGTACGTGTTGCAAAATATTATCACAAGTTTAGTTAACATCACATAGTACAACTTGGTTGTGCTTTTAAAAATCTATAGCAGGTTATCTATCACGTTCTGACATTTACAAAAATAGGCAATACGGTCTGTTCCCCCAAGTATCAAGTGGCAAGACATGTACATAGGAAATTTTTCACGTACATATATGTACGTTTCTGGAGAGAGAGCAAGAGGACCTTCAGGATCAGATTCCAGATTCCAGCTCTATTCTAACACAGCTCATGACAAATCTATTTTGAGCCTCAGTTTATCCCATCTCTAAAATGGGTGTAATAATAGTTCCTACCTCATAGGATTTGGGGAAAATTAAATGCAATTGTGAACGTGAAGTGCCCAGCCTAGTGCCCAACACACAGTTACACATAACAAACATTCATATGCGAATTTACCTAAACAGACCCGTAGACATACACACAGCTGTTCCAGGTGAAGGGTGTGAGCGCTAACATGCTGCGGGAGGGCCAGCAGGGGAGGGAGAGTCCTCCAGAGGTGAATTATACTATGCAGGCCTTTCATCTCCACCCCAGACCATTACTTGCAGGTGAAATTTTAAACTTCCTTTCACTTCTGGATGAAATGGCTTAATTAACTTTTACTTTCTCCTCTACTTCACATGGTGCTGTGAAAGTAATCAGTTATATGGCCAGAGTTGTGTACAAGATCTCGGCAGAGCTCTTTCAAGAATCTAGGCAAGTCGGGGGTGGGGCAGCTGGGTGGGGACGCCTCCCATGCGCAGGCCCAGACAGTCCAGGAGGGCTGAAGTCAGCCCCTGGGGCTGCAGCCTAAAGGGCCACTTTCAAGAGCAGGGACTCTCCAGGGCCCCCTCGCAGGGGCAAACCCAGGCTCTCTGGAGCCTGAAACTTAAAGCATTTGGGGCCGTGGAAGCACAGCCACTCCTCCGTTCCTCCCAGTTAGATTGCTGACCTCAGGTCCTCCGACTTCTCCCCACAATGGCCACTCTCGCTGTTGTCAGATCCGACATTTGAAGACCAAAAAGAGGAGCCCCAGGTCTCTCCTCTTCCCATCGGGCTCTGGTGTCGAAATGACAAAAAATTAGAGCAACCAATAGCTGTTAATTTACTGGGAAGGTGACAGCAAAGTGGGAGCGAGACCCTCATTTATGCATCTGTGTCCTTGTTGGTTGGTCACTCAGGAGATCCAGAGCCCCTAGCCTGGCTCCTCCAGGGAGCACGGCAAGGGTCCAACAGAAACCCACATCCCTCCTGTCCGGGTACTAAGAATTCCAGTTCCCAGCACAGACTTGGGTAAAGCAGAGGCTCAAAGCTCACTCCAAAAGTCTCTCTGAAGCCTAGGGCTCTACTGCCCCGTCTCCACTCAGGCAGTTGCTCTCGCCCCTGATTTAACCCGCAGCAAGTCTGTGGGGTCCTTAGAATCATGGCATCTGAGGTAGAGGGGAAAAGGAGCTGTTTCCTTACGTAACGAGTGTGAATCTCAACCCACAAAAGAGGTGTGCTAGAAATATCACCTCTGATTTATTTAAAACAAATTAAAATTCAAGTTCAAATCTATTCCACAGGGCTGATGGGAAGTTAGTATCAATTATTGTATTACTGACTAGCAGACCCTGAAAGGCTTCTGTGGGCCCTGAACGTGAACATCAGTTCATCGGGGTCCCCAAGACGCCTTCCCTGTCTGGACATTCATGGTCACTGGGAGGTGGTGGGGTTCTGCTGGGCCCCTGGCCGAGTCTGGAAGCCCAGTGCAGGGCCCCACCCACCCAGGATCCCCAGGACTCGTTTTCTTCTGAGGTTTTGCCCCTAGGGTGCTGCCTGGGAGAGAGGAGAGGGTGATTTTCACGAATCTCTAGCTTCCTTCTGGTGTGGAAGTTGGGGGAGGAGGATGAGGTGGGGGAAGGGGGGCAGAGAACACAGAACCTCTTCTTTCTTTTCGAAAGATATCTTTCCTATTTTCCCTCATCCTAAATATCTAGTGAAACGTCTTCAGTGAGTTTAAAGCCACTGACTGCAAAGCATTGTTTTCTGCCCTGTGAAGTAGAGAGCAGGGTCTGGTAAAGGGGCTGGTACTCTACTGGAAATAGGTTGCGCTGGGCAGAGGGGGATGTAGGGAGCGCATGTCTAGTTAGTAACTCCGCAGGTGATTCCACTGTGCTTGTTGGGGGATGGGTGGATCCCCGGGTCTGGAAAAGGGAGGTCATACTTTAAAGCCTGGGTACAGGGTGAGTCCTGCTTCTTCTACCAGAAAATTCTACTATCTGGAGTTTGCCTGGAAGCGTTCCATTTTAGGGTTTTCAGTTCCTGACCATGAGATTACCAGGGGTGAGGTATATGAGACCTATTTCTGTCGCAGGTTTCTTCATTACCTGATGACCTAGTGATACTTGGTGGCCACAGACCTCTGTTTAGTGACCATGAGCCCAAATCCCTGAATCTGCCCGTGACTGGGGACAGGAGGTGGGGAGAAGAGCCAGGCCCTGGCTCCACAACCCAGCCCCCCCATGTTCTTCAGAATCCTCAGGATTCTGACGGCAGGAGAGAAGCCACACTAGTTCAAATGGGTCTGGGGAGAAATAGGAGTCTCTCCACCTTGTGTGGAGAAAGCTCAAGGCGGGCTGGGAAGCCGCTGAGTCGGTCTGTCCCACAGGCTTTCTCCAGCGTGGTCCCAAATCCCCGGAGTCCATCTAGCTCTTGTGACTGGGACTCCTGAAGCAGTGCTTTCCCTCCGGAAGTCTCACACCACAGCCAGAGGAACAGCCCCACCTCCGAACTCATCCCTTGAGCACTTCCTATTAGGCACAAAGATCCATTAGCCCATGATGAATTCTGACCTCTTCTGACCAATGACACACCCTTCCCCTTACATTCCAGGGGGAGAAAATTCCATACATATTCATCAAGTTTCTCTCCACGGGTTACAAAAGAGCTGCTTGTGCAGCCAGGCAGTTGGCTTTTTCATTCTTGATTCCTGAGAGAATTCAAGATCCCGGCTCCTGGGTTAGCCTTGAAGATTAGCAACCGGGGTGGGGGGTAGGGAGGGCCAGCCCTTCCCATCCCTGGGTTTTTATTACGGAGTTAGTCTCCCCTAGGGGACCTGATCTTTGCTGTGCGGCATCCTGGTGCCAGCCTCGAAGCAGGTATCCAAGCATGGAGCAGGATCTGTGGGAAGTCAAGGCCAGAGGAGAAAGGGTCGGCCATGGATACACACTGGTGAAGCCGGAAGCTGTTACACTCGCTCCCCTCCCCCAGATAAGATCAGTTGTCTAGGGCTCTTACGCTGTCAGCGGCTTCATCCATCATAATGGAAGGCAGTCCGGCAAATTAATTCCGATTCGAACATTCTTTCCTTCAATCAATCCTTTCAGCTAATACTTACTGAGTTTTAGAGCCCAGTATGCATATAAGCACGTTATTTGTCCTTAAGGCACTTGCAGTATAAAGATACCTTTTCTATTATATTAGTTTTTATATTGCATGAAATAAAATTGTAAAAGGTTTAGAAGAGTTCCTGAAACCAGTAAGCGCTCAATAAATGTTGGCTGTTATTCATCTACTGGTTTTAAAATATTCGTCGAGTACCTACCAAGTGCCAGACATTGTTCTAGGGCTGAACGGGCAGAGAGAACAAAATAGACAAAGCTTCTCACTGTGTGCACTTTGCTTTCTGGTGGGAGAGAGAGACGGTACACACTTTGATATTGCTCATGGATTAGCTCAGTTAACCCCTAGCACACTTCTGGGGAGTGGAAGTTGCACAAGTCTTCAGATCCCTAATCCATAAAAGACAGTGAGAAGAATGAGAAATACATATATTTCATAGCAGGCTGCAAGAGGGGAGCACTTGAGCTGGGCTTCGAGTAACAGGCAGGATTGGGTTAAGTGGGAGGAAAGATGGGCTTTTTGGGTCGAGAGAAGGCTTGGAAAGATGGGCTTTTTGGGCCGAGAGAAGGCTTGGAGAGATGGAGTGGTGGGAACAAGAACTTCTGGGGAGATGGTTCTGCCTGGTGGAAATAGATGGTTTGTCTTGGTCTTTATTTGAGAAGCTTTTGACTTTTCAGCAGACAGGCAAAACCATTCAGTTTAATTATTAAATGTATTAGCTGCTTTCAAATGGCAATTTTGCCTTTTAAATGAGCAAGGGGCAATAATTAACCCAAAGGAATGAAAAATCTGAAGGTGGAACGTGAGGCACCAGAGATGGGCAGGTGAGGAAAGTGTGTTTTCTTTTTCTTTCTTTTTGTACTTCTTGAAACCCAGCATTCCGCAGGCTGGCTCTAATTGGCTGTACCCTACATCTTTCCAGCCAACCAGCGTGGCCTAGCTGCTTCCTACATCTACCAGCTATGGGAAAGCCACCAAAGAAAATAAACAAAGGAAGCCTGGGGCACTAGCCACTCCAGAAGAAATCCCAGGGCTCCCGGACTCGCAGAGCAAAGACAAACATTTGGTCTATCTGGCTCAGATGGTTTTTATCAGACAGTCCAGCCCCGGCCAGGAAGTCCGATGGACACTTCCACCCAGGGGATCAGGCCCCCACACTGATAAAACCAATGTCGAATTTACAGGCTCTAGGGAAGGACGCTTAGCTCCTATCATGGAAGATTTTGGTTCTCGTGTGAAAGATACTGTTGGTTTGGTTTTCAAGCTCTTGACTTGAGTCTGGAATCTCTTGTCTTCCCACACCCCCCCGGTCAAATTGGAAATGGGAATTGGGGTAATTTCCTCTGGGAAACCCCTCTGAAGGATCATTTATTCGCACTTCAGAGAGTCATTCTGGAAACGCCTTCCCACTTTCTCAACGGTGATCATGCCAACCTCTTGCCCTGCTTTCCCTCCAGAGAGGAACAGAGGCCAGAACAAGGGTCGGGGAGTCTTTGCTGAAATGGGTGGCGCATGTTTCAGAAGCCCCTAACCCACTGTGCGGCTTCTGCTGGACACCTTTCCTCGCCTGTTTCACAGCCCAGTTGGAAGTATACAAAATTATATACTCCAGGGGGCAATGTAGAGTAATGAACGGAGGAAGCCCACGATAAACCTGGAGAAAAAAAATCAAGATAGAAAATAGTTTCAAACCAAAAAAGTTTCAAGTCACTAAAATGTGAGTCTGAAGAAACGGATCTTGAAGGGGTTTGATGTGGCAGAAAGAGCCTTTAAAGCAGACCAGAATGGGTTCAGATCACTAACTACCTAGTGTATCTCACTGAGTCTTGATTTCCCCATCTGTGAATGGAGAACTGAGGCCCGTATCTCAGGAGACCACTGTTGTAAGGATTAGTTGTAATAATCAGTAAACCTCCCAGTACTGTGCTTGGCACATACCAGATGGCTTAATACATGTTTGTTTCCCTCCTTACTGATAGTCCCTTGTCCACTCCTGAGCATCCTCATCTGGAGAAGAAACACAGGTGGGCCCCAGTCACCCACGTGCTGTACCTGGAGAAGAGAGCACTGTCTGTGGGAGGTGGTCAGGATTCTGAATCCTGGTTTCAGAATGATCCTACAGAAGATCTAACCACTTAGGCTTGCCTGGGTAAATCAGTGTAAATCGGATCCTGTTGTCGATGGAAATCAAAGCTTCTGTTTAATACACTCTAATGACTTCTATTTACAATTGGAATGAAACCCCATCTTTTATCTGGTCCTCCTCTACTTTTCCTACTTCTCTGTGCTTCAGTCCTACCTATTTTGTTTTGTTCTGTTCTTTTTTTTTTTTTTAAGATTTTATTTATTTATTTCACAGAGGGAGAGATATCACAAGGAGGCAGAGAGCAGGCAGAGAGAGAGGGGGAAGCAGGCTCCCCGCCGAGCAGGGAGCCCGACGTGGGCCTCGATCCCAGGACCCTGAGATCATTACCTGAGCCAAAGGCAGAGGCTTTAACCCACTGAGCCACCCAGGCGCCCTCTGTTCTGTTTTTTAATACTTTTTCCTACCTCAGGGCCTTTGCACTAGCTGTGGCCTAACTAGGAGGGCTCTTACCCCAGATATCCCTATGTCTGGCCCCTTCTTGTCATTTTGGTTTCAACTTGAAGGTGATTGTGTTTTATATTCAATGTTGTACTAACTTCCACCATATGTACTCTTATTTACATTTTTGTTTATGGTCTCTCCCTCCTAGAAAGTAAGCTCTGTGAGTATACTAGATTTGCCTGTCTTATTTGGCAACACCAGGAGAGTGTCCCATTTACCAATACACACGTCACAAAAGTTTGTGGAATGAAAGAGTACCTCCTCTTTGGTTGGAGGAGATTAGCCCATAAGAGAGTTTAAGTCCACCATGAGATGTCGCCCAAAGTTTTCCCGGTTACCCATAAGACATTAGCCACTACAAGGTATTAGCCACTTAATAGTAACCTGCCCTTATCCTTCATAGCAACAGATACACTTGAAATAATTAATCATTTGTTTAATGCCTCCTCCTAGGTAGCGATTGATCCAAGAGATGAAGCCCTGTCTGTCTTGCTCAACCCTCTGTCCCTGGTGCCCAGGAAAGTGCTTGGCTAAGAGCACAGGGCATCCCCAACCCAAAGCATCCCCCAATTCCAATAACGCGGATCTTGAAATTCAGCCTCCAGGAAAAAAGATGATAACCTCCCGTTGTGTCCAGATTTGCCGCCTGGGTCCTCATGAGTGTTCTCTCTCTCAAGGCCAAGTTGCTTCCTGCTCAACATGTCTCATATCCTTCCTTCAGATTCCCCACATTTGGGGAAGCAGAGTCCACCCCCTCCCACTTCCTCTCCCCATCCCCACCCCTGCCTCCCCTGGAGAGCTTTTGACCAGAGGATGAAAAGATATGATCAAAACCCTGTGCCTGTGAGCAGGAAGCTGAAACAGGATGAATGTCACAGACCCTCACCTCAGGCACGACCCGCCAGAGCTCAGCTAAGAGAACCACTATATCCCTGGGCAGGGAGACTCTACTCTGAACTCCATAACTGTGGTGGGGCGGTATGGGGTCACACCAGTCAGCATCAGGAAAAGGACTTGCCAAGCGGGACAGCTCTGCTACCTTGGCTACTCACCCACCTCCCCACCCCCGAGGCAAGCAGAGATCTCTTCATGAACACGCAGGGGACGAGGGCCCCCTCACGCCGGAATAACAGCTCTGTCCCAGGAGCCTGAGCACACTCCTGCAGGCTCCATGGGCAGGGGGATCCTCAGCAACCCTCTGTTTCTCAGGGTCAGATGTCCTCTCCAATGCCCTGCCCCCCACGCCCCAGGGCACAGGGTGACATCCTTGTCCTCGTTTTTGCTGGAATCCTCTGAGGTGCTTGTCTTAGAAGTATGTCATTTTGACCTCATCCCAAACCAAGCCAGAGAATTAGCAGCTTAGGCAACTGCCCATGTGATTGAAAGCAATAATTCCCCAGAGGCTGGTGCACAGCAGAAGGATTAGGGAGCTTTGTAAAGAGAGAGGCTCCAGCCCATCCTACACATGTCGGACCAAAATCCCTGGGGGAGGTCTGGGGGCTCTACTTTTGTGGTTGGTTTTCAAGCTGCCCCGGGTGCTTCTGCTCACCAGTCAGATCAAATCTGGGAACCTGCAAAAGGAAGCTCCCCCTTACTCATCATAGGATCTGAGACTCTACCTTTCGAGTAACGTCTTTGGGCCTCCTGGAGCTCCCATGAGGCCCTGTGGGCTCGTCTCCAGGTCCCGAGACAGGGAGAGTGTATCAGCTAATGCCTCGACGGCAGCTGCCAGACAAGACTCCGAAGGGATCTACTTTTTCAGCAGCACCTATTAAGCACATTTGAGGCACCAGGTCCTTTCCCCCCGGGGACACAGCGGTGAGCAAAACACACAAAGCTCCCCGCCCTCCTGAAGGTCACCTGTATAGAAGAGAGAGAAAGAGACAAAAGTCAGGTTGAACAAAGAAAATATATGAGGTGTTAGATGGACATCAGGGCTAAGGAGGAGCGGAAAAGCCAGGCAGGGCAGGGACCGTGCAGGTGTGGGTAGCGTGTAGGTCTGCGTCCCTGCCACACAAGTTGAAATAGCCTGGCCTCACTGAGAAGGTGACATTTAAAGATAAGACTTTTGACCAAGGAGTAGCACAATATATTTTAATATTACCGGTCTGGCTGTTGGGAATAGACTGAAAAAGGGAAGAGTAAAACAAGGAGACCAGAGCAATCCAAGTGAGAGATGGTGGGGATGAATTCATTTCCTGTTGCTGAAGGTTGGCGGCTTAAGGTCTCACACAGGGGCACCTGGATGGCTCAGTCGGTTAAGGTTCTGACTCTTGGCTGCAGCTCAGGTCATGATGTCAGGGACGTAAAATCGAGTCCCGAGTCTGGCTGCGTGCTCAGCGCAGAATCTGCTCACCCCAGGGGTCCAGGGGTGGGACTCCAATGGCACAAGTTTAGGGACATGAGAAAGAACGAGCACAAGGAGAGCAAAAATTGCAACTGCTGACATAGGAGGAAACCAGGAGAGGGTGTCCCCGGGGTCCAGGTGAAGACAGGAGATGGGGTTTGGGGGTGGGAAAGACAGCTAAGTCCCTGCATGAGACGGATACCTATGGGACCAAGGGCACACCTTACCAATTCTGGCACCTGGCATCTCTCCCCATCCCCAGACACACACCCACACAAATACCTTCTAGCATGAAAATCAAGCCCAGCGTCCTAGGACCTAGGCAAAGGAGCAGAAAAGATCTGCTGTCCCTGACCCAAACTCCCGCAGACGTGCAGCTTGGATGTGCTTAAGCTCTATGCCTTGTCCTGTGGACCCTGTCTCCCTCACTCCATCTGCGATTCCCAGGGGGCAAGTCTGTCACCTGTTTCTGGAAAAAGAAAACATCTCAGGCAGCAAGGTCTCCATCTGCTTGCCACCCACTGAGCCACCGGGCACTGTTACTGATTGCTCAGATCATTAGTTCCTGAGGGGGAAGCACCAGCTGCACTCATGTCACCCATAGGGTGACTTCCCCCGTGAAGCCGGACGCTAGTCTGAACCATTGTTTTCATCTTTCAGTGAGAATGCTCACTTTAAATAGCCCCCTTATTTCATTCATCGCTTATGGAACGTCTACCAAGTTCTTGGAATCAAACTGAAGGCAGACCTTACGTCATGCCACATACACCAGGTATCTTGAGCCGTCTGCTGAGACAGGCAGTCGAGCAATGTTTGTGTGCACAGCCCGGATAGAGTCCCTCCCCTGTCCCTTCCTCCTCTTCTCCCCCTTCTCATTTCTCTTTCTTCACCCTACCACTTCCCCTGGAGTTTTAAGCAATACTTAGACCCCTGGTCCTCAAGCCGGTTGCATATTGGAATCACCTGGGAAATTAAAAAAAAAACAAAACTATTGATGTTTGGGTCCCATTCTCAGAGATTCTCATTTCACTCTACTTGGGTGTGTGCTGGGCTTCGAGAGTGTTAAAAGCACCTCGGGTGATTCTAATGCGCAGCCAAGTTTGGGAACCCGTGCCTTGGGTGACCTTCTGAGTTGTGGATCCCAGGGCAAGACTTTGGAGCTGTGGAGGAGGAGCTGGATCCACCTCCAGCGCCTTGCCCTGGGATCCTGACATTCCTGGTTTATAGGACAAATGCTTGGCGCCAGTTTGCCCCATCCACACACTACCGACAGCTGCAGCTTGCCGTACAATGCTCTGTCTCTTCCAAATGGCGTGATCCGATGGGGACACTGATATTCTCTACCTGGCTTCTAACTTCTCTCCACAGCTTCCCTCCAGGGCACCTTCAGGCAGCTTTCGGGGCTGGCAACATCAGCATTCCAGCTGCAGCTCTAGCCCCACTTGTAAGCAAGGGGAGAAGTAGGGGAAAGGGGACTGGAAATACCCAAGGGCATGTGCCCACGTGCCCGGGCGCACACATACGTGCGCGAACAGAATCAATGAATCAGACTGAGAAGTGGAATTCTGCTCATGTCGAAATTGTCTGATACAGAAGAAAAGGCTCCAGTGCTCCCTAATGTCTGTTTTTGTGGCACTTATTAGGAGGGAAAACCTGGGTCCCTTGCCACCGGAACAGGTCTTGCACAATGAGCTGCCCTGCTTAGAAGCAGCCTATCTCTCCCTCCCTTCCCTCCCCATCTGGGATCCTTAATTGGCAAGATCTAAACAGTCATATGCCCGGGCGAGATCCAAGTCTCTTAAATGCCATAACTTTCAGGCTTTTTGAAAATAAAAATTGGCATGAGTTTCCAACTTGGTAATAAGCCTCAAGACTTTGAAATCTGTTCAGTGTATATCCTTTCATCTAATTATTTTACTTCTTATCCTAAGGAAATAGAGATGTGGCAAAAGATTTATATATAAAGATCTTCAACAGAGTATTATGTATACTTGCAAAAAATCAGAAGTAACTGTACACATTCTATAAGATTGGTTTAATATATCATCTATATCATAGTATAGACAATGAAATAATCAGACTGTTAAAACTTATTTTTTTTTAAAGATTTTATTTATTTATTTGACACAGAGAGAGAGATTACAAGCAGGCAGAGAAGCAGGCAGAGAGACAGGGAGAGGAGGAAGCAGGCTCCCTGCTGAGCAGAGAGCCTGATGCGGGCCTTGATCCCAGGACCCTGAGATCATGACCTGAGCCGAAAGCAGAGGCTTTAACCCACTGAGCCACCCAGGCGCCCTAAAACTTAATTTTTTAAAGTAATTTTTAACAATGTCAAAAATGCTCACAATATAATGCTAAATTAAAAAACACAGATAAAATGATTACCTTTTCAGTGTAATAGGTGTATGCACTTATTTGCAGAGAAGGAAACCCTGGACAGAATGCACTATGTTAAGAGTAGTTATCCCGATTGTGTGGTTGTGATTGATTTTTTTTCCCCTGAACTTCCCAAGCTTGTACTGTGTATATAACCAGAAAAGATAATTTTTTTCTTCATGAAAAGGTTTCATTTCTCATTAGAGCAGCAAGCACTGATCAGAGGCTGATCTCAGAAGTGACCCCAGAGTCCTCTTCTTCCTATCAGTGCCTATGGGCACACGGGTGTTCCAAGCCCTTCCATGCTCTTCGTCACCCTTGAGTCCTCAGCAGCTGTGACATGGGTGAGCCGGGGAGCATTCAGCCCTCCTCAGGAGTCTGGCTGGGCGCTGGGGTGCACTTGCTGGGCAGCGGGACCTGTGTCGCCTGTGAGGGTGTCTACCATGTAAGGACTACGTGTCATTCCTATTCTTCTTCGGCATAGTGAACCCAACTGGAGCCTCGGGAATCGGTGATCCCGCCCTGACATGCAGGAGCATGTTTGTTCATTCCGTCTAGAGGTATTTGTTAAGCATCTTCCATGGTGCCAGACAAAGTTGCTACTCATTCCACTCACACGGTTACAGGTTGTTACTTGAAAGAGCTGACTGGTAGGGCTGAGAAGGCAAGCTTAGGACCGGAGTGTGGCTTTCCACATGGAAGACGAGTCCACCTGCTAAGGATTTGGAGTCCTGGTCTCACCAAAGGGTGCTCTGTGTGTGTGTGTGTGTTTTCAGATGGAGGTGATCGTTGGGGACTTCGGGATTGTGGTGGTGCCCCGGGACGCAGCAGACACAGACCGAATCATGAATCATTCCTCAGTACTCCGCAAATATAAAGTGAGTCCTCCATCTCCTTGCTGCTCTAGCTCCGTGCTGTGTTCCTTCTCTGAGGGGCTTGCTGGGGGCAGGGGGAGGGCTGGAGGAGTGAGGGCACCTGAGGAGTTTAAGGGGGAGGGGAGGGCAACCCGCTTTCTCTGCTCTGTCCGCAGAACAACATCATGGTGGTGAAGGATGACATCAACCATCCCATGTCTGTCGTCAGCTCAACCAAGAGCAGGTACGTTTGACAAACAGCCAGAGGGACCTTGGTCAAATGGGCTCACAGGTTTTAGTACAACTTCCCTCAGTTCAAGCTGACCCTTACATTTGCTGACACCTGCTGCCTGGTATTCAACCTTCTTTGGGAACCTCGTGGATTTGTCCCCAATCATTTAGGGTTTTGTTTTGTTTTGTTTGTTTGTTTGTTTTTGAAGAGTCAGAAGGGATTGACAGAGGGAGAGAGAGAGAGCGAGAGAATCTTTTTTTTTTTTAAGGTTTTGTGTATTTATTTGTCAGAGAGAGAGCACAAGCAGAGGAGCAGCAGGCAGAGGGAGAAGCAGGCTCCCTGCTGAGCAAGGAGCCCGATGTGGGACTTGATCTCAGGGCCCTGGGCTCATAATCTGATTCGAAGGCAGATGCTTAACTGACTGAGCCACCCAGATGCCCTCTCAGTCATTTACTTTTATTTTTTTTTTTTATTTTTATTTTTTTTTAAAGATTTTATTTATTTATTTGACACAGAGAGAGAGAGCAGATCACAAGTAGGCAGAGAGGCAGGCAGAGAGAGAGGAGGAAGCAGGCTCCCTGCTGAGCAGAGAGCCTGATGCGGGCCTCGATCCCAGGACCCTGAGATCATGACCTGAGCCGAAGGCAGAGGCTTTAACCCACTGAGCCACCCAGGCGCCCAGTCATTTACTTTTAAAGGGGGGAGGGTGTTGGTCATTAGCTGGTTTTAGCTGACTCGAGGGGAGGAAGAGGATGTTTTTAGTCTGAGACTCTTTAGTTCAAGGTGTTTATGAAATACTGTATTAATGAGCGTATAGGCTAAGCTGTCATAGCAAGAAGAGCCCAAATGTTTATTTCCCTCTTACTGAAGTCGATTGAATCTCTGACCTCTTCCACGTAAGGCTTCTCTCTGTGGGTCTACAGCTGCTGCCGGGGCCGCTGGAAAGGACAGGAGCTTTGTCTTTAAAAAGGTGGCTTGGCGTTGCACCCATCACTTCCCCCTGCACCCCCTGGCTCAGCCCCGGTCGCACGGCCATACCTGGCTTCAGGGGAGGCCGGCAAACGGACCTGATGTGCCCGGCTCAAACTTGGGATGTTCTATTACTAAACAGAAGGAGAGAATGGATGCTAAGGGCTAGGTAACAGTCTCCGCCACAAACCCCAAGCGGAGACGTCCTGTGGATGGTGAGATATATGAATATAGAGGTCTGGGAGTGGAATAGAACTGAAAGCCATAAAAGTATAAATTCCATTAAGAGTATGGCTGAGCTCAGAGGGAGAGTCGATAAGAAGAGAAGCATTTAAAAGAAGGCTCAGGAGCTGTCAGAGACCACCAGCAGTGCTGGCCCAAGAACCAAGGCAAGAGAGGGTACGAAGATGGAGAGCATTGTCATGTCTGTCACCTATTTCAGAGAAATCACATGGGCCCAGCATTGTTAAAGGTCTACTGGGCTTCCTGCCTGGAAGGTGATTATGTAGACACTTCAAAGAGTAGCATCAAACTGTGAGGTGAGAGCTGAAACCCAATTGACGGGGGCCAGTGAGGGGAAAGGAGAAGGATCTGGTTCCAAACATGGCTGCATGATTAAATTACCCCCCCAAACTTACACCAGCACATAAATTCCTGTGTTCCCTTCAATCCCACTGAGTCAGAATCTGTGGTGGATGAGCCTAGGAATCTGCTTTCCGGGTGATTCTGATCAAGTTGGGATTGGCATTTGGAAACCGAGGATATAGGGCCACTTTTTCCAGAAGTCTCCCTGTGAACTGGGCAGGGAGGCACTTAGGGACCTGGCATGTTTGCAAGATCAGGACAGTGTATGCACCGAAGGGGCAGCGAGCCAGCCTCTGAAGAGGTCCCGCAGGGCAGGGCTCATTGCCTTTTAGAATCTCCATTTCTGGAGGAGTATGTGCATTTTTTTACAAATAGCTCCTTGAGGCCTGACATTCCCAAGACCATCATATGAGCAGAGAATGGGAAGTAGCCAGACCAAGGCTGGAGCACAACTGTGAAGAAACCAAAGTGTCTCACTGGAACCGTTTCGTACCTGGTAGTGGCTTCCTCCTTCCTCCCTGCCTCAGAGGAGGTCACCTTCTTGTCAGGGCTCCCGCAGGAAGGAGAAGTGGCCCATCATGAGATTCCTTTCTGTGAGACCGTGATGCGGAGAAACACGAAGGAATAAAATAAGAACACTCGACACATTTAAATACCTACTGTGTGTTTGGGCTATTCTAAAGGCTTTGCATGATTCATTTATGCTTTTATTTTTACTTTTTAAATCCTTCTAATAACCAAAGGAGATGGGCCCAAATATTCGCCTCGTGTTTACAGAGGAGAAAACTGAAGAACAGATGGGCTTAAATGACTTGCCTGAGGTCCCTCTGCTAGGAAATGGCGGAGCCAGGATGGCATGGAGTCACCAGGGTGGGGGAGGAATTCTGGGGCAGGCGAGCTTTTTTCCAAGAGGGAAACCATTTACGGAGCCTGGGCTGTTGGGCAGAGACTGGGCTGTTGGGCAAACCCTTTCCCTGAAAGAGAGAGGGCAGGCCCGTCCTTCGGCCTTGGTCAGGGAAGGTGTCATCTGACCCCCGTGTCTTCTCATGCAGGCTGGCCCTGCAGCACGGGGACGGCCACGTGGTGGATTACCTGTCCCAGCCGGTCATCGACTACATTCTCAAGAGCCAGCTGTACATCAATGCCTCGGGCTAGCAGCCACCGGCCCTCCGCTCCACTCTCCCCTCGTCCTCCGCCGACACACTGGCCCCTCAGTCTCTGTCAGTCCCCCTGTTTTTCTCCTGCCTCTCTGTTTCTCCATGTCCTCATCTTGACTGTTCCCCCCAGTGCTGACTCAACCCCCCACAGTGTGGGGGACCTGCAGAGAACCACCGCATACCCTACTCAGCAGTCATCTTTGGACAGACTCTCCTCTAGTCTCTGGGTTGGGGGTGGGTGAGGCAAGAGGGGTGGGAGTTGGGGGAAGTGCAGTCCCTGGAGACGTGCTGGTGTCTGTCTCCCAGCATGCTCTAGAGAGCGGCTCCGGTGCCCGTCCTCCCAGCATGCTCTGGGGAGGCGGCTCTGGCTCTCGCCTTCCCAGCATGCCCTTTACCACGAAGGGCTATTTTTTCTTTCTTTTCTTTTCTTTTTTTTCTTTCTTCTCTTGTTTTTTTGTTTTGTTTTGTTGTTCTTGTTCTTGTTCACTCCTCGTAGAATTTGGATGAGATCCGTGTCCGTGGTTCTTTATGTTTGTAGTCTTGATGCATTCCTGTGGTGTTAACTTCCCTTTTGATAGGATACCGTAGCCAGCCTCAGCGTGAGAGCCACACCTGGTAAAGAAGGCCAAGCCGCCTCCACCCTCCCGACACCCCCCACCTGCCCACTTACTCCCCCCATACCCCCCCCCAGCAGCTGCCAACTAGGCTCAGGACTGAGGCTTTCAGGTTCCAAAACCCGGGAGGCAGGTCTGGGAATAGTAGGGTTTCTCAGAAGAATTTGTGTCCATTTCCTTAATTTCAGAAGACCATTGTCCTGATGGTCTGGGCCTGTGATCACGCAGAGCCAGTCCATCCCTGTGTCCAGGTAGTCCAGGTAGCATCTGTAAGGTTCCTCCTTTGGGCTGTGACTGATGGCAGAGTAGGTTCCCTGGCGGCCCAGCATTTCCGAGGAACCTTCAGGTCACCACCTAAGCCCTTGGAGGTCCTACCTAGTCACATTCCTGGATCTGAGCAGAATCACCTATTCAAGGCCAAATCCTAATAATGCAGCCATTTCTGAAATAAAACATGCTAGGAATTCACTCAACCCTAGAGATCTTTGCTAATTGGAATTATTTCTTGCCTGTTTGGCTGGGAAAATTTTCTGTCATGTCGTAAGTCCAGGATGACCGAGGAGAGAGAGGCTCGTGCCCTGAAGGGAATTGAAGGTTCTCACCTTGTCTTCCTGTGGTAACACAGGCGGTGCCCGAGGTCAGTTTCTTCTCGAGACGCAGTACCTCAGCCTTGTTTCTGGAGCTGGTCATATCTCCTGCAGAGCCCAGAACCACAGTCGTTGCCTGAGGAAATCTGTCTGGCAGGGGAGTGGGTTCACAGAACAGAGATCATGGCGGGAAGGGCATTAAGAGCCACTAAACTGTTTCATCCTTTTTCTAATTTCTTACCTTCTTCTGCTGCTCCTGCAAACAGTTCTGACAGACTGTTTCGTTGTTCAGATCTCACTCATACCCTGCTTTGAGAGCCAAAAGGAAATTATTCTCTTATGCTCTGTGTCTCTCGTCTAGTCCCTGGCTCTTGGGCTTCTGGTTGTCTTCATGGAATGGGTCCCTGAGCAACAGGATACTTTTATCAAAATCTAGTACCAGTTATGGCCCAAGAGGGGTGGGACCTGACATCGGGGACACCATTCTTCAGTACACATTTCACGTCTGTGACAGTCTTCCATAGCCTCCTAAAGGAACTAGATTCAACAGAAGAGCATGTTCAGGTAGCAGCCAGGAGGGTATTATTCCTTTTGGATTATATAAATAATCTCCAGAGGAGGGAATGAAGAACCTATTCTTGGGTCTCAGTGTTTGGTTAAGAATTGTAGAATCATAAATGAAAGAAGAAAAAAAAACTTCAGAGATTAGTTGATCCAACATTCTTCTTTAAAAGATGAGGGAGCAGAGAGCCACTGGATTAGATGGCTGGTCCAAGGTTACGCAGCAAGTGTAGAGCCTGGCAAAAGGATATTGTTTCCCCGACCCTTAGGACTTCATACCACATGATCTCTGTCCCCCCAGTTCCCCATGATACTGACCAGATAATGTGTCGTTTCTACTCTCGTCAGCCTTTACCTGGCATCTTTCTCTCAAATTGTGTCTCACCCGGGTGCTCCTATATATGGCATTGCATATGCCAGTCTTGAGAGAGGAGGGATGTGATGAGGAGGAAGGCCATAGCTCAGAAATCAAGAAATCTCAGCAGCTGAGAGGAAATCCCAAATAGTGACCCTCTGAATCCAAGAAAGGATGCTCTAAGAAAGGCTAGGAAAGACCTCAAATGCTCAAGATGACACTGGAGAGAAAGAGAGAAAGACAGAGAGAGACAGAAGAGCCATTGTCTGGGCAAAACAGCCCTGAGCCAGGAAAAGAAAACAAGGGACCAGATTCCCTACGGGAACATGGCATTTTCAGGGTTGCGAAGTTTATCTATCGTTAGTTTATTATGAGGATCTACATGAGCAGATCTGAGAGAAACCAAACATCTTTTGTCTCTTTGATGCACCCCATTACTCTGCTGAGCTCTGTGGTCAGGCCCCCTTTAGTCCACAGCCCACGAGAGGGAAGCTGTGGGGCTGGCTGTGTATAGCTGGTGTGGGGTGGGAAGGTGCACAGGGAGGAAAAGAATAGGGGCATTGGGAGATGTCTGGAATGAAATGGGGCAGATCTTATCTTGGTGGATCACAGGGGTTGTATTAAAATGGCTTTCCTTAAATCCAAGAAAAAGTGAATTTCCTTTTGGGTAGAATTGTCCATTCCCCAACCTGCGCTGTTCGTCATTTGCTAGGGGGAGGTCAGAGACCCATCTCCCTGTCCAGGGCAGGACATGGTGGCTGGGATCTTGCAAAGGCTAGTGCCAGAAAGATTCAGAGTCTGCAGTAGTGCCCCAGGTGCCATGAGGATGCCCTCTAGGCCCTGACTTCCCCTCTGGGGTCCCCCTTCCTCTTCCAAAGGCCAACTCAAGGCTGGCATGGCTCTGAGATTGGGAAAAGGGCATGGGCTGCAATGATCATGTTAAGAGGGGTCAGGAGCCTCATTTCCTCCCTACCAATGAAAATCATCTCTCCCGCTCTTCAGAAAGTGTCTGAATGAGTAAGAACGGGCAGGAGGGAAACCCTTTGTGCCAGTGACTCTCTCCTCAAGGAGTGGCCCTCTGGGGAGCTCTGTGCTGCTACCTGGTACCTCATTCGCCACCCCCTCCCCCAGGCAGTCTCTGGGGCCTTCTCGCTTTCATTTTCCTTGAATGTATATAGGAACAGGGGAGGAAAGTCTCTTACTGAAGTGCCTGAAACCCAGAGCTAGAGCTTCGAGAGACGCTCTTCTTCCCATCTCTGCGTGGCGAACCTTCCCCAGCGTTCTCTGGTCTCATGCCTCAGCTTCTCAGAAAGAATAGAAGAACTCGCTGTTCTAATTAAGTAGAAAGTGAGACTCAGTAATCAAACTGCAGCAAAAGGCAGAGAGTTATAGGGAGACATGACTCTATTTAACAACCCAAATCTACTCTCCCAAACTGACATAAACACACACGTCAGGGGACTAAGAAAGAGAAGCATGTTATTATATTCCATTCACCAAAAGAGTGATGCAAAGCTAAATCTGTAGAATATGAAAAGCTCAGGATCTCTCCCAAGGCTACCGTAGGAAGGCCAACAGGTGAGATGGGGAGGATGGAAATCGGGACTGATTTTGTAGCTCTTCCAATTAGGACACTGAGGAATAGCACTGTGGTGAAGGAGCGCACGCTCTAGGTCAGAGTCATCCAGACTACACCTTCCTAGAGCTGCCGGGTGAACTCAATTCTTCATGTGGTTTCTTGGTTGTGTCAGTTTGGGGTGTCCTATTAGCCTGTTCCGGGTACTTAGGAATGAGCTACTCTCTTTCCCTTCAGCCTAGGCCAGGTCCAGAACTCAGTTTGATCCAAACGGTCTCAAGGATTGGCATGGGGAGGGGGAAGCTTTCTTTTTTTTTTGAATCACTTTTGGTCACTGAACCTGCCATTTTAAGAGTAAGATTTGCTTTATGAAAATCAATTCATTAATAAAAACTACACTGAAGTTGCAACACCATTTCATAGTGAAATATTTTGAGTAAAATTTCGTTGCTAGGATAGTCATGGACAAAAGTTTTATCAGCAAAATGTTTGAATTATGTTAATAAATAAGACAATGCTACTAGTCTTGTGTCTTTGTCCAGAACCTTCTCTGCGAGTTGCAGAATTAATCTCTTTTTTTGTCATAGTCTTACTTGACAGGAGCCAACAGTTGCAAAAATGTCCTTACAGCAGATTTTCTGCCTGGCTTAGCTGATACCACATGTGTGATGCGAAAGTATATACAGTCACACCCAAGGATTGTACGCAAGGAAGATTAGCAAACTTGTGAACTGCGCCGAAGAGTTTTCAATGAAAAAAAAATCGAATCTTAGAACTGACCTAATCTTCATAGTTTCCTATTGGTTAGCTTTGGCTCCCTAATGAAATTAGTTCTTTATGAAACAAAAATGTATTTGTAAAAACTAAACTTGTATAACTCACTTTTGGTATAAAAGAGCCTAAGTAAGACAAATCATTCAACTCACAATTTTGGCAGTGTAAACAAGCAAAAAAAAAAAAAAATGAATGATTTGTTAATTGCTCAGTTCTGCTCTATTAGTTCTTACTTCATTGGTAGTTGTGACATGCATTGTGTGTTGGTATAGATCCAAATGGTGATTGTCATTAGCTAGTATCAGTTATGATTCAGAAGGTAAAATTCCCCTGTAACCCCCTCATTTAGGGCTTAGGCACTTGTTTGTCAGATTAGTTGTGCTTTAAAAAAAAAAAACCATTTTGGTTCTTACTATGTGTTTTGTTGTTATTGTTTAAGATTGGAATTAGTTAGCTTCATGCGTGTCCATCTGGGTTTGGTGGCCCATCATAATGATGCTTGATATACCTTGTAAATTGATTACTTGTGTTTACATTTGCTATTTTGGCCACAAACCTAAACACTTCTTTCCTCTGTCCAGAGAGTATGTAATGTTGAAAAGTTGTTTAAAATTGGGTATAAACACCAATTTAGGAGGCCAATGCCTTATCCATTAGGCGACTGGGGCTTCTTAAACACCAATTTAATTGCTAACTTACATTAACTTATAAAATATATGTACTAACTATGAATTAATACTCATGCACATACACATTTCTTCTCTTATGACCCATAAGTAAGCTTCAGGTCTTGGAATTTCTTAGGAAGTTCTATGTAGCCCATAGTGTAAAGAAAGCAGAAAAAGGAAAATCTAACCTCTACTTTCCAGGTGGCAAAATTGAGCCACAGCAAGAATCCACAATGTCCCTGCAAAAATATGAAAAGAAGACATGATAAATATATCCCAGTCCTTGAGCCTCGTTCTAAACATTGGACATTACTGAGTATCTTCTTCCCCTTTTCTCTGGCCTCCCAAGAGTACTGACAAGAAACCACATCCTGGGATAAGATCAGAAATGTATCTTCTAAGAAGCCATAGCCCATGGGCAGTTTCATTCCTACCCCCCTCTCCAAACAGAAATCCCTATGAGTCAAAGTAGATGATGATAAACATAATGGCCTACCAGCAGCACAATTAATCACAAAGCCCTCAGGGGAGAAGTACAAGAGAATTTTCACTACCCATTAGAAATACTGATGAGAACCAGGAAGCCCAGCTCCCTTAACTTGACAGGGTCAGCACAAGACTGGCAACAGAGGCTAAGTTCTGAGTAGGCTAGCTTTCAGCCACACACCCCTTCTCTCTTCTCAGGGATACTTTGTCAGGTTCTCAGAAATGAGGGAATTGTGTCTATACCAAGGGAGTCACATGAGTCACTTTTCCACTTCCTATTTCTATCCAGAGATCGTCTCCCATTTGTCAGGGAAAACAGTCTATGACCTCCTTAACAACGTATCCCATTGAGGAATCCCTTTATGATCGCATGTTATTAGCTAATGGAATCCCTCCCCAAGTTCCCTAGAACATGTACTGCTCAATCTCATAGTTGGCAGAGACAGACGCCGATCACATTGTCACTGAGACATGGCTTCTTACTAAGGCGCTGTATCTCCCAGAGCCCTTGCGAGTCAGATGTGGTGACAGAACCGGGTTCTGGACCACGGAATGTGAGAGGAAGTGATGTGCATCCCCTCCCAGGCCTGGCCCACGAAAACCTTCCAGGTGTCTCCCACTTCTATGTCTTTTTCCCTTTCTGCTCACTGGAATGGAAACGATTCCCAGGGCAACCTTAGAAGTCACATGTAGATGGAAGGGTTCTGGAACGATTCTATGGAGGGTCACCCTACTGACTTGCTCCCCATCCATTATGAGAGCAAGAAAAATGTCTACTGTGTCTGAGTGATGTGCATTTTTAGGTCTATGTGACATAGTAGTTAATCTCATCAATACATATACATTTCCTGGGCACTAGTTGTTCATTACAGTGAGAGATTTATAGGATATGTGATTGAGGATGCCAAGACGGGATTATAAATTCGCTTCTACAGAAGGGAAAGCAAAGTGATCCGACCTCTCAGAATTTGTGGGGTTAATGTGGACAGGAATGGAATCTTTTCCTCAGTCACTTGGCTAGATGGCCAGTTCAGGATCTTAATTTATTAGATTTTTATTTATTGAAAAACATGACAATGTACCACAAACTACTGATTTTACCTTAATTTCATAGCCAAAGAAAAAAGGACAAAAATATTAATTAAAACCTCACCCTGTTCAGGTTGTTCCAGAAATACATCCTTCTTCATGCTTAGGAAACACCACCAATTAACTCTCATAAAGTGCTCTAATGGTTGGAAAGGGCAAAAAAGATGTTCAGAAAAATGTGAACTCTAGGACTCCTTGCTGTTTCTGTGGCATTTTAGTTTCCATTGCTTTGGTACCTCCACCTCAGACTTAGAGTTTGACATATTAGAAACTGACCACAGGCGTCTAAGAATTAGTCTTTATTCAAAAAACACATCCATGAAAAGCCAAGGAAGTACAAAGGCGAGTCTGCGCCAATATCTTCCAACCCAAGATGGAATCATCTCTGGTTTTTCCAGCAATTCCCACTGGTATTATCATGACTCAACAGTCTGTTGTAATCAGGTGTGGAAAGGGGAGGACTGAGAGCTGGAATGCAAAGAAGTGTGCACAACCCAGAGCCCTCCCAGCTTTGCCAAATCCCAAGTGCCCCCATGGGAGTGTCTTGCAACATACGTTCTGTTGAGAAATGAGGTTGCAAAGCAGGGGGTTACTGCAATAAAAACCACTTGTGATGAACAAGAGTTGTACATCTAAATTTATTTTTTTTAGTGTTTGTCTTCCTGACTAGACAATCAACTCTGAGGGCAGAGACTACATCACCACTGTACCCCAGCCCCTGACACACAGCAGGTACTCAATAAATAGATGTTGCAAGGATGGATGGGTGGATGAATGGAAGGATGGATGGAAGGAGGGAGTCTACCCAGCTCCAGTGTGAGTAGGAACATTCTCTGCTATAGGGCGAGAGAGTGAGAAAATAAAACACATAGACACACACAATTTCTAGTGTTTGAAAAGTGGCATTGAATTAGGACTGATAAATCTTCTAGATAATTGTACTTCTTTCAATGCCCAAGCTATATTTTTCTATCACTTTGAAACCCAAAAGTAAATACCTTCCCAATGTTTGTTTTGCTGGTTGGAAACGCTTTAATAAAAATGTAGTCTCTTAACTAGTCATGGCATCATCGGAGAAAGGATGTCGCTTCCAGGCCCCAGAAGAACTCAAAGGTGGCAGGACACAAGCAGGCATCACTGGTCCAAATGGACCAGGCTTACAGCCTCTCACTCTATCACTGTTCACTTCTTCCAGCTTGAAAGTGGAGCACATGTTGACAAACTGGGTGGTAGGTGGAGGAACTCTGCCCAACAAGAAGCTTGCATTGGACCCTATAAGGCAATAGTATTTTACTGGCCACAGTGCGACTGGACTTCACTCTCTGTTCAGACATTAAGAATTTTATGGGTGGGCAAAGTAAAAAAAAATTTTTCCTCTGGTCACATTACCCAAAGAATAAGCTGACTATAGCCCAGCAGCACCTGTCCATACTCCAGGACTCAGTCTGTGACTCTCCTGAGGCAAACACTTGGCCGTGCAACTTGTCCTTCCATCCAGTCCGCCCTTCGGGGTCCAGGGCCTTGGCCAGTCTCATACCCAATGCTATCTGCCTCACCGCCCAGCATCAGGAAACAAGTAGCATCACCCTGGTGTAACAAGACGTTTATCTGGCCAAGATCTCGGGATGGGGTCAGGTTCAGTGCACCTGAGCGTGCCCGTTCAACATGTTCAAATGTCTCCATCCCACCCCAGCCACATGAGATGGCTCTTGAGTTCTGTATCCCAAGAATCTCAGTTGAGCGATCTCTATAGCAGATTCACTGCTGCTCAAGAGCCTGCGTGTTGTAGCAGCCGGGGGGCAGGTTGTCCCTGATGTTCTCCAGGTTCTTCACGTCGGCAAGAAGCCCGTCTATGCTGGTCTCCAGCACACGGAGGTGGCCCTGCTGCCGCCGTGCTCTCTCTTCCAGCTCTGCCATCAAGGGCCTCAGCTGGCTGTTGATCTGAGTCTTGGCCCGGAAGAGCTTCTGCTCCAGTAAGATCAGCTTCTCCTCATCCACACGGCCAGGCTGACCTATTTGAGGGAAAGAGAAAGGAGTTAACATAGAAGGGCTGTGGTTAGATCTCCTTGAACACGCAGGGGACCTCTCGACCCTTAACCAGTGGGCCCAGAGGAAATACGCCATGCTTATTCTAGGGGTGTCGGGCTGGCTCAGGCGTGGAGCATGTGACTCTCGATCTCAGGGTTATGAGTTCAAGCCCCATGGGTGGTGTGGAGTTTACTTAAAATAAAAAACTTTAAAAAACAAAAAATAAATAAAAGGCTTATTTTACATTAGGAATAAACCAGAAAATACTCCGAGAGCTCTAGCCTAATTACTAGTTATGAACAGCCTAGTTCAAGCCTCTGAGCTCTATAGTTAAGAAATAGGAAGCTTGGATTTCTCCTTTCACGTTAGGGCCAACAGTTCATGCTCTGAAAGGATGAAGGCTGAAGGTCACAGGAGACTGAATACTGTCCAAGGTGTCTGCCCAACACAGCTCACCCTAGGATCAGGACCAACTCCGAATTATGTGTACTGAGCTACCCTTAGGAAATATTTTCCTATTTTTCATTAGAAGACCTTTAGAAACTAGCTGGGCTTTGGGGTTTATAGAGGCCAAGGTATGCTTTGCTATTTGGGGGACAGATTCCAGCTGTTTGGAAATGATATAAGACTTCATTCTGGCCAGAGTCAGTGGGAATCTGGCTAGATACTCGTTTATTTCCCATATGAACTGCAGTCCTATTTGTTCAGGTATGTTTTGCCCATACACAATCTAAAACTAATGTCAGCATGAAGGGCACCTGGCCAGACCTGTCTGATGTGAACAGGGTCTGGGTCACCTTCGGTCAATTCAAACTCAAGGTCAGGTTGCGTCCACATCTGCGCTGCGGTGATAGCACTGGCCTGCCCGAGTTTATTGTGCCTGGGGTGACGACATGGTGACAGGCCTGGGACTCCAGGGAGCAAACTGGAGGAACACCACCATAACAAAAATGCAGACCCAGAGGATCGGTCCTTCACTGAGGAGCCGGCGAGAGTTCCAGCATTTTGGGATCTATGACATGCTGAGGAAGTTAAGGAAACTTGGGAAGAAAACAACCATGTCCACAGAGACGCAGCACAAGCTGCTCAAAAAGGGGCAGAAGCACTGGCAACAAAGAGATCTCACTTCAAATCGCACCTCCACAGTCTATACGCGATCCTGGGACACGATCAACCACCCTAAGCCTCAGGTGACTGCTCTGTGACATAAGAAAAAAAAAAATAAAAATAAATAACACCCATCTCATGGGACCTTGAAGAGACTTAAGTGATATTACACCAGAGAACACCTGGTAGAGTGCCTGAAGCCTAGGAAATGTTTAGTAATTCCCACCAACTACTTCCCCCACCTCTCATTTTGTCTGGAAAGGCTCTATTTGTTTCATTACCTTTTTCAGAACGCTAAACAAAGCTGCTAAACTCTCCCCTGGGGAGTTGGGGGGGGGTTGGTTGGTTGGGTTTTTTTTGTTGTTGTTTTTTTTTTCTTTTTTTTACTCTTAGAGGGTCTTTACTCATTGGAGCTCATTGGACCACAAAGCAGACTTGTCAGAACAACAAAACAGACAATATTGATCTCCCAAGGTGAGTGAGGATGGTACTCCACAGAAAAATCAGATTTTCAAGTTCTTCAGCTGGGACGCCTGGGTGGCTCAGTTGGTTAAGCGTCTGCCTTTCACTTGGGCTCTGATCCCGGGGTCATGGGATGGAGCCCCACATCCGGCTCCCTGCTTGGCAGGAAGTCTGCTCCTGACCTCTCCCTCTGCCCCTTCCCCATGCTGGGCTCTTTCTCTCTCTCTCAAATAAATAAATAGAAATCTTTAAAAAAAAAAAATGTGAAGTGGTTCTACTGAACCTAAAAGGTAGAACCAAGCCTTTTCCAGAATGTGGCTGGGATCTGTGATCGAACCCCTTGTTCCCTATCTGCTGCAGTCTATGCTTGATAAAACAGGCCGAATGAGGGTTTGCTATCAGTTTTACCAATCCAGAACGTTAATCCTCATCAGTTTTGTTTTGTTTTGTTTGTGGGGGAGGGATTCTGTGGGTAAATCTGAATTCTTGCCACCCTGTGCCATCAAATCTACTTTGTCTGAAAATTCTGTAGTAACTCATTTACCTACTACCCCTACATTTCTTCTGGGCTATCTACCAGGCAGGTCAAGTTCCCACAACCGGTTATATCAAGGTACAACTGCGGGCTGGGGACAAACAGCAGAACCAGCAAGTGACTCTTGACCTCACAGGCTGGGAGAATGCCCTCCCGCTCCAACCCCCCCACCCCACTACCTCAGGGCTCAGCCTCTGTCACCTGCCTCCTCCATTCCTTCTGCCATTCCCCAAGTGGTCTCACTCCACCTGTTGTTTAACCAAGGCTCCTCCACTCACTCGTGCCCTCCACTTAGTGACCTTTCTGCAGTCTACAGTGATGATATTATTCCTCGGCCCACAACCGCCCACGAGCTTCTCAGGAACAAGGTCAGAATCCTTAGCAGGCCTGTCAGACTGTCCAGTCTTCTCCTGAGCTGTGAAGTTCGAATACTTCCCCCCCAGTCTACTATGTGATTGGCGAGACATGATGAACCTCTTTGCGCTTCAAGGCACCTTCCCTAAATACACACAGATTTTTGAACTACAGACTTCCACCTCCAGGGGCGATAGGTACTTAGTGACCCATCTTTAGATGGTAAAACAGAGTCCAGACAAGGTAAAATTGTGTGCCCAAAGTATCTGGGTCTAGAAATAAAGCAAATTTCTGATACCCTTAAGGGCAGCCTATGGCTTCCCAGAGCAGCCCTGGGCCACGGGGCTGGAAGACTGTGGATGCTCCACGTACTTATTAAGTGTAGGATGCTGTCCAATGAGTTGAGGGTGTCTTGGATCGTAGCGCCAGCATTCTTGGCTCTGTTATCAACTCTTTGGGCTTCTGTAATGACCTGAAGAGAAAGAAATACAAAGCTGTCTTGAAAGGGTGTCTCTCATACTGGCAGGTTTAAAAGACTCTCCCATGGAGAACGATGGGAACTGACCATCTGCACGGCGTCCATATCCAGGTCAAACTCTTGCTCCTTGCTTGCCAGCTCTCCTTCCACATCCCTCACCGCGCTCTTCAGAGTGGCCAGTCCCTTCTCCATGGCCAAGGCTCCATCTGCTGTCACATTGGCTTCCAAGTTCAGACTTCCTATCTCCTGGGAAAAGAAAGGAAGCCAGGGACGGGAGGAGAGCGAGGGGTGAGGCACAAAAACGTCCCAGGGACAAATAGAGAAAAAATAAACAGCTGCAGGCAGACCCCGATGGAGTAAGTTAGATGAACAACAAGAGTCAGACTTGGAGACACACCCTTCCCCAAGCTCTGCTTCAAACAAATTAAGTGGGGGTATGACTGTAGGGACTAGGAGGGTCAGCAGCGAGACACTGATTCCTCTCAGGTCAATGCTCACCAAGAAGTGAACGTGATAAAAATTATTTGGGAAAACCCAGAGGGTGAGAAATTCACATCATTTCCTGTCATAGTTCTTTGCTGCCAGTCTTCTGAGCAACTTTACTAGGATCCTTGAGACAGCTAAGTTCAAGGCACAGAGAGTGAATGGGCTACAGCTGTGGCTTTTGTTTTTATTAGTTTATCAATACCTTTACACCCATAAGCTGTTACTAAACATCAAACTGCAGGTATCTCTGTGCTAGAAGCTATATAAAGAGAGCCACACAAAATTGGTCTCTACCCTCAAGGGACTTCAAATTAGAAACTATCCTTGCAAATTACTAAGTGGTCCAAGAGTGAGGTCAAATAGTCCAGACACGAAGAGTTTCCTCTGGGCTTTCCAGAGTTGCATAAGCTTTTTAGAGGTCACGCCTAAATGAGAGCTACAAAGCTCTCTCCTAACCGAGAAGCTCACTCCTAACCGAGAAACAGCCTCTACTGTAGCATTTCACACAGCGGTTGCAGGGTATTTAGTCTATCTCTCCTTATTACACACAACGCTCCCGGAAGAGAGGGCCTGGGTCTTTCCCATCGTCATGTCCCCGGCACCAAGAACAGCTCTGGCACATAGTGGAAGGGGGGAAAAAATGAATATGCCAAGCTTAGACACAGAAAATGGAGATAAGGGAACCAGAACTCCAGAATTTCATAATCTTGAGTCAAACACTGACGATTGTTGTTACGGGGTTGAATTGTGTCTTCAAAAGGATATGTTGATGTCCTAAACCCCAGGACCTCAGAACATGATCTGATTTGGAAGTCGGGTTGTTGCAGATTCAGTTACTTAAGATAAGGTTATACTGGAGTCCAGTGGGTCCCTAATTCAAAATGACCAGTGTGGTTATAAGAGGGGTCAGAGATACCCAGGGAGAAAACCCCCCTGTGATGATAGAGGCAGAGACTGGAGTGACGCCACTACAAACCAAGGAACACCGAGGAGTGACAGTCACCACCAGAAGCTAGAAAGAGGCAGGCAAGTTTTCTAGCCAAGAGCCTCCGAGGGCCTGTGGCTCGGCCGACCTCTTGATTTCTGACTTCTCGCCTCCAGGGCTGTGGGAGAACACACTTCTGTTGTTTTAAGCCATCTCGTCTGTGGTCCTTTGTGACAGTGGCTCTAGGAAACTCATGCAAGAGCTGATACAAACAAACAGTCTTGGATGGTTCCTCTCATGGTGTTGTCCAAAAAGGGAGCTGAAAATGAAGGCTCCAGCTCTCAATGAAAGCCTTGTGAATCAACGAACAAAAGGGGGCACGTCGGTGACCCTGGGGCTGCCACAGACCAGGGACAGGACTCCGAGGTCTAGGCTTCAAAATTAGCTCTCTTTTCCCACGTGACCCTTGCGTTTGGGGCTGCTCATGCCAACCTGCCTTTCGATTCCTCTTTACCTGCCTTTCGATTCCTCTTTACCTGCCTTTCGATTCCTCTTTACCTGCCTTTCGATTCCTCTTTACCTGCTCTATCGTGTCCGTGATCTCCAGCGCCTCTCTGGCTGCGGCCTTTGCCCTCTGGGCATCTGCAGCAGCGCTGCCCAGGGCTGTCTCTGCTCGCTTGGTCTTGTCACTGGCACCTGCGACCTTCTGGCTGATGTAGGACAGTCTCTTCATGGCCTCTTCTGCTTCTGCTTTTCTGTCTTCAACCTGCAAGTCAAACTCTGAAATGTAGACAAGAAAATGTTGCCTTGAAGCTGAAAAGTGACTTATGAAACTTCTGAATGAAATCGAAGGGGGCTGAAGTTTTTAAGAAAAATCCCAGGAGGATAGTTATCACTGCCTGGGGTCAAGAGTGTGGGAAGATGTGGCTGTTACTACCCTTTCTTATCCAGCAGAAAGCATCTTTTGTTTGTTTGTTGATCGCGGGGGGGGGGGCGGGAGGGAGAGCACAAGCAGGGGGAGCTGCAGAGGCAGAGGGAGAAGCAGACTCCCCGCCGAGCAGGGAGCCCCAATGCAGGACTCGATCCCAGCACCCTGGGATTATGACCTGAGCTGAAGGCAGATGCTTAACTGACCGAGCCACCCGGCAGAAAGCATCTTAAAAAAGGCACTGAAAGGGCCATGATTAGGTCGTTGCTTAGAGAAACTGACAGTCAGCCTGCCCTGGGTCCCCACCATGGCAAGAGTATTAAGATCCCAAAGTAGATTAGAAGTAGGTGAAATCTTTGAAGCCCAAAGTTTCAAGCCAGAGCCTTAAGCCCCAAGCAGCCAATGACAAGAGTGGGAGGTTGAACAGAATGGGTAGTAGGGAGGTTCTTCCTGTGAAGAAAATCCCAAGACTTTAGAAATGTTTCTTGTTTGTTCTTTAGTGACAAAACCTGAAACTGTAACCAAATCTCTGGAAGGCAGAGACACACATTTCCTGGAATTCAGGTGCTGTGAGAGTTTGCTCTATCATCACCACAAAGCAACCACATTGATTCTACACTGGAATGAACCAGGCTACAAAAGAAAAGGAAAACTGTTTGTGTCGTAGTAGGATGTTGGATCTGTGAAGGACCTTAGAAATACTTTAACTCAACCTAAGCCTGGGACTCGCCTATGGTCAGTTCGCTCAGAACCGTCATGCGGCCCAGCCAAGCTCCGAACTCAAGCCTCCTGACATCTAGTTAAATTTGCTCCACTGGGCGCCTGGGTGGCTCAGTGGGTTAAAGCCTCTGCCTGCGGCTCAGGTCATGATCTCAGGGTCCTCGGATCGAGGCCCGCATCGGGCTCTCTGCTCAGCAGGGAGCCTGCTTCCTCCTCTCTCTCTGCCTGCCTCTCTGCCTACTTGTGATCTCTCTCTCCATCAAATAAATAAATAAATAAAATCTTTAAAAAAAATAAAATAAATAAATTCCACTACATCAAATATTAATACAATTTCTTTCTTTAGGAAGATATTTATTAAGTGCCTGTGACTATCCAAATGTACCTATCGTTTAGAGAGATACACAGAGACTCAAAATAAATCAAAGTTGTGGTTATTCCTTTAACATATTCAAGTGACCTGAACCATGAAATGCTTACCTCTGAGGTTCTTCAAGATGTTCTCAACTTCATAAAAAGTGGCATTGCCCATACTCAATGCTTCTTGGGCTCTGCTTTTAGCAAGGTTGGCACGGGAAAGCTGCTGATCTGATGTCTGTAAACAGCCAGACAGAATAAGATTAGCGTAAATGTAACATACACCCAAGAAGAGCATTCCGGCCGGCAGAATCACTCGGACACATTTCTCTTCGTGACAACAGAGTGCTGTGATTCACCAGAAAGTCTAGGGGTACTGTCACAAAGCCCTCCACAATCCGGGACAGAGCAAACTTTATAACCCAATGATACATCCTGTATAGAGAACAGTCTCAAACTCTAGTCCACTATCAAGGACAAGTACAGTTCTGCAAATCATAATTTTATACTCTAGACACTTCCTAAAGCCAAGCTAGTAGAAAAAGCTGGACCAAAACTGAACTCCGGAGACCTATTGCTAGGTTTGAGGGCGGACTCAGTGGGTGGAACCAGAACTAATTACATCAAGCTGTCCACATCTCACTCCATCTACAAGCGGTGGTACCATGACCTTCAGAGAGTTTTCTATGGTTGCATATTTATGGCCTCTTGCCATATTTATTCATATGGAAGGCATCCAGTACCTGGTTGTTGAGTGAATGAGTTAATAAAAGGATACCTGTCTCCCATTCTTTCCATTCTGTAAGAGGTGCTGGGTTTCTTCTTCCCAGTTTCCCAGATTGCTTTGCACATGCTTGAACTCATCCATACGCCTAGTCACCAGGCTTGAGAGGGAATCAGTTTTTTGTTTGATCCTCTTCACTTCTACCTGTAAGTCCAAAGAAATGAGGAGTCTGACTTTCTGCTCAGCAGTTGTCACACCAGCCTTCTTAGGAGCTGGCATCATTATTTGAAAACAGCAATCCCAACATAAAACCTAATAGAAATGAAGGAATATGCCTAATGATAGTCAGACAGCAGTTTCCCCAAGTGTCAAACAGATTTCATCTCTCTCTTTTTAAATTTTTTTTTAAAGATTTTGTTTATCTATTTGACAGAGAGAGAGATCACAAGTAGGCAGAGACACAGGCGGAGGGAGAGGGGGGATGCAGGCTCACTGCTGAGCAGAGTTCAATGTGGGACTCGATCCCAGGACCCTGAGATCATGACCTGAGCCAAAGGCAGAGGCTTAACCCACTGAACCACCCAGGCGCCCTCTCTTTTTAAATTTTACATGTTGATTTTTACATGCGCAGAAACATTTTTGTGGGGATCACTGCGAGTGCTTTTTGTGTGGGTAGAAAGCTGAATTTTCTTAATCTAGTAAATTTGTAATAGTTAAAGAACTTGACAACAGAAACAATGTAAAACTTCTGAGAAGAACAGAAGTCTTGGGAATGGCTGCACATAGAAATGTACTATAGTTTGGACCCAAATGTAAATACCAAGTGTTAGCTCTAATAATTTCCCACAAGTTTCAGTAGTCCCCAAAACTAAGGAGGAGATATAAAATTGTTATCCACTAATAGGTTCAGGATGTGGGCTAAGGCTTTTTCAGAGGCAAAGATTGGAGTTTCAGAGGAAATGAAATGGTTAACAAGAATATTCTTCCTAATCTAACACAAGAAGGGTCCAAGTGGAGGAAAAGCTGGAATGACCCAAATATAGTATGGAACCCCCAGAGAAGCAGGCACGTGGCCCTTCTTCTGTCCATCAAGCACATCAGTACATGCCCTTACCTGAAAAGACTGATCACTGACTCCTGGCAGCTGAGACACGGAATTGAGAAGGCGAAGACTCTGCTGATAAGACCTATCTGCTTCAACGTCAGTTTGAGTGGCCTCCCCAGATAGTCGTTGGGCCAGGGACTTGGCTTTCTCCAACCTGCAGGGCAGGGCAAAGAGAACTTTGAGGAACCATTCTTTTTATTAAAACCATTCATCCTGTTGGGTAAAAAGTATGTAGTTGAAGTTATCAGAAGAACCGAATGAGGTTAAGTGCCAGATATGTGTCCCTCTCCACAATCTAAACATAAGCCTTAAAATTTATACGGGTTGGGTCAGAAGAATTCAGCCCAAGTTTCCCAATTCTTGATAATATATTCTTTTTATATCCCCCATGTCATCAGATGGATTCACTCACACCCTTCAACCACCACCACTTCTCCAAGCATTGCAATCTCTCAGTCAAAACACAAGTTTTACTTAATCAGTCTTTTCGTCTTCCAGACATAAAGGCATGTCCCTTCCCCCAAGATTAACATTCTCATTCCCTTAGGATTAATATCTTTAAATGAAGCACAGTGCCCCTCAAATGTGGTCCGCGCTCCATCCCAGAGAGATGTGGATTAGCTCGGAGTGTGAGGACGCATCGAACATACTTTCCCATGAGCCCTTGCACCTCAGAGCCGTCTGGGCCGCCCCCGCCGCCTCCTTCCCGCAGGGCCTTGTGGGCCAGCGACAGCGCCTGCTTGGAGTAGTCCTCGGTTTCCCTTACCAGCCGCTCCATGTTACTGGCTGACCCAACATGGCTGAAAGGATTCAAAACAAAGAATTTGAGTTTTCATAGCAAAGGGCTTCCTTTAGGTCTTTTGTCAGAAGAAAGGGAGAAGAGTAAGGGAACTGGTTTGTCTAGAAACGCCAAACAGAATTGACCCAGATTAGACGAAATTAGAGGAGCTGTCAGGAAGCAGGAGGTGTTCTGGAGATGGAGCTCAGTGTCTTAGACCCGAGCTGGTGACCTTTCCGGTTTATGGCGTAACCAGGGGCAGCAGGCGTGGAGGGGGGAGATGGGTGTGAGCTGTCTCAGGGGGAATAAAGTAGCACATCTATAAGCTCTTTTGTGTAGGGAGAAACCCCTAGGTCTTATTTCATCCAGGACCCAGCCACCCCTTCACTTTTGCTGCAACCCTACGTGGGGTCCACCACCAGAGGGAACAGAGCCTGTCCATGAAAGTCCCCCAAACGCTTACAAAGTGAGAAAAACAAAAAACAAACTCAGGAGGCAGTTTATGCTACAAAACGCAAATCAACCTCCTTCACTGACTGAATTCCATCTGGGATTAGCAGAGCCTGCCACCCTGCTGAGCACCCGGTTAGGAGCCAACCTCTTCCACCTGGTAGGATTTACAGCCAGGCAAGGACTGGGGAGCTGCCTGTTACCCCTGGGGCCCTGCAGAGCCGGTTTTGGGGAGGAGGTTCCCTCTCTGCGGTCTCGGCCCCCACGGGCTAGCAGACAACTGGTTGCTACTTGTTCCCAGGCTCGATGTGGGAGCCTGGGAGTCCCTCAAAGCTGCAGGGCGTTCTTTTCCAAAGTCTGATTCATTACACAGGGCCCGAAAAATCACATCTGACACACACCAGAGCCATACTGTGAGTCATAGAAAAATCTGGGTAAAAAACACCCCCACCCCCGACAGTTGCCAAATGACCGTGCCCAGTGGCCACTCACATAGGCTAAAAGCCCAGAGGTTAAAAAAAAATGGCTTCAAGGCAAGGAAATGGCTGCAAAGGTGCCTGGAGGTAATGAATATGTTGCTTAGGTCCTGAATACCCTACAGTCTCGTTCAAGTCTGGCCTTGCAGAGGTAGTCTGAAGCAGGGGTCCGCTTACCTATCTGCCAATCTTGTAGCCTCCTGGGCCAGGCTTTTAAAACCATTTGGCCCCATGTAGTGCTCTGAGGAAGGAACGTTCTGTGGAAAAAGGAGAATTGGTTAAAGCTTTGCACTCAGCCCCGAGAGTAAGTTGGTTCTGCATCTGTCCTGCTGGAACTAGTTGTCATTAGCCACACTGCCTTCTACACCCTGACAAATCAAGAGTCCCTGGTCACCACAATCATTACATTAAAAAAAAAAAGTACAGACAAGACTAAAGTAGAAATCCGGGGGCCTGGGTGGCTCAGTCAGTTAAGCATCCGACTCTGGATTTCAGTTCAGGTCATGATCTCGGGGTTGTGAGCTGAGCCCCACTTGGGGCTCCCTGGTCTGCAGGGAGTCTGCTTGAGATTCTTTCCCTGTCCCTCTTCCTCACCCCCTCTTCCTGCTTGGTCTCTCAAATCAATACACAGAGCTTTGATAAAAAAGAATGAAGAAGTGCAATTTTAAAAACCCTCTGTAAATACAGATTCACTTAAAAATATATACATGTTAATAGTATTTCATATGTATTTAAAGTCAACAACATATACCAAGTTTCAGTGATGGTTATTTCTTCATAATGGGATCATTTATTTATTTTCCAAGTTGTCTACAATAAATATTTTTATAATAAGGGAAAAAAATCAGTCACGTTATGCTTTAAATGCTTCATTTCATCAGCATAATATCTGATTATCTTTTAGTTTCCTTTATTCGTCTCCTACCCACCCACTTAACGTTATTGTCACTATCGCCTTCTTTATTGAGAAAGAGAAGAGAGCTCAATCAAATCTCTCCCTGCTGCCCCACTACAAACTACATCATTAAGAAAATCATACTGGCAACAATTTTTTCCCCTTTTCAGAATCCTGTCTTCACTGGATTCCTTCCTTCTTCCCACCATTCCTCCCATTTCATGTGTTCACATTCGTCTGTTCATTCATTCACACAGCAAACGTGTGTCACAGCCACACACGGTGCTGGGATGAGCAGAACCAGATCCTGCCCACTAGGGGCTAAGAAGCTCGGAGGGGCGCAGCAAGAAGGGAGAGGAGAGAGGGCCAACATGAGGTTATGGGTAGCAAGAAATGAGCGAGGAAGAAGAACATAAATGCAATAAAAAGGGAAATTGCAGGAAGCTCGAGAACCCAAAGAAAAGGCACAAGAGAGAAGGAAGAGAAGTTCTGAGGAAGAGAAGTCTCTCTACCGGGTAGACTGAAAAAGGTGAGAGACAGCAGGTAGGTCTCCCGATATGGCCGTGATCGTCCATATCCCGAAGCTGGCGACACCTACGGTGTTTCTCAGGGAGGCCTCGCTCTCCTCCAGGCTCAGGCGCATCTGAGTGACCAGTCTGGAAGTATCCTGAACTCGGTTCTGATACTGACTGCTCAGGGCCTGGATTCTTTCCACAGCCGTCTTGAGGTCATCGAGGCGGTTCCGGTAGCTATTCCCTTCGCCCCTTGCCTTGCCCAACTGGAGACCGAGAGATTTACTAGCACCTGGTACCAAAAAGGAAAAGGAGGATGAGCACTTTCGGAGCCAGCACCGGGGAATCCGATATGTGGGAGGGTTGGAAGAGTGATTTTGACTGGCTTATGGCCAAATGGTAAGAACCCAGTAAATGAATGCAGGCAGCCACTCTCATCGCCACCATTCGGGTCCAAGGTGAGTCACAGACAGTCCTTTTATCTCTGCAAGTGCTGGACAGAGACACCCAAGGAACTGATACCCAACAGAAGATGATAAGTTCCCTTCATCACCTTCTGCAAGTTGGGCTTCTCCCAGTAGGTCCCGGAGGGCGTGCTCAGCCTGTCGCATCCTGCCTTCCACCTCCGGGTTGGGCATTGTGCCGCCCCCACCCTGAGCCCTGGAAACCAGGGCCTCCAGGCTCTGGAGCTGCTGCATAAACTGGTCCATCTGCAACCACACAGGAAAGAGGATCAGAACAGATGGTGGAGATCACAGTCCCATACCAGGTACTCAGGGGAGAAGAGCTAAAAGCCCAGAAATGCGTGGCACGTGACGGTAGTTAAAGATGCTAGAGCCTAGATTTGCTGAGTTTGAATCCTGGCCCCACTACTCATTAGCTGTCACTGTGATCTGAGGCAAGTCATTTTCATTACCCATGAGATGGGGATAATAATAGTATCTCATAATTAACAACAAAGTCAATTTCATTCTTCTCTGGAATGTGAATGAGAAATTTCTGGAGGCCATTCTTGTTTGAGCAGCCCTGACACCTTCTGGACTCATATCGTCCACATATTTATGTTTTTATTCATTTGTTTTACAAAGACATCTCTTGGAAAAAATCCAACTAGGAAGTGGCATGATATGTGGAAAGGGTACTGAACTGAGCAAAGTCTCCAAACATTAGCAATTTTTCCGTCACGTGGCCAGGTGAAAACAAGAATCAGGGAATTCTGGGTGGGACTCTTGGCTCCACCTGGCCATGTGATGGAAAAACTGCAAATGTTTGTGGAGACTTTGCTCAGTGACTGACATCAGAATACCCTGTCTTGCAAGTTGACTAAGTCATCAAGAGGACCAAATGAGAAAGCATCTGCAAAAGGTATCTTGAAGCTGGTGTATATAAGAGCATAAACCTGTAGTATTAGTATGACTCTATGGAATTTTTTTTAATACAGCAATTTTTAAAGAAAAAAATAGTCATCTCCACCCTCATCCCCGGGAGACTGGAAGGGCCCTAGATTTGTGACAGACCACCCAGTAGACACCTAACGATCTTACTCGTGGGGGTGAGGGTTGGGTAGAACGCACACCTGAATCTTCACTTGATCATAGCAAGCGGGACAGCTGGCAAGTGCTGCGTGCTCACAGTTGAGGCCGCCAAATCCGGGCTTGCAAACACAGCTGCCATCATTTCTACATTCCCCAGGCTCTGAGCCTGCTGGGTTGCAGTTGCAAGCTCGAGACAAAAGACAAACAGAAAGCATTCATATCAGGCTATTTCTAGAAACTGGAGGTACAGCAAGGATAAAAGGAAGAAGTTCAAATCACCAACGGCAAAGAATCCTTCTTTGCCCTTGTCAGCTCACATTGTGCTAGATTAATCTCTTGCCTGTGCCTCCAAGCACATTTCTAATATAGACAGATCTTAGGAATCATCTAGAACTTTGTTTGGTAAGGTTGTGGATAAAGAGATCTTCCAACAGTCTACTCTTTCTGGTGGCACTTGTTTTTTTTTGTTTTTTTTTTTTTGTCACCTATTAAATTGTGAGCCTGTTGGATATTCTGTAGGCACCCTAGCTTTGCTCAAAAGGGGAATAACATGTCTTCTGGTCCTATTACATGCCAGATGTCACCTCCCCCTATTTTACAGATGAGGACTATGAGCTCAGAGAGGTTGAATAATTTACCTTAGTCACACAGCAAGTCAATGGCAAACCGGAATGAGAGCTTGGAAAGAGGCATTGCTCTTTTCCTTCTGCTCTGCTGCCTTTGATGTAGGAAACGCAGTAAAAAGAGCAGTATTTATTCATTCATAAAGAGCAGTACCTTTATTCATTCATAAAGAGCAGTACCTTTATTCATTCATAAAGAGCAGTACCTTTATTCATTCATAGTGACTGCACACCTACTCTATGCCACCCTTTTCTAGGGGCTGAGGACGTAACAGTGGGTGAGGCCCTGCTCTGAAGGAGTTACGGTGATCCTCCGGGTTGCTCTACGGTGCTCACAAAACACTCGGCACACAGTAATATGATCACATATGTAAGTATACTGTCATTATTTGCTGACACACTTGTGTGTCTTCCTTATTAGCATACGATCTCTTTGGGGGCTGGAACTGACTTATAACCTCAGTATGTAGCTGCTCTTTGGGTCCCTGGTATGTGCTTGCCAACAGATAGTGGAGGGAAGAAAGGTGTGGTCTAAAGCCAGTGAAGTGTCTATTAATAGCACCTTATAGCTAGTATTCTATCCTTTACTGTGTACCTGCTCAGATGCTATTTTATTTTATATTTGCAACCACTTTGAGTTAAATATTATTCATCCATATGAAGAAACTGAGGTTCAGAGAGACTACTTGGCATAACCAGTGTTATATGACAGGTGTGGTAAAAAGCTACACAGGAACTCAGTAGTGCTCATAGCATGTGGGCTCTTCCTATCACAGGGTACTTTCTAGCACACTAACCCACAGGTTGGGGTTAGGGCAGGTGGGATTTGTGCTCCTGGGTGGAAGCCTCAGGTTGCACAGATGTGCTGAGGCATTTCCAGGGCTGGGGATTCTGGGGGTGAGTGGGAGGTGCTGGGCTCCCTGCAGACCTCCTGGGGAACCAGGAGCCCTCCTCGTCCTGGTGCCCGGAGGCCCTCTCAGGCTTTGTAATAATAAATAAGCCTTAGAGTTCTGGGCACCAGGGTTGGTCTGGGACATTTGTGACTGAGGGGTGAGTCTGTGGGGCAGGCCAGTGCCCTAGAACTGAACTTGAACTTGCCTAGAACAAAATTTGCCTCCTGCATATAATATGTACAGAGGCTTGATAGAAGGGTCGAGCAAGAGGACTGACGTGCACATTCACACTTTGATCTGAAGCAGCCCAAAGGAATGCGCCCTGATAACTGTGGCGTTGAAGCCAAGTCTCATTAGTTGAACTTGGAACTGGTGCCTTGGTCTATATCAATTACACTGACTTCCTAAGAGGGTCTCTTAAACTGCTGCCCCCCCTCCACCTCCCCCCTCCTCTTGTTCAGACTTAGTCTCAGGTCATTTACTGCTTTCCCCCGACAAGCTTGGCAGCACTCCTGCCTGCCAGCCCTGGAACGAGGCATAGGACCTGGCCCCGTCTCATCTCCTCTGGCACTCAGCAATGTAAACTCGACCTTTTTCACTTCTCCCACCCAGCTTTAACCCGTTCGACATCCTCCAGCTCTGTCTTCCAGAAACCTGCTGCAGGGGTCTTAAGGCCTTTGACAGGCAAAAGGTCCAGACTGTTCGCGGGCACGTTGGTCGGAGGAACCAAAGCGGCATCCTCTTACCCGCTGCTGGCCTCGCCGATTGGTGTGTTCTTCCATGTGTGCGTGCCAGCAAGCTTACATGTATGCACGTGCGTGTGCACACGAGTGTGCACCCCCCCCCACCTGTCCGACCTGTCCGGGGACGCAGTTCTACCTCGACACTTGTCCTCTGGGTTGGGAGCCAACGGGTCCCCGAAGTAGCCTGCTTTGCACCGGTCGCAGTGGACACCCTCTGTGTTGTGGATGCACTTGAGACACCTGCCGGTCAGTCGGTCGCAGTTCCCAGAAGCCCCTGGTTCCACGTTGTTGTTGCACTGACAGGGCTGACAAGGCCTCACTGGGCCACGTTCCCCAAAGGGGTCCCCAAAGTAGCCATCGGCACAGAGCTCACAGCGGGCGCCTGGAAGGAACAAATGCCTAAGCCTGAGTGGTCATGTGTTGGCAGCAAGAGCTGGCATGGGGACACGAGTCACCCTCGAGACGAGCTTTCCACGCTGGGCCCCAGAACAACAGCCTCAGGGGCAGGTGCTCATGGCAAGGGCTTGGCTCTTTTGCTCCAGGGTGGTCCCAGATGTTAGAACACAGCAGCCCTACTTGGAGGTTTCCTGCCAGTTAACTAGATGGTTGGGGAAAAGTCAGATTTATAGCAATAGCACTGAGGCTGTTGCTGAAGAATTAACTCTTCTTCCAGACTGACCAGCAGAGAGGTGCAACATTGATTCTTTTATTTATTTTTTTTAAAGTAATCTCCACACCCAGTGTGGGGCTTGAACCCACAACCCCGAGACCCAGAGTTGCATGCCCTACCGACTGAGCCAGCCACGTGCCCCAAGAGACAGATGTCACATTTAAAAGGTCACAAAGTTTCCCTTCTGTACCTTGGTCCATTTTGTAAAGTGTAGTTAAACCATATGTTTCGGGGCACCTGGGTGGCTCAGTCGGTTAAGCATTTGCCTTTAGCTCAGGTCACGATCCCAGGGTCCTGGGATCGAGTCCCGCATCAGGCTCCCTGCTTCGTGGGGAGCCTGCTTCTCCCTCTCCTCCCCAATCATGCTCTTTCTCACTATCTCTGTGTGTCTGTCTCTCTCAAATAAATAAATAAAATCTTAAAAAAAAAAACCAAACCATGTATTTCACCTGAAAACTTCATTTCATAATTACAAACCTAAAACAGCGGTAACCGTACATACATCCCGTACAAGCCACACCCTGCCCTTCCTCAATGCACTGCTCAGGCCCATTCCTGTCTTTAGAATGAGCCCACCTACAGTAACCCTGAGTAATCATAATTCGCTAGACACTGTTTGGACTAGCAGCCATTCATGAGAATTCATGGTGTCCGCGCAGGGGCGGCAGGCCGGGGGCCTTACCGGTGACGCCGTGGGGACAGTTATTGCACACCACCTCCTCTGTCTCAGGCATGACAGAGCAGCTGAACCCATTGTGGCAGGGACACGGCTTGCAGCTGCGGGGGTCGTGTGGATCATTGTAGAAACCGATGGGGCAGTCGGCGCATTCGATGTCAAGGTTTTCATCCCCCGAATAACAGTCTCCTGTTAGGGAGGCCAAGGAAGAAGAGAGGGCAGAGAAATGAGCAGGGTAAAATGATACACTTCCTGTAATAGGGGTGATGCACGGGAGGCAGAGCTCCTGTAACCAAAATCTTCCTTTCGAAGCTTTCCCCAGATCGTCTGAGCACCGGCGTTCACCTTAGCCTTCTACCAACTCTGAGCCCGGCCACGCCCCCGGCTCTCACGTGGCTCTCCCACACTCAGTAGACCTAGCTTCCTTCCAACCCATAACGTAACCCTGCTCGCCCCGGTCCCCATGGCCTGACAACATTTGTCCGCACATTCATTCCGGCCCTGACGTTGCCTTTGATCTCTCCAGACAATTCTTGAAGCCTGACACCAACGACACCCCCCAGCACTGAACCATGACAGCCATTTCCTGTAACCTGGTACCTTTCCCACAACCTTGTGGCATTTTCCATAATGAAAAGGATTGAGTGTAATAAAGCACCATGTCCATCTTCTCTGACTCCAGCCCTACCTTCCTAATCCTTTCCCATCTCCAAAATGAGTGGAGGCAGCGTCTTTCTTACACGCCTCTGTCCCTCCCACGGGCGACCCAGTCACCTGACCGCCCCCAGCCACCTGGGCCAAGTGTCATTTCACGCACCTGTGTCTGGATCGCAGGCTCCTCCCCCCTGGCAGTTACACGGAATACAGGCACCAAAAGGTCCCAGTCTGGCAGAATCTCTTTTGTAGCCAGAAGCACAGTCCTGGCAGAACTGGCCCTTGTAGCCAGTGGGACACACACATTGTTCCACCCAGGGTGCTGGGGCTCCGGAGACGGGGCGGGCGGAAATCAGGGTCACGTTGTCGAGGTACCCAGTACCTGCCACACAGAGATCAGGTTAGAAGTAGCAAGTGGGGAGGTCAAAAGACCTGAAGGCAGGCCTCTCTTTGGGTTTTATTTTTCTTAACTTGCTAACAAAGCAGGGGGCATTCGCTCACTATGCCATCATGACTGTCCCACAGGCTGCGGTGTCAGGAAAGTGAGGGTTGAAATTCTGGCTCCACCCTCGCTAGCTGTGTGGATTGGGCGAGTCACATAACTTTCTACCACGGTGTTTCCTCGAGGGTGGAAGAGAAGTAACAGGGGTACGGACCGCCTATGTTGGCCGTGAAATGAAATGAGACCATGCATATATGATAACATGCCTGGCTCAAAGTAAAGATTCAATGAAATCGTTAATAAACACCTTCTCTGCATCCTGCTCGATTTGCTTCATTAGTGATGTGGAAACTGGGCACGCCAGGGAGCCATGCTTCCTGTTTATGTAAGTGCTAAAAAGCTCATGGAACTCACATTTACAGAATTCCAGTTGGGATCAGAGTCGCCCCCTCCCCCCACCCACGTGAAGTTCAATAAAAGGAGTTAACAGAATTCAGGTGACGTCTGGATACGGTAACACCCAGTACAATCCCCAAAGAGCAGCGACTCAAGGACTAGAGGGCTGAGTTGTAGACGCCATTTCCTAGCTAAGGGGACAAGCCCATTTGTTGTAGATTATCTTCTTCAAATAATCAGCTTCATCTACATGTGGAGTCTCTTGGCAAAGGAACATCATTCATTCTTCATTGGTGTTAATCCCTTTTTAGAGGAACATTACTTTTAATAACTTCTAGAATATAAGAATTTAGACCTAATCAGAGACCCTCCATCAAAACCATCAAGCAGTTTACCTACTTGTTTGGCGACTGTCACGGCCTTAGGAAGCTGACACAAACTCAAACCTAAGAGAGAAATTCCTTTCCCTTCGTCACTTACTGTATTCTCCGTAAGTGGCTCGGATCCGCAGGGCCGTGAGGTTGCGCAGTAACCTCCGATACTCGAAGTAACTCAGCTGGGGGCTCCAGTTACTGCTTGGACGTTCATTTAATCTGCAGGATTTAAAGCCCAAAGCTTAAAAATACAGCTCTTGTCAAATCTTATAATTTGTACACATGATGCCCAAGAAGGTGGGAAGCGCTACGCCCCTTCGTGCCCCTGCCTAGACAGGGATGGATGGCTAACTGTCCTCGCAGGCTGGAACCCGGAGTTTGCTCACTCCGCAGGGAGCACGAGCCCCACAGGAAGTGAGGGGGGGCCTCCCAGTGCAAGAAGCCCAGCCCCGGGGGTCACGGCATCCAGGGCCGGTCCAAGTCCTCGGAGACCACTTTCTATTCCTGGCCACACAAAACTTACTATCAGGAACATCGCTGAGTTCAAGAAGTTCTGACCCTCAAGAGAGCTATCATTAGTTTTTGGTTTTGTTGTTTAAATGATTTGTTAACTGAGGACATTTCACTTACTCTTTTCAAAAGTCAGTTTTCACGTTCTACGTTGGACATGTCCAATACTTCGGAATTTAGCATTTATAATATCTCACTGCCTCATCACCATTCCCTGCGCTAGTATTTCAAAAATCATTCTGTTTTTTGCTGGAATACTTCCAGAAACAACCTAACTTCTTTTCTTTAGTTCACTGACCTCACTTCTCACTGTATTCCTCTCCCCCACTCCACACTTCTTCGCTCAGGCTTCACTACTTAGAATTTCCTAACGCGTGAAACGTCCTCAGGTATGATCATTTCCCCTGCCTTGCTAACCTTCCCCTCCCCCCACTTCCATCCTTAGGAAACTGTTCTTCACTTGTCATGCTTTCTTGGGAAGCTTCCCTTGATCACTTCAATGTGGGTTACTTGTGTCTCCTCTGTGTGTTCAAAATACCTGTGCCCACCTTGTCTATCTTGTCACTTACAAGCCACACTGTAATATTCTGTTTATTTTTTTCTCCCATTAGCCTTTCTATACGTGTCTCCCATTAGCCTGTTTCCATACGTGATATCATGTCCGGTACATGAAAGGTAGCTCAGAAAAGCTTGTTAAAAGAACAAATGATTGAATGCATGAACAAAGGAAGAGGACTTGAGTCACCTGACCGACTTGTAGTCGCTCTTTTTACCTGAACGTGTAAGTCTTGGTGATCCCACAAGGCAGCGTCTTGCCCGGTGGCATCAAGGGAGCTGTGACCCGTAGACCAGCACCTTCCAGGATCACATCGTGGGCGGATGGGTGTCTGCCTCCCCTGTCCACACGGTAGTCAAAAGACAGGGTTTGCCCATAGCTCACCTGTTGATTCCCAAGAAATTTGGCTGTGAAACAGAATTTGAAAAGATTGAGATCAGTATGAAACTGAAGAAGAAAATGAGCTAGCAAGTTTGCATTAATGTTGGTGATTTCTATTGGAGCCCCATGTCATCAACCTGGCCCACAACCATTTTTCCAGAAGAACCAGTTCATGGACATGGCCATACTGCTCTTGGCTACAAAGGAGAGTTAGTGACCGGCATGCTAAAAGGGCCATGTTATAAGACAATTCCCTCTTTTAGATGCCTCACAGCCTGGCCCTCATGACAGACTGATGTGCAAAGGTCCCAGGTGTGTTGGGAATAGTACCATTTATTACATAACGCTTTATCGTTCACAGACATCACTACATTTGATGTTAACAATCCTTGGAGGTATTATTACCCCAGTCAACAGCAGAGAGAAATGAAATTTGGAGAGGTTAAGAGGACAACTTACCTGGACATCACATATGAGCTAATGAAATGAACTACTAATACGTTTGTTTTTAACGTTCAAGTGGTTAAAGGAGAATGCCTAATTTTTGCTTTTCCATCTGCTTCTCGGTAGATCCACAGATGTAACCTCTGTCTTTATTTCTTGTCTTGATGGGAAACCTAGAAACTTTCCATCTGATGAAAGTAGGAACCTCAAACAGGGTCCATCTTCCTGGATACACAGTCCTGTTCTATTGTATCATGACATGGTCAGTAGGGCTGAAGCCCCAACTATCTTCCGGAGATACTGCTTTTCCGAACACCAGGTAACACGTTTTCACATATGCTAACTCCATTTTTCTCTCCTGACTTCTAGGCTTATAGGTTGGCTTCTATAAGAAAAATGCCATCCATACCAGGAGCGACAAAATAGACAGGGTCTGATCGTCGCGCTGAGCTGAACACGTCCCGATGACGCTGAGACCACTGGAGCTTTGCAGGAGACCCATTTCTTTGCACAGCCTTCCAGCCATCAACATCTGGAACACAAATAAAACTACTCTGCATTCGGACAAACCTCATCGTCTATTGAGCTAAATAAGGCAAGACTTGATTGCCAAAAAGTCCTAGACATGATCAGCTAGTGGGGTTTTCTTAATAGTTCCGCATTCATGTGCAGTCCTCAAAATGTCCTATGCCCCTCTCTAGTTGGGTCTCAACTTCACCTGCTCCCATCCCACAGCTGCTCTGACTTCTTTGAGTCTGATTCTTGTAATAAGAGAGCATGTTTTCACCTGCCTGTAGCTCATACTTTTATTTACATAAACAGGGTCTGGCCTTTGTGAGTGGAGAGGGTCCAGTATGTTCCAAGAGAAACTAGAAGTTGAAATCATGTCACTCTCCTAGATTTTTATAGGGTTTTGTAGCTTGGTAACTAATTTCACAAACATTAACTCAATGAATGTGAAAACAGTATTTTTTAAAAAGATTCATTTATTTATTTTAGAGAGAGAGAGTGGGCAGAGGGGCAGAGGGCAAGAGTCTTTCAAGCAGAGATGTGGGGTCAATCCTGCGACCCATGAGATCACGACCTGAGCTGAAACCAAGAGTCGGACACTCAACCGACTAAACCAGCCAGGCGCCCCTGAAAGCAGCATTATTAATGAATGTGAATTCCAGGAAGACTCACATACACCGCCCCCCCCAATCCAAATGAAAGACTCTTTTGAGGTTTTAAAATAGATGGAGATGGGAAATGCAAGAAGATGAAAATCTGGTCTCTTCTTAGTTATTCTTTTAAGTTACTCATACACCGGTATGAGTCAGCTGTGCTGCTGACTTTTTCAAGACATTAGGATCCCCTTCTTGCTCAGACAAAATAATGTATCAAAATAATGTCCAAAATAATGTCCATTAAAAGCTAGAAGAGAGTTGCTAAAGACTACACCAAGGTCCCAAGCTGTGATGAGGAGGAAGTTGTCTGTAAGCATAAAGCGCGATACAATGTTAAAAACAAACTTCTAGAAACAGAACACTTTACCTTGATAGAAAGTAGACGTGATTTTATGGACACTGTAGTCTCCAGAGCTGTGGCAGTTGGCTGAATGCCCGTAGCAAAAACACTGGGTACAGCCCTCAGGGTTTCCCCCATCCAGGTGATAGTAACCTGGCAGACACCTGCAGCGGCATTTTCGAGATCAGGACGATGTTAGAAGTCACTCCTCATTTCATATAGAGAACACGATGACTGATCTTTTCTACTTTCTCTCCCACCTGGCCCGATTAATTCCCAGAACTGGGAAATGCTAACTTACACATACCATCTACAATGGACAGCACAGCCCCACTGAGAAAGCACGCACGTTCACTTTCTGTCCCTGTGCTAGAGCACAGACATGTCAGACTCAGCGGCCTGGGCACTTAGTGATTCCCCCATCCTTGGTGAAGAACAGAATGGAGGTCACGTGAGCGGGACAAGAAGAGGTGGGGTCGGGGGAGGCAGAGCTGGCCCTGTCTTGGAGCAAGAGTTTTATGGGGGCAAAGGAGTGGGAGGCAGAGCCGGGAGAGGAAAGGCAGATGTCCCAGCCCCGGCCCCTGCTCAGCTGTCCTGACCCTCACAACACCACCTGCTCTGGCCCGAGGGGAAAAGGGCAGGGGGGCACACCAAGAACGATGCCGGGAGGCCCCCTACAAAAGCAAAATGTAGGCTGGCACCCCCCCCCCCCCCCCCCG
>LNAC01000593.1:66010-123104 GCA_002007465.1 Ailurus styani
CCCCCCCCCCCCCCGCCGGGGCTTCTCTGAGGACCACAGCCACCAGGCAAGTCTCAGATGCTGGGGTCACAGAGAAGGAGGAGAAGCTGGGGAGGCCTTGTTTCTCTCCGTTCAAGTTAATTACATCCTTCTTCCCAACATAATAATAGTTTCAGTGATCACTTAGTTAGCACTGATGCTATGCCGGGCACTTTATGTGTGTTCTAAAACTTAATCCTTGGTACAATTCTATGAGATAAGAATTGTTATTTCCAGTTTTTCTTTTCTTTTTTTAATTAATGAATTTATTTATTTTAGAGAATGAGAGAGAGAGAGTGAGCAGGGGGAGAGGGAGAATCCAGCACGGAGCCTGATGAGGGGCTCGATTTTGGGGCCCTGAGATCATGACCTGAGCCAAAAGCAAGAGTTGGACGCTTAACCGCCTGAGCCAACCAGGCACCCAATTTCCAATTTTCTTAGATGAAGACACCCAGGCCAGAGAGAGGTTAAGAAACTTGTTTGAGGTCATAGAGCTGGTAAGTGGCTGAGACAAGATTTGCAAACCAGGCACATCTGCCTCTAAGTCATGTGCTCTAATCCACTGCCCCCTATGATGGGAGTCTGTTTATTGGGCAAAATCATAGAAAAGAAGGCTAACTGTGAACAGTAAATGCTTCAGAAAACAGCTGTATGTAAATAAGCATTTTTTTTCTCTACAGAGCAAGGGCTTAAAAAAATCATTATAGTTTCTTTGGAGGAAATCTGCAGATTAAAAGGGATTAAAAAGCAAGGTAGGAAGGAAGAGGGGTAAGAGAGGGAGGAGGGGCACAGAAAGCGAGGGGAGGGCATGAAAAAAGAAGGGAGGGGAGGAACTGAGGGAAACGAGGCAAAACTCAATGACAGCGTTGAGGAATGTAACCGGGTAGTAAATTATGAAGAAAAGTAAGGCATGATTACACAGAGGCCTGAACAATGGTCATTTCTTGAAAGGAGGGAGGGTGTTGTCATTGGGACAGCACGTTTTTAGCGAAGGTCTATTTCTTACAAGGGACGGTCCTGACAACATTAGTTTTACGTGGTTTTCTGTTTCTGTGTGACATTGTGAAATTAAAAACCTTTTCAGAAAGTGATTCCTCTTGTAACATGTAAGCTCTGTTCCCTCCCTCCATTGCGGCAGCAAAGAACCCCTCAGAAACCCAAGCTGGGAATGTATCTGGTGTTTTCTCTGCCCAGGTATGAGTCATTGTCAGGGTGCCAAAGGACTGCTTTCTGACTTTTAAGGAAATGAGGAGAACGCCTTTACCTCTGGGGCCAGCAATTGTAGAGGAGGGAAGAGTTATAAGTCTGAGCAATTTGTCCCTAAGGAACGTCCGCAAGCAGCAACGGAGGCTGGATCTCTGTTCACCGCGCCACCTGCCCCAACATGGCTCAGGGCCCGGAGAGCTCTGGCATCTTCTCCCGCCTCATGACTGTGCATGCAAGCACCGTCCCGACCCTGGGCGGCTCCTGGGCTGCACAGGATGGTTATATATGGCCACATTTCCCCTTGCTAGCATTTTCCCAACATGCTTAATTGGGCCAGGCCTTTTCGGGGGCCAAGCTAAGCCATGTGCCCTCATTACTGCACGCCACCTTGTACGAGAGCACCTGGGATTCGGAGTCTGCGGCCGTGTGCCTCTGGCGCCCTTGCAAACCAAGAGAGAGGGCCCACAGCAAAAGCATGGGGTCCGGGAAGATCTCGGGGCTCAGCTGTGTTTTTTAAAAAGCTAAGTTTCTGAGGACAGAGGATAGGACAGAGGTCTACATTTGTTAAGTGTCCCTTGTTCATAATGGCACTCAGGGTGACTTCTCCTGCTGGCCGCCAAGAGACTCTCCCTGCTGTGTCAGCAGGGCCACAGTTCACACAGACCTGTCACAGCGCTCTCCGGTGACAGCTGGCTTGCAGACACAGCGGCCCTCATCACAGGGCCCCGAGATGCCAGCTGGGTCACAGTCGCACTTGGAGTCTCTGCGGAAGAAAAAGAAAATTAGGGATATTTCTCCAAATGCTCTTCGGCTATCCACGCAAAGATGAAGTGCTCCTACGCCAACGTCGCCAGCTTGGGTAGAACCTTCACCTTCAGCGAGGCCCCTCCCAGCAAGCCTTGTCCGCGCTCATCCCTCTCAGGCCCTTGAAGGACTCCTTTGTCTAGACTCATGCTCCTCTGAGGGTGACAGTGGGTCCACGAGCCGTTTGCTACCTACCCCTAAGGAGAAGAGGGGTTTGCGCCAGGATGTGAACCAAATCCATCACTAAACGGTTCAGTTTGGTTTGCTTTAGTCTGGTTGACTGGTGGGCTCAGTTGCCTTTTTCTTTTTTTTTTTTATCATTTGCTTCTCTATTGTTTAATTTAGTGATGACTGCTTTCATCGTGATGGGTTCCATCTACGTGCTATCTTCGTTTATTTAGTTCTTTCTTTTGGTAACGCTTCTATCAAGACACAATTCAGGGGCGCCTGGGTGGCTCAGTGGATGAAGCGTCTGCTTTCAGCTCAGGTCACAATCCTGGGGTCCTGGGATGGAGTCCTGCCCAGGGCTCCCCGCTCAGCAGGGAGTCTTGCTTCTCCCTCCTCCTCTCCCCCTCCCCAAGGCTCCTGCTTGCTCGCTCTCTCAAATAAATACAGCAAATCTTTAAAAAAAATTTAACAATTTAAAAAAGACACGATTCACATACCATACAATTCACCCATTTAAAATGTACAATTTGCTGGTTTTTAGCAGATTCGCAGAGTAATAGAATTTAGTAGAATTTAATAGAGTTTAGTAGATTCTCAACCATCCCAATCAATTGAAGACCATTTTCATCACTCCAAAAAGAAACCCCATGCCCGTAGAAATCACCCTCCCTTTCCTCTCCCTCGCCCTGGGCAACCGCTAATCTGCTTGCCCTGTCTAAGGAACTGCCTGTTCTGAACATTTTCTGTAAATGGACTCATACAATCTGAGGCCTTTGTGTTTGGCTTCTTTCACTTTGGCTCATCCAATGCTCTATATCATCCATGAATCAATAATTCACTTTCTTAGGGCTGAATAAAATTCTATCACATGGATAGACGACATTTTGCTTATCCATTCAACAGCTGATAGACATTTGGGTTGTTCCCACTGTTTAGCTACTGTGAATAACGCTGCTAGGAGCATTCGTGCACACGTTTCTATGCAGATATGTGTGTTTTCATATTTCTTAAGTGTATTCCTAGGAGTGGAATTGCTGAGTTTGGCTGATTTTTTTTTTTTTTGCAAGATTTTCTCAATGAAAGAATCCATCAGTATTTCCACCATTTAGTTCTGGCACAATCTCTTAGTGTTCTGGCTCATGACTGGTATCGCTCAGATGGGCACACAGTCATACGCATCTATCTCGTGGGTCTAAAACCAAATCTGTCTTCTCCCTACTGTTTGCTCCTCCTCTGACTGCCCTTCGACCTCACCCAAATCCTACCCAAACCTGGATGGGCTCCCCTCTCCCCCTCACATTTCACATCCAGTCAGAGTCCCATCCTGTCAGGCTCCCTAAAGGTTCCTCTCCGAGTCCTCCTCTCTCACTTGCGAGGCTCTCCTCCGGTCCTAGTCCCTCCACACGACTTATCTGGACCTTTTCACAAACATTAGGCACCACTACTGGTTGCTAAGCACCGAGGACATTAAGAAATAAGATCCTGATCTGGAGGAGTCTCCAGGCAGGGCAGAAACATGAACAATGATGGCAGCAAAGCCTAAGGCCACTGGAACTGAGCAGGGGGCCTGCCTGTGTGCCTCTCGCCGCCACTGTGGGCACTGGGGATGCAGTGCGAACAAGACCACGCCAACAGGGGGCTTCTGTTCTGGTGGGAGAGACAGACAGACAGACACACACAGAAAACAGGAGATGTGAAGTAACATCAGCCAGAACTCAGAGGGGTGGGACTGGTCGGGGAAGGCCCCTGTGAGGAGCGAGTGAGGTGGGGAGGGAGTCCGTGAAGCTCTCTGTGGTCCCGTAGGAAGCAGGAGTGCTCTATAGGCCAGGGCTGAGGTCCCTTGACTTGGCCCCTTTGAAGAAGGGAAGGGAGGCCGGTGGGGCCAAGTGCAGGGGGCCGGGGGGAGAGGGAAACGCAGAAGCCCACCACTGGGAGTACAGAGGGCAGAGGATCTTACAGGCCCTGCTGGCCTGCAAAAGAAGTGTCCGCCTCATTCTGAGAGGACAGGGAGCTGCTGGAGGGTGGGAGGGTTGCAAGCAGAGAGATGATGTGGTCTACCTCACGTTTTAGAGGCATTTTCAAAGGCAGACCCGGCCAAAGGAAAGCTCTCTGAGGACAATCTAAGGGGGAGCAGGGAAGCCTGGAAGAGAACAATCTGTGCAGAGGCCCAAGCGTGAGAGAACTTGGGACAGCAGTAGCCAGGCCGGCGCCAACATGGAGCGCAAAGGGCTGGAAAAGAGGGCAACGGGAAGTGATCCTCTGTGGGCACCTTCTAGCCAACAGCTTTCCCGCTGAGCTCCCTTTCCCCTAGGCCAACCCCGTCCCTGCCAGCTCCGCACCCCTCTGATGCTTATGTGATTATAATGTCTGTTCCATCTTCTTCCAGGAAAGAGTTTTTTTTTTTGAGAGGGCGAGCATGTGCATGAGTTGGGGGAGGGGGCAGAGGGAGAGGGAGAGAGACTTTCAAGCAGACTCACACCCAGCTCCAGCCCAACACGGGGCTCAATCTCACAGCCCTGAGATCACGACCTGAGCCGAAATCAAGAGCCAGAGGCTTAACTGACCGGGCCCCCAGGCGCCCCTCTTCCGGAAAAGAATATGAGGAGGGGTAGAGAATGTTTCAAACTAAAGGGGAATAAAACTGTGCAGAAAAGTTTTTCTAGTCCAAATTCATTTGGGTTGAAATTGGGTCCCAGGTAAGAATCTGGAGGGCGTTTTACCTCCATCCTTGTTCGTCTAAAGGGTTGCAATCATTAGGGTGAAGAACATAGGTTTCAGAGCCCAAACACGGCGCCTGAATATTAGGTCCACACTCACCAGTGATATAGAGTAAACTTAACCACTCGGGGTATACATTTCTGATCTCCCACATGAGCGTGACGATAACCGCCCCCCGCCCCTTAGGCTTATTGTGAGGATTAAATGGCATAACCCACATGAAGCCCTCAGATAGCGCCTGGCACACAGCTGGTGCTCAGGAACGTAAGTGGCCACAGATGATAACGTTGTCACCCCTCACGGCAAAAGCTGCAGCGGGGGGGCGCAGGTGCTTACAGAGGCCTTTGGTCTCGGGTGCAGCCGGCGTCGGTGAGCATGTGGAAGCCGGGCAGGCAGCGGTCACACCTGTCCCCCGTCACACCCGGTCTGCAGCTACACCGGCCCGAGTTGTCACAGCGAGCACTCAGAGAACCTGTAACCGAGAGGCAGGGAGAAGGGAAGAAGAAAAGGATATCTTTAGTTTATAGGAAACGACTGAATCCCCCCGATGGGAGCTGCTGCCTCAAGCGAGCCTTCCCTGTTCTGAGTTCGCATCCAGCCCCTGGAGCCAGCACTCACAGCCAAGCTGGGCTTCTGCAGCCAAAGAAACGGAAGGTACTCCTGGAAGCATTTTTACTTCTCTGTCTGCTCCAATTCAAGCATTAAGCTACCACTTTTTTTTTTAAAGAATTTATATTTATTTATTGAACACAGAGAGAGAGAGAGAGAGAGAGAGAATACAAGCAGGCAGAGGAAGAGGGAAAAGCAGGCCCCCTGCTGAGCAAGGAGCCCGCTGTGGGGCTCGATCCCAGGACCCCGGGATCATGACCTGAGCTGAAGGCAGACACTTGACTAACTGAGCCACCCAGGCGTCCCTGCCACTGTTTTTTAGAAGAAGTCTGTGGAATCCTTGAGATCTCAAGAAGAGGGACAGTTAGTGCAAGAGCACATCAGCCTCCTTGAAGAGAGTTAGTACGAGAAAGCGAGCAACGTCTTCCCTTCTTTCTGGCAGGAAAAGCCATCTTTTAGGGTCAGTGTGGGGATTTTTTTTTGTTTTTTTGTTTTTTTTGTTTTTGAGTGTGAAAAGGCCTAACCAGATATATCGCTACCTATCTGGAGTGGCAGACACTCATGACCTTGGGGCATCACCCCTTCCCCGTGTATCTCACCTGGTTTAGTGCACAGAGCACTTGTCCTGTGGTCGATTCTGTAGAGATACACTCTTACTTGTCTGTGGGCCCTCCTGGATTGCGAGTTGATGAGAGACCAGAAGTGCTCGGGGTAGCAAACATGCCCCCCCAGAACCCGGCCTCGTCTTTGTCTGACACCCTCTCCTTCCCCCACCCCAGTTCGCGTCTGTCCTCTCTCCCGGGACCCTGCCTCCCCCTCTCTTTCCTGCCTCCATCCTCGCCTCCCTTCTCTCCTTTTGTGCTGCTGGAACAATGAATTCAGATCACATGACTCAGCTGTTTTGCTCTCTGGTGGCTCCCCACTATAAGCAGAGAAAGCGCAAACTCTGTATGGTGGCCCACAGGACTCAACCTCTCCTGCCACAGGGCCTGCTCTCCTTCACTCCGTTCCAGCCCCCAGCTCCCCAGCCTGTGTGTAGAACGTGCCAGGCCACTTCTCTCCTTCGGGCAGCTGCACTTGCTGCTCCCCGGCCTGGAAGGCTCTTTCCCCAGAACCTCCCCCTAAGTGGCCCATCCTCAGCTGTCAGGTCCTGATTTAGTATGACTTCTTTAGGGCAAACTCCTTGGACTCCCAAATCTCAAATAGCCATCCCACTGCTCTCGCTGCCCTGCTTACTCAGGATGACCTCAGCTTGCGTTCCCTGCTCTGTCCCCAAGGCCCCAGTGCAGAACCCAAGGCAAAGACGATGCCCGGCAATCTGTTGCAGGAAGGCACATATGCCAAGAAAGAGGTCAGGGTTGTTGGGAAAGAGTCGGGGGGTGGGAGCAAAAGATGAGCAGGAAGGTGGTGAGAGGTGTGCCTCACCTACTTCACAATCTCCCTCTGCTGGCAGAATTACCAAATAATCCACATATCTCAACTAACCGTGACGGGCAGGCCACCCGTCACCGATAAAGCCAAGAGAACACTAACCAGTTGCTCCTTCTTTCCAATCCGTTATTCTGTGAATTTTTGACTCACTAGTAGATATGATTCCAATCAATAAAGATATTGGCTCTGTGCCAATAGAAAGGCTTTTTGCCACATGTGGAACCGGAAATATACTAGCCACATTCACAGAGTCACCATGTCAGCTCTGCAAGGCTTGAAGGGGCCCTCGGTGACAATGGAATAAACTACATTTTTTGGACATCTACCACATGCGAGACCCTGAGTTCAGCGCTTTGGATATATATGAGGAAATGCTATCTGCTAGCTGACAGAAGAATAACTGATCCATTTGTGGGTAACAGGGAAGCATCAGAGGCTCAGGACCTAGAGACCATGGTTCAGAAAGGCATCTCTAGGGCAAGCTGCAGGATGCCTCTGGGAAGGAAAGAGCATCCCTTGGGAAAGGCATCTTCCTGTGATACTATGACCTGGACTGAAGGCGTCTGGGAGAGAAGGGGAGGAGGGAATCGCCAAGAGAGCCACGTGGATGCAGAATGAACAGCCTTCCCCTCTTAGGAAATAGATGATGAAGGGGTAGGGATCACATGAGGACACCAATGTCCCAATGTGCACCACGAGACGCAATGTGAGGTTATTTACCAAAGAGAAGGGGAAAGAAGGAGCAAGAGCTCAGGCTGAAGCATCAAGAGAAGATCACGAGTTTAGTTTTGGACATTGGGAACTTGAGTTTCTGGTGGCATATTAAGGTGGAAATGTTCACCTGGAGCTCAAGAAAGAGGCTGGAGGTGAAGATCTAGGAATCTTCAGCACACAAGCCAAGAAGGAAGCCAGAGCAGGTGTAAGATCACTCTGGGGGGGGGGCAGACAGAGAGAGGAGGGGAAGAGCCTTGGACACAGATGGAACCCATTAATTAAGAGGCTTTTCATAATCAAAGCAGAAAGAAGTCTCAGGGCACTGGAAGCCAGGGAGCAGGGTTCTGAGGGTCGAGGGAGGATGAGGGTGGGAGTTTCAGGACCTAAGGCAAGAGAATAAATGACGAGATGAGCATGGAGAGAGGCCTCCTGGGGCTGACGTGCACAGACCTCCACGCTCCTGCCCTGCGAGCAGTCAGCCAACAGAGCTGAGAAGGAAAGTTTCTGACTTATGCTCTGATAAGTAACACATCCCTCTTTAATGCAATTCACTTTTTTTTTTTTAACAGAAATGGGTGTCGATCTGGGACTCAGAAACCCATTTTTTCCCCCATTCCAACTAATGGAAATTATGCTTTCAACCAAAGAAAATTCTCCCTACAGTTTTTCAGAAATGAATCCTTCTTAGAAAATGGAAAAGAGGGCGCCTGGGTGGCTCAGTGGGTTAAAGCCGCTGCCTTCGGCTCAGGTCATGATCCCAGGGTCCTGGGATCGAGGCCCGCATCGGGCTCTCTGCTCAGCGGGGAGCCTGCTTCCTCCTCTCTCCTCTCTCTCTGCCTGCCTCTCTGCCTACTTGTAATCTCTCTCTCTGTGTCAAATGAATAAAAAAAAAAAAAAAAAAAAAAAAAAAGAAAATGGAAAAGATTGTACTTTGCTTTTTGGGCTTGGCTCCCATAGGCCGACATGGTTACCCTGCAAAACACCTTCTGAGAGAAATCAAAAATCACCTCATGAAAATAGGCATTCTGTGTCGAGAAAAGTTTGGGAAATGGTGCTCACTTGATCCCTCGGAAATTTACAACATAATAGTAACTTCAGCACACATAGAGCTTGTTTAAATTTTAATGCCCGTATTTCTAAACATTATTTGACGTTCTTACAGGCCACATCTATTATTATCTCGAGGAACGCTGTGTTCTCCAGGACATTATCTAGAGAATCCTGCTCTAAAAGCTGGAGGGTCAAAGAGCCCAGACTTTGAAATCCAACAATTCTCCCTTCAAAACCAGCTCTTCCACTCAGCTGCGTGTCCTTGGGCAGACGGCTTACTCATCAGTTCTTCTAAGGGAGGGCAACCACCTATGCCTTGCGGAGCTGTTGCAAGACTTTGGACTAAAATATATAAAGTGCCTCGTTCAGTGTCTCGCACGTCATGGGCGTTCAAAGAATGTAGTTTGCACTGCTACCTCCGGCCTCCTTCAAACCTTGCAAAGTGAACACGGAGACGTGCGCAGGTCCTTACGGTGAGCATGACCACTTGGTCACATTCCAAAACTCCCAAAATAATGGCACTGGGTTTTCAAACTCTCTCATGGAAATAAAAGCACCTGTCCCAACTCCTACTTCATGAGCTACTCCTAGGGATTGTGAATAACTGGGCTGAAAGAACAGAAAACAGCTTCCTGTTTCGGTTTTGTGTCCCAATAAGCTCTTTCAAGGGCTTCTGTAGATACGGTCTATGGGCATCTGAGGGCTCAGGAAGGTATGCTAAAATGAGTACTATTTAAAAATTGGGCCCCTGGGTGGCTCAGTTAGTTAAGTGCCCAAGACTCTCAGTTTTGGCTCAGGTCATAATCTCAAGATTGTGAGATCGAACCCTGCATCGGGCTCCGTGCTCTGTGTGGAGTCTGCTTATCCCCTTCCTTCCTCTTCTGCCCTCCCCCGGCTCTCTCTCTCTCTCTTTTTCTCTCAAAAACATAAATAAAATCTTTCAAAAAATTAAGATAAATAAAAATTAAAACAAAGAGTTTATATATATGTATATATGTGTGTGTGTGTATATATATATATACACATACATACACCCTTTAAATACATATCTACACCTGTATTTTATTTATTTTATTATTTTATTTTTTTTAGATTTTATTTATTTATTTGACACAGAGGGAGAGACTACAAGTAGGCAGAGAGGCAGGCAGAGAGACAGGGAGAGGAGGATGCAGGCTCCCTGCTGAGCAGAGAGCCCGATGCGGGCCTCGATCCCAGGACGCTGAGATCATGACCTGAGCCGAAAGCAGAGGCTTTAACCCACTGAGCCACCCAGGCGCCCTACACCTGTATTTTAAAGTAACATTATTGGGGTGCCTGGGTGGCTCAGTTGTTAAGCATCTGCCTTCAGCTCGGGTCATGATCCCAAGGTCCTGGGGTCAAGCCCCACATGGGGCTCCCTGCTCATCAGGGAGCCTGCTTCTCCCTCTCCCACTCCCCCTGTTTGTATTCCCTCCCTCACTGTGTCTCTATCAAATAAAGAAATAAAATCTTTTTTAAAAAATAAAAAAGTAACATTATTATTATGTTTTTATAAAATATAATATAAATATATAATTATATTTAATAATGAAAAGTTATTATTTAAGAATGTTTTAAATAATAACCCAAATGTTATAGTCTGAGTAATTCACTGTCATGGTCCTAGATACATAAAAAATAATAATAAAATTAAGAGAACAAGTCCAATTATCATTGATGTCCACAGAGATCTCAAGAATGTAGGCGTCCCAGGAGGAAAAAGTGAATTTCAAAATATTTGCAAAAGGTTCTCAGGGCTTACACATGTGCTTGTAAGAGTTGAAGCTAACTCCGCTCGTCGCCGAACCCACAAAGTCATCCGCCTCAAAATAAGCCTGGTTTCTATATCTATGAGAAACCGATGTGAAATCCAGAATCTGACCACGTTAGGGATCATTAATGCTGTTGGCTTCATTCACCACCATTCATGGACTGACTGCACTTTTTGGTAAGATGTGTTCTTTAGCATTGAGATTGCATATACAATAAATTCCCTTGAAAGTGACAAATATCCCCCGACTGATTGGGAGACCAAGAAGTCACACAGGGAATTAAACTTGAGCTGCTGGGCTGGTAATCTGGGCAGCCAGCGTCTAGTGGGAGACGGCGCAGGGTGGGATCCGCCCCTGTCGCTGACATGCCACTCAGCCTGGGAGCTCGGCTTCACTTTCTCCATTTCTAGAATGCTGGGTGGAGCGTGTTAACACGTCCAGGTTGTCAAGTTGTTATGAGTACTGAAGAAGGCATAGTATATGGAAACATTCTGGGAAAACAGAAAGGATTAGCCAGATCTTAGGAAATAGTATCCAGGAAGTTTTCCCCGGACATCTGATTGCGTGCTGTTGGGGATAAAAAGACACAATTCTGATGCTTTTTTCTTTCAGGTGGAAGGAGTAAGAGGGAACAGCCCTCCACCAGAACCTGGGATCACAGCTTGAGCCCTGGCAGTGGCTCGTTGTGAAGACTGGAGGCCATTCACCTACTCCTCCAGGGCTCTGTTTCCCCACTCTTTAAAAAAAAATACTTGAAAATTTCACTGCCGGTTTCAGGATATTACTAAAAAAATAAAATGTTAACAAATAGTTTTAGACCAAAGATACAGCCTCTACAGGCTTCCTTCTAAACTGGAATGTGATTTTTTTTTTAAAAAGCTGGTGTTCCAGGAAATTGCAACACTGATCTCTGTCCTAATAATAAAAACAACTCCATCAACTACAATTTACTGAGTTGTCTACCATGTGCTTCACAAACCTCATGTGATCCTCAGATGCTCTTGTGAAATAAACAGCATGGGGATGGGGACCCTTTTACCGACGGGGACACTGGGACAAGCAAGAGGTGTAGGGACGTGCCTAGAGAGACACAGCAGTAGTGGAAGTCCCCAGAACTGAAAGGGCTGTCTGGCTCCCACCCACCACCAAACCCACCACCAGTCTCTATATTATGATCTTGGCCGTCAGCGCACCTGGGGCTGGCACCTCCGCCGCCACAGAGCTCAACAACCTTGGACAGGATCCTTGGTCAGCTCTGCTCAGCCTCTGCTACCTCATTTGTACAATGGAACGAACAATAGCACCGCTTCATGTGGTGATTTGCGAAGGTTCATTCCTGGCTGAAGGCATCTAGAAAAGTGCCTGGCACAGAGTAAGCGAGGAATGCATGTTAGCTCTCATTTCATAAGCTAGAAATCATCGCTGGGCTCCACCACTTCCTACCAAGCTGTTTACATTGAGCCTGGGATGTCTACGGCCCGAAGGAAAAGAAAAAGCTAGGCTCATGGACGCGGGGCGACCAAAGGACTACACAGTGAAGAAGAAGAGACAGTGTGGCAAATCCATCATTACCATCTCTGCTAAGCAGCAGGCTCCTTGTCTGCTCTAAGACTCATAACCTTGTCTTCGGGCCAGGCTTTCCAGCTAAGCCAATTAAATTTCTCATGACATTCTCACTCATCATTTTGCCAGGATGACCCAACTCCAATGACTCACAGTGAAGCCGCATAACCTAAAGGCATATGGGCTCTCCGGGAGGACGGAAAGCCCACTAAAATGGAGCCATTTGCCTTTTGATTTTTCTTTATGAAGTCCTTCAATTCACAGGGACAGCGGCTAAATCCCAAAGATTTCTGGATGCTGAGTCTATGCCATAGAGCTGAGCCAATCTGAGGCAAACCACACCGTGACAGCAACTGGTGAATTTGGAAGTGCTCGCTGGGATTTGGGTCTCTATCGCCGTGGGGTCAACCCCCGGCTTCTACGAGGCTCTCCAACACCCTCCACCAGCAGCTCGTGGCTGCACCAAACCTGCCCATCTTCACATTCTCTCAGCTGCTGCTATGAACTCGTTCCACAGGGCTACGCTGAGTCACGGCCACGCATTTTGGCCACACTCTTTAAGTGGATTAATATTTATCATATTATGCCATTAAACACTTTCTAACAAAGAGAGAAACATACTGCCAAGAAAGAGAATACACAAATAAGGTAGTTAAAAAAAGCCCAACTTATTTAACAACTACTTGTCTCTCCCTCTTTATATGCACTAACTTGTCTTTACTGTCCATGATGAACACAGCACAATGCGTGTGTCTGTGGCGCAGGAATCCCCACAGTTGTGTGAACGTAACACTGGGTGACATATGTAAAAAAACAAAATCAAAATACAACAAGAAAAGAGCCCTGCATTAACCAGTCATTCTTTTTTTTTTTTTTTGAAGATTTTATGTATTATTTGAGAGAGAGACACACACAGCTAGAGAGGGAACACAAGCAGAGAGAGTGGGAGGGGGAGAAGCAGGCTTCCCACAGAGCCGGATGCGGGGCTCGATCCCGGGACTCTGGGAACATGACCTGAGCTGAAGGCAGACACTTAACGACGGAGCCACCCAGGCGCCCCTTAACCAGTCATTCTGTAGGTGCTTCCTATTTATTAATTCTTTGTTCTCTTGTTAACAACTCTGGGAAAGACTTTAATCTGCCTATTAATCGGGCTGTCTCCTGGACCCGTACCTCCTTATACTGCTAGCACCTCGCACAGCACCAGAAACAGATCTTTCTACCCCTTATTTTTTGAGAGGTTGGTCAAAGGCATAGTTGCAGATATGGGGAACTATCACTGGAAGCTTACAAGCTTCCTTTGTCCCTAGGTCAAACTGTCACGTGCCAGGAAAATAATGATGTCCCTCTTGCGACTAGAATGCAAGCCGACGTGGCCTAAAGACTCCAGCTGGCTCCTGCAACCAGACTTAAGAAAAACAGACTTCCTTTCCGCTTGAAATTGGTAAGACAGCACCACCTCCAGTGTCTAGCAGATTGCCAGTGGTTCTAGATGCTGAACACCATGCTCTGGTCCTGCTGGCTTCTCCCTCCCTCCCCCTTCCCATCCTGCCACCCCCCTCTCCCTCTTTCATTGCCCTTTCCCCAACCATTTTTCCTTTTAGCATAGTCAACACACAGTGTTACATTAGTGGCAGGTGTACAACATAGCGATTCGACATCCCTATAGGTTATGCTGTGCTCCCCACGAGGGTAGCTGCCCTCTGTCACCCTACGACGCTGTCACGATATCACTGACTGTATTCCCCACGCTGTACCTTTCATCCCCGTGACTGACTCATTCCACGACTGGAAGCCTGTATCTCCCACTCCCCTTCGCCCACGTCACCCACTCCCCCGACGCCTCTCTCCTCCAGCGAGGGTCACTTTGTTCTCTGTATTTATAGGTCTGATTCTGTGTTTTGTTTTAAGATTTTATTTATTTATTTATTTGACAGAGAGAGAGAGAGATCACAAGTAGGAGGTGAGAGAGGGGGAAGCAGGCTCCCCGCTAAGCAGAGAGCCCGACTCGGGGCTCGATCCCAGGACCCTGAGATCATGACCTGAGCCGAAGGCAGAGGCTTAACCCACTGAGCCACCCAGGTGCCCTACGATTCTGTGTTTTTTAAAAAGTTTATTTATTGGGGTACCTGAGGTGGCTTGGTCCTTGGGCATCTGCCTAAGGCTCAGGTCATGATCCCAAAGTCCTGGGATAGAGACCTACATCAGGCTCCTGCTCTGCGGGAAGCCTGCTTTCCCTCTCCCACTCCCCCTGCTTGTGTTCCCTCTCTCACTGTGTCTCTCTCTGTCAAATAAATGAAATCTTTTTTTTAAGTTTATTTATTTAATCACACCCAACATGGGGCTCAAACTCATGACCCTGGGATCAAGAGTCACACACTCTTCTGAGTCAGCGAGGTGACCCTGATTCTGCTTTTTGTACGTTTATTCATTTGTGGGGTTTTGTTTTTGTCGTCATTCCACCTATGAGCGAAATAATACGGTATTTGTCTTTCTTGGTCTGACTTATTCCACTTAGCATAGTACCCTCTTGGCACGGCCACGTCGTCGCACGCTCACCTTTGGTGTGACAGTTGCAGGGCAAGCAGCGGTCCCTCTCCCTCTGTCGGTAGAAGCCGTCCTTGCACCGCTCACAGCGAGGGCCATCCGTGTGGTCCATGCAGTTGAGGCAGCGGAATCCGTGCCCGGTCTGTCTGTGCAGCTCAGGATCGAAGACACACTGCCTGGACTTCCCACTGCAATCACACACTGGGGAGCAGGGAGGGGAGACATCGCTGGTAAAAAGCTCGCAGACAATAGTACTGTTACTGATATAAATTATGCATGGGGTACTAAATGACTTGGAGTAAGTTAAGGATGAAATAGGCCAAATGAAGACTGTGAGAGTCCTTGCCCCTCCCAAGGGAAGAAGCAGGAGCTCCGCTGGGATTAGGGGGGAGGTTTCCGTCAGAGAGAAGATGAGTTCTGGGTGGCCTGATGGTCCCATTCCTCAAGAGACACCAACAATCTCACATCATGTATTTTTATGTAAAAATTCCTGATTTACAAATTTGCAAGGTATTCATTTTTAAAACCCTGTGCAACCCCCAAGAACAAGTCTATGGGCTAAAGAAGACCTGAGGACCACCAGCAGGCGCATCCTGGCACAGCCGTCTAACGGCTGATGGTGTCATCTGTCCCTCCAGGGGTGGTCAAGGCTGAGGAGCTAAGATGAGTGTCCGGACAGGTATCTCTCTCTGCCCCTCACCGTGCCTTGGGTGGCCTCCCAAATGAAGAATACATCTTCCCAAGTGTCTAGGAAAGGTCACCCCGTTGGTGTTCCAGAGACACTACTGAAGTGACATCTCCACGGGGGACCTAAAAGCCAATGAGGTAACGGGTGGAAGTACTCAGCATCATTCCTGGCGCAGGGCAGACACTCAAAAAATGTCTCGGCAACAACCGAGAAGAGAAAGATGATAAACCCTGAGGCTAAAAGAATTGGATCTAATATATACCAGTTCTGCTATTTTCTTGGGCAAATCTCTTCAACTCTCTGAATCTCTTTACTTTTCTCTTATAAATGTGGACGGAATTCCCTGTCTCCCTGGACCGTTGAGAGGATCTCACTGAGAAAAGCCCATCCAGTCCTTCACATCTGCTACTTGACTCACACAACACAGGGAGACCGGCCCTGCCTCAGAGGAGAGAAAGCTTAAGTAATTTGACCCAGTGGAAAGCTGGGGTTTGAACCTGTGTCTGATGCCAAAACCCACTTTCTTTCCACCAGGCGCACTCTCTCCGTTGGCTGTGTGGCCTCAATGGTAGTCTGTTTCTAGAACTGCCTATGGCCAGAACTTACCCAGAGCACTGATAAAAAGTCGACAAATGGGCCAACAAGGCATACTGAGCAGTTACCCTGTGTGGGCCGTGTCAGGCTCTGAAGGCACAGAGGTGATGAAGTAAACCCAAGAGCTTCCGAAGCCATTTCCTTACCACACACGCTTCCTCAAACTCGCTCTCTAATCTGGGGAAAGTGAACTAACATCTCTCCAGAGCCCACTCTATTTCTAGCACTTCACATGCGTCCGCCAGTTACTTCTCACAGTGACGCTTCAACGCGAACTTTGTTATCCCCATTGTCTGGAGGAAGAAACTAATGCTCAGAGAGAATGGATCTCTTGCTTCGAGTCACATGGCTAAATGGCAACTGTATCATTTGCCACTAGGTCTGTCTGACCACAAAGCCCTCACCTTCCCATTTTACCCCTGCTTTTCAAGAATCTGGTTACCACTGGCATGGAGGCTTTCCTTCTAAAAATCCCTCACACAGGCTTCTTCAGTCCCAACTCAAATCCTGTCCCTCCACAAACAGCACTGGTTATTATAAATTATTTTTTTATAAATTATAATTATACATTTCTTTTTGAATTTTAAATCTGCTTCCCTCCCTGTAATTTTTACTCTGTGTTCTTGGTCTTCCCTGGAACACACACACACACACACACACACACCCCTACTCTCCTCTCCATTTACTTATTTTCTTTCAGACATTGTTTTACAAGCACGGTAGCGGCCAAACCTTTGACCATCCGAAGACAGTGACGGCACCTCCCTCTTCAGCCTTCTCTCCTTCTGGTTACCCTGGAGACCTATCACCCCCAGCACTTTCAACCACTTCCTGTGTCATGATTTCTAGATTCTTCTTGACTGTCCTCCAGGGAACATACTCTAATTTCCAATGCCTTTCTTGGAACGGCCGAAAATTAATGACAGTACTCCAAGGGTGGTTTGAACAGCTCAGCTTGCAACACAACTGGATACTATGATTCCAGGGACGCAATTTAACATTTCATTAAACTTACAGCACACTAAGTTTGCACTCAATTCAGACTCCCAGGTCTTCTTCGCCGAACTGGTGCCAAGCCAAATCTTTCCCAACAAATGCTTGTGTAAGGGACTTTGGATCCCGAACAGATGTGCCACACAGCTGTCACAGGCTGTGAAATCACCAAGTACCTCGTTAGGCACGCAGGGGAGCTAAATCCAGCAGCCAACGACCCTTGGGAGGTTACCCAGCTGGATGGCACAGTGTGCCAGTGCCCTTTCCTGCCCTGAATGCCTTTTGAAGGCCATCTCCAAATAATTATGACATTTTCCTTGTGCCTCTCTTCACCCAGAGCAAACTCTGTGCTGGTAACAGTTAACTCAATAAGGAGAGCTCATGAAATATTTATTCAGAGCAAGATTTGTAAAATAGACAACCTGGTTATCATCTAGCTTTTACTACGTCCCTCCCGTTCTGTCCTTTCTCCTTTCAGGCTCCACTCTGAAAACCAAAGAAAGAAAGGAACAGACAACCTGTATTCTTCCTTTAAACCCCCAGCCTTCTGTGGAGGGGCTGGACACTTCCAGACAGGGACATCAGCAGCCACAGCTCCATTCTGGAACTCGCCCACGGCCGAACCTCCCTCCTCTGACCCCGAGTTTCCATGAAAGCCCAGGGTTTTGCTGATGGAGGAGTTAGGGACGCTTAGGCCATGTGTCCCGGAGTGCATCGGCCTCCTTGGGGCCACGTGATGTGAGTCCTTCATGAAGACACTTCCCAGCCTTGCCCGCAGGACTTTGAGGTTTCCAAGCTGCACGGAGCTCTGCACTTAGCCGAACTGCACTTTGCTTAATATTGACTCTTGCTTAATATTGGCTCTTTGGAACATTCACACCTGGCAGAGGAGGGCAGAGAGTTTGTTCCTTTGGCAAGGGATGAGCCCTTTTGTCCCTGATGCCTCTGAAACATGATCTCTCTCAAATCATCTCCAGAATTCAGACTAACTTCCCTAAAACTAATTATTATTCATGCTCACTGCTGGGGCCGGGGGGGGGGGGGGGNTCAAATTCCAGAATATTCTTGCAATCAGCTTGATAAAATGGGCCTCCCACAGCTTGAGCCTGGTCCTTTTTATTCTGTGACTGATTTTTGCCTAGCCACGGCCCGGCCCGGGCACAGTGGTTGCAGAAGGGCACTGCCAAGAGGGGAGCGAGGATGCGGGGAGCAGTGGGGACTCTGCCAGAAGGGCTAGTGGGGTAGCCGCCCACTGCAGCCACGCGACGATACTGCCCACTGTGGTCGGCACGTCCACGTCGGTTTCTAAAGTAGGCAAATCTGGCTTTGTGTATGACATTTCCTAATTTTTTAAATGGGGCAAAAAAAATTTTTTGAATTTCTGTTTGAAATAAAGCTGTGTCCAAGGGCAAATCTTTGCACTTGACTCTGCTCTTCTAACAGGCAGAAAACACTGTCATGCTTTACAAAAAGGAGAAAAGGGGCGGCCGTTGTCTATGGCACAGTGGCCTGGTCATAGTGGGTATCTGATGCTGTTTGTTGTTGTTGTTATTTGGGTGGTTTTTTTTTTAAGATTTTACTTATTTTTCTGAGAGAGAGAAAGTGAGAGACCATGAAGGATGGGGAGAGGCAGAGGGAAAGAGAAAAGCCGGCTCCTGACTGAGCAGGGAGCCCGATGCGGGACTCGATCCCAGGTCCCTGGGATCATGACTTGAGCCAAAGGCAGATGCTTAACTGACACAGCCAGCCAGGTGCCCCATCTGATATCTTTTTCATGAACAAATAAATGAATGTTTTCTTGAACTTCAGGAAACCCTTAGGTGAGTTTCTACCCCTGAAAGGACTCCACGTGTCCCCACATGTCTGAACCTGCCTTAAAAATACAAATACGCATATATCTGGCAGTCACTCTCTTCCCTATTCCTCGAAAGGATGCTTTCCTCCACAGAAGCTCAGTCCAGAAAACAACCCTTCTTGGTACCTTATGATACAATGCTTTATTTAGGTTAATAGACCTAAATATAAGCTTTGGCTACATTTTCAAACAGGAAGAAATTCTTAAAATGTTTATTATACTTTCCTTCTTTTATATTTAGCCTTGTTCAAGTTTATGTCTAGAATTTTCTTTTATTATTTTATAATCTACTTGCTATCCTTCCAAATTTCATAAATAGGCGGTCTAGTTTCCATCAGAGGATCTTGACCTTTCCCGGATTGTCTGAGAAGCATCTATCAGGGGTCCACTCACTCAGCAAATATGTATGGGGCACCTAGTATATGCCAGGCGCTGTTCCAGGCACTGGGGATACAGCGGTAAACAAAACCAATCAATGTCCCAGTCCTCATGGGGTCTTCATGCAAGCCAGAGGGAAGGAAAATAAACAAGATAAGTAATACAGAGAAAATATTGGGATAGTGATATTTGTTAAGGAGAAATACATAAAGCAGTGAAAGGAAATAAGTTGCAAGGGGAGGTGAGCAATGAGGAGGAAGGAAAGGTTGAAAGTGCCATAAGCTGGTTTACTATTTTTTTAAGACTTTATTATTTTTTTTTAAGTAATCTGTACACCCATTGTGGGGCTTGAACCCACAACCCCGAGATCAAGAGTCATAGGCTCTACTGACTGAGCCAGCCAGGCGCCCCTGGTTTACTATTTTATTTCTATTTTGATGCTGGTCTGTTCATGAGCTTTAACCATTTATCTACTAGATGTGATGTTTTTCTTAAAAATTATGAATTATTTACCTAACAAATGTATCAAATTATTCCCCTCTCATTTTGTTACATATGTTCTTCACCCCTCCTGACAAATCTCCTTTCTCTCCAAAGTACCTCACTGGTAGATTTTGCTTTACCGATTCTGACTCCTTTTTCCCCTTCCTTCTTCTGTTGTTGGTCATTGAGATGTGCATTTATTTCACTCCTTTAATAAATGATAAAACACTTCCCACTTGACAGGGAGGCTGCACTGGGCGCTTAGATCTCCGGGACTTCATGAGCCAGCATGATTTCAAAGAAGGGAGATGCCAATGTTCTATTTTGTCAAATAAGAGGTTAAATGTGTATACTTTTAATAAATATATTGGGCTTTCTCAAACACTTGTCACATTACCCACACTTTCCTCATTTCACCGAGGACCGGCATGGGTCTAGGACCCAGCGTTCACTTACCACTGCAGCAGAAAAAACAGAAACAAGTCACTCTGGGACCCTAACAGACTCAAAGCCTTATAGGGCATCAGAATCAAAATGGGTCGTTTTTTCTGGTTCCATTTTTTACTGAACTCGGTATCACAGGTGGCAGGTCCCATCCACGGTTTTATTTGACTACTCCTTTGTACCGTGCTTTTCCAAGGTAAGGACACCTCTGCGAGCTGTTGTCCTGGCCTCTCTCGGTGCCCTCCCTCCAGGTCCCCCCCACCTCCTGGTCTCGGTCAGCCAGGGCTCTCTCCACAGCTAAAGGAATGAGATTCATCAGGTTGACCTGAAGCCCTGTGTAAACACACGGGAAACCAAGTCATTTTCCTCAGATTTGCACATGTTTCTTTCAGTCTAGTAAAGTGTGGGTGGTTTTTGTGTCTGTGCTGTTGCTGCTAACTTTGGCACTTAAGTATTTATTATAATAATAACTATAATAGCATACCTTCGCTGACCCCCAAGTGCTTCTTCGAGAAGCCTGCCAGGCAGCCAGACACAGGCTGATCCACCCCCCACCCCCCACATGCCCCCAGACGCAGATCCCAGAGGCAGGCAGCCCTCTGCAAACAATGGAGCAAGGTGTGCAGAGCCCCTCGGGCTCCCTTCACCCACCCTCACTCCAACACGCAGCTCTGACAGGTCGAGACAGGAAGCACAGGGCAAAGGCTGTTTCCAAGCTGCGTCCTGAGGAGAATGAAAGGAAACCGAAAATGTTTCCTAGGGTTGTACTGTCGCAAAGCCTTGGACTAATCAGCCTCAGTGGCGGCCATTCATCAGGACCTTGTTTTAAATTTCCCAGAGGAAACACTGCAAGCAGTTACCAGAAATTTTAACAACTTGGCATTAACAGGATCATTTGTGAATTAGCATACCTTCTATTGTTCTAAACTAAAAAACATGCTCTGCTTTTCACCCACCTGATCTAACAATTTATGGGATCATGGTGCTTTTTAGTGCCGTAACAAGTTAATGACAAATTTAAAAATCTAAAGTTCCTTTCAAAATCCTGCAGCGTGGGTGCTGCTGACCTCTCCAACTTTCTCTCCTGCCTCTTTCTCTCTCTCTCTGGGCTCCAACACACAGACCCTTGCAGGAATTCTGGAAAGCACCACCTTTCTCCTACTGTGGGCCTTCAGGCTTGCTATTCCTTTGCCAGGAGTGCTCCCACCTCCCTAAATCCACACAGTGGTCTTTTTCAGAGCATAAAAGAGATGGCGCAGGGCCCCTGCTGATGTCCCTTTCGCAGCTCCTTTCTCCTCTGAAAGCCCACGGGACTCCGTCCTCACTCCGGCCTGGCATTTACCACTTTCTGTCCGGTGCCTTCGCTATTTGCCTACATAACTTACTTCCTCTCTAGCCTTTCCCACGTTTGGATCGCCACCGTCCCTAACAGAGGGTGTGGGATTCTGACAGATGGGCGCATGGAAGGAAGGCAGGCGGGCAGGCAGTTGGACTCTAAGAAAAGCCAAAAAGGTACCTTAAATCTCTCAGGAGTCCAGGGACCCCTGTGAAATTTTCTCAACACAATACATCAAATTTTCATTGCCTACATATGTGGCATTCAGCATAAATTTTAAAAAACTACTGTTTCAACCAAAAGCAAAACAAAACAAAACAACACAACATCAAATCAAGGCTCAGTGGGTTAAAGCCTCTGCCTTCAGCTCAGGTCATGATCTCAGGGTCCTGGGATCGAGGCCCGCATCGGGCTCCCTGCTCAGCAGGGAGCCTGCTTCCTCCTCTCTCTCTGACTACTTGTAATCTCTCTCTGTCAAATAAATAAATGAAATCTTTAAAAAGAAATCAAATCAAATCAAATCATGGTGCGAGAGAAACAGAACTGTGAGAGGGAGGCGATAGCTTCAGTTAGAGGAGCGTCTGAGACTTTCAGGTTGCGGACTCCTCTCGAGTCCAGACCGCCCGCGCCCCGGGGGTGCTCCGGGGCCCCCAGAGCCGACGCCCCGCCTGCCTGCCGACGCAAAGGGCAGCCAGGCCAGAGCGAGGCGGGCGGAGGGGCCGGGGCGAGGCCGGCGAGGCCGTGAGATCAGCGCGCCGGGGTCGGGCAGCCTTGACAGGCAGTGCACTTGGCCGGCGCGCCGCACGACCTCAGGGGCCGGGAATGCGGGCGTCGTGTTGGAACCCGGCGGTGCGTGCCCGCCGCCCTCGCCTCGCCTCCCCTCGCCGCTCGGCGCCCAGGCTGACTCAGGTACACGCAGCAGGTTCGTAAAGTCGGCCCCCGGGGCCGCCTGCGGAGGGGTCCCGGCGGAGATGGCCCTCGTTCCCTTCCTTATTCAGAGGAAAGGTGTGTGCCCTCGCCCGCCTAACCTACTTCCGTCCCTCCCTTTTCAAACTCTTCCTCGGGACATTCTCAGGTTTCCTCTTGGCTTCTGACCGTGTCCCCCACGCCCGCCCGTCTTCGTGGCGCTCTCCTGACACTAAACGATGGGCTCGCTCCAGGCGCAGTCTCTCCGCCCGGCCAAGGGCTTGGATAACCGGGCAGATGCAGACTGAGCACCGAGGTCCTTCCTGGCCCAGACTTCGTTCTCAACTTCCCACAGGCCGCCGGCTTTCCATCTCCAAGGGCGGCCTCTCGAGCTCTTTACACAGAACATGTTTAAAACCAAACTTAGAGTTGTCATCCCTTCAAGACAAAAGGTTGGGACCTATCCTTATAGGTTCTCCACCCTTACTTGTCCATAGTCCATGCAACACCAGATTTTACGGATAAAACCCACTAGCTCAAGCCCATCGGAGTCTATGTCCACAATAGCCCTTCTCGCGCAAACCCCTGTCACTTCCTGCCTACAAGGCTTCCTAACTGAACGCCCTACAACTTCTCTTGCCTCCATCCAGCAGTCAGAACACCTTTCCAAAATACAAATTCTACCAATACCTCTCTGCTTACAGCTCTCTGGTACCTTTCCTTTACTTTTGGGATAAAGACCAGAATTCCTTAATATTGCTACAAAAACTTCCATGGTCTAATCCTACCCACTTTTCCAGCCTAATTTCATATAACACTCCCTACTGGGACATCTTCACCTCTCTCCCATTCATTTCATTTATACCTCGTTTTATGTCTTCAGTTCCTCTGCTGTTAAAAATTCTTGCTTTGTAAAGGGAAAGCATCATGGTGAGGAGAGGCAATTTGGGCTAACGTGATAACCGCCATCTTTCCTTTTGTCTGTTCAAGGCAGTTATGTTAAAAATCCAACCTTCATTTGTCCTATTGAATATTATTCCCTACCTGTGAGCCAAAGAACTGGCCTCCCATAAAATGACAACTTTTTTATGCTCAAAGATAATAACCAGCACCTCTGTAAAGTCAATTGTAATGAGGTTCAACAGGAAGTCCACATGTAAAGCATTAGACTGAAACTAATAACATACTCACATTTTTGAGTTGAGAATAACATACTTTTTTAAAAAAAAAACCCTAAAACCTAAAAAATGTTTATTTTCAGAACAAAAGCAATTATTGAAAGTGTCCTTTAAGCCTTTAAGTAGCAATCTATTCTAATGTATTTTTTGTTATTTTTACAAATACACAAATTGCACATTCCTTACAAATCCTAAAGCAAGATACACCTGACATCTATCAGTTAGGTAGATACCAAAGGCATTGGTAGCTATCATCCTTTTTGCCAAAATCGAAGTCTCCAAACCTGAGACACTCAAGATGACAAAATGAGTATTTTTATTTTGTTATACTTACATGTGATGATAATGCTCATGAGTATTTTCTAGTTTTAAAACCTCCTTCATGAGATTTTTCTTTCTAAGATTTAATATGTCTCTCAGGTTGTGTTGAGAGTCTGAAGATTTCTTCATTTAAACTAATCTTGAAATAATATGGTTTAATGTGTGAATGTCTACTTCCAGCTTCATCTATTTAAGGCATGTCACAATATGTGTTCTAATTAAAATTTAAAACTGAAATGGCATTTCCCTCACTTAAGAGTTTTTAAACTGAATTCAGTTTTTCTCTTACATTTTTCACAGCTTTTTTTTTTTTTTTAAGATTTGATTTATTTATTTGAGACAGAGAACACAAGCCAGGGTTGAGGGGCAGAAGGAGAGGAAGAAGCAGACTCCCCACCGAGCAGGGAGCCTAATGTGGACCTCAGGGCTCGATCTCAGGACCCCAGGATCTTGCGCTGAGTGGAAGGCAGACACTTAACAGACTGAGCCACCCAGGCTCCCCATACTCTTAATGGTCGAAAGTCATCAAGAGTCAATGAAACTCAGATCCCCAAATTTTCCTTTTGAATGATTACAGCTTAAAAGGAGTCATTTAGTATCACTAAGAGTTCATAGCACATTATATTACAACTGAGACCTGGAAACAGCCCATGTGGACTACAGACACTCGGCCTGCTAAGGCCTATGCCAGGAGACCGTATCTGGAGATGTCTTCCCCTAACACCCCAACAGGGCTCAGGCACACAGCAGGGAGAGGGAAAGGAAGTCCCAGCCAACAGGGAGGTTGGGGACACCAGTTGTCCTCTAACCAGCAAAGGACTTCAGGGCGAAGGAGGAGGCTGATGGCTCAGTCTGAGTGAGTTCAAAGGCGAAAGGGAAGAGGAGATTAGGACATGAGATACAGAGGAGTCTCTCATTTTCTTACACCTGGCACCTGCAAGGGCTCTTTGCCAAGACAGCTGGTGTCAGCTATAGTATGGAGGCTCAGAGAGTTTGCATGGTAAGGATGCTATATGCAAGTATTCAACATCCCTATATCCTTCTGACCACACAAATAGCGATGTCTATATTTTATGAAATCATCTATAAAGAAAAGCATTTCAATATAGAAAGCAGTCTGACTAACTTCAAAGAGTATGGAATTCACTGGGCATTTTCTACATGACTCAACAAAAGGTATCCTAATGCCCTTTTAAAAGCAGCTGAAATAAAGAAAATTAGAGTGTTCAGGACAGCTAGAGGTGACACGAAGCAATGAGGACCAAAGTTGGGGGGCAGGGGGGTGGAAACTGTGTATAAGGAGTCTGGGTAAAGAAAAGCTAAAAAGGAAATTCTGCTTCGTATTGAATTGCACCTCAGAGTATATGGTTTTCTAATCATTTAAATTTATATTTTGTTGGCTCCTTTAAAAAAAAAAGTTACCAAATAAATACTGCCTCCTTAAACCTTGTGTTGCTTTTAGGAATAATATATTTTTGTACAAGGAGATTAGCCCTAGATTTTTTGCTATCCCTGCAGCCCTTCACAAAGATATACCCATGTAGGTACACGCATGCTTACTGTGCCCCATTATCGTACTCAGTTTGACAAAAGAGCAATGGTAATTCATGTACATTTACAATGTTGGGAAAATGTGTAGGAAGTACATTTATAGCATCTTCCTTAGAGATTCTTTTCTGAAAGAAAATCCATTTGAAGATTGTAGATTAAAACTGTACTGCTTAAAGTCAGAAGAATGAATCAAATGGTCTTTTAGGGGCCCAACTGTTGTTTATATATCCATAAAAAGAAGTCACAAATATTCCAAGAAGAGATCAGACCATGAAGACTCCGCCAGGGAGTGGGTGCCATGCGTCCTGCATCTCAGCTAGACAAATGCGCTGCCCCTCTACCGTCCCCTCCCACGCCAGGTCAGCTGTGGCCTCACCTCTTTGCCCATGGACCTCAGCATGGGAACGTCCCCTCCTACCGTGAACTGCCCTCTCCCGTGAGGCAAGAGCGGAAGCTTTGGGTTACTGTTGGACCCGGTGCCATCTAGAAAGTAGACCAGTCTATCTGTGATGAGAAACGATCTTGCAACATTCGGAATCCCCGTTTACCAAAACCAAAATGGGTGATAATTTGAAATAGTAGTAAGTAAGGGTAAAGCTTTCATGGTTCCTGTTCTGGCCATGGAACTGTTCTGATCCTAAAAGACTCTAAAACTTCATGGAGAGACCAATGGTCTCCAACAGGGAGAGAAAAATAGCCTCTGGACACAAATATGCATACGTAGCGTTAAAATGTCAACAGTTATTGAAGCACAATGACTAGTAAACCAAAAAGGCTTATCGCGCTCTCCCAACTCTTTTATTTTTATTATTATTATTTTTTAACTGAGATACCTGGTTGATTCCAAGCTGCATGAAAATCTGACAACAAAGTTGAACAAAAAAAGAAAAAGAGAGAGAAAACTTAGTCATTTAAAATCTGTTCTCTTGTCAATACCTCCAAAAACCAGAGTTTGTGTTCAGCTGTAGCCTGTGGTCCCCCGACATTTTTGAAGGAAAGGCCACTATAGTGAGTCCCATACACACACAGAGCCTTCTGAAAAGACAGGACACAGAAGTCCCTACTAGAGACACAGGAATGTTCGTATCATAGATCAAGATTCCATCAAGTCTAGAAATTAATTTAAAAGAAAAATTTTAATAAGAATTAGAAATAAGGCAAGAAGCTGTCTTGTTAAAGAACATTAAACTAGCAACTGAAATCTGGTCCCATTACTAAGTGCATGGCTCTGGCCAAGGCGGTCACTGTTCTGTGCCTCAACTGGCCTGTCTACAGAGGAGGATTCCACATGCTAGAGCCCAGCTCTGCGATAACTAACTGTGAGAATCTGCACCATTCCTTGACCTGGGGCTCGGGTAGCATGTCCCTCATCTACCAAATCAGAGGCCTGTGTCGAGAACCTCTAAGGACCACTCTCATTTAGGACTATGATGCTGTAGGAAGAGAAAAAAAGTGGGAAATGTGCAAATCTTTTGTAAAAAAAAAATCCCACTTACATGCAGCTAAAGATTTGAGTAACTTTTCCAATGTTTAGTGTGGGAAATGACTGAACTGCAATTTAATTTTTTCTAGAATGTGAATATTGACAACAATGAATACAAATAAAATCTGGAAAAGAAGCAGTTAGAATTCTATAAATGGTTGATGAGCCTGAAGAAGGTGGGATGCATATACCTTTAGCCAGGTGATCTCCACCTCTCTGATACAGCAGAAGGGAAAGACTTGAGCCCTTCCCTTGATCAGTGTTGGAGGAAGCATCATGCTCTTCTTTCATAATTGTGACATAAGGAAGCACATGTTTGTTGGGGAGGAAGATAAATAGACATACAGTCACCCACAGAAACAGAAAAGACTTAGCTTTGGGCTTTGGATATGATGCAAATATTACATCATGTACCTGGGGGTTATCATATTAGAACACAGTCCTGTAATGATTCAGTAATCCACTAGGCCTAATTCGTGATAAATTAGAGTCTTCCACAATCTATGGCACTCCTATTTCTACATGGGTCCATAACAGATGATTCAAGACTTGCCATTGGAAATTTCTTTAGGAAAATAAAAAAAGTCTATAGAGTTGAACCACTAAGAACTTAAACAAGAAAAATATTCCCAAGATTGCCTTGACAACTTAATTCCATGCTACTGACTTCCCCATCAACATGGATCACAAACCAACATTCTTCCTCAGCTCCTTGAACAAGTGGAGCTAAGCCAATGGTTGCCCCCAGCTCAGGACACCAGAATTTAAGCCTTCATAGGAATTTCCAGCATATACTCCAACTCAGTTCTATACTCCTGTTTATTACACGTACTTGAATATAATAAGGTGGAGGTTTTTATTTCTCCGGGGCAGGGGTGGGGGAAGGTCACATTTAAGTCTTTTCAAAATCTCCCCTAGTATGGGGCACTTTCTCAATTGCTTTTGTTGTTAAAATATTATTTGGGGAAGACACACTAATTTGACATGACATCAGTTGATGGTTTGGATACTTATCAGTAAGAAAGAGGTCAGGCTGTTGAACACAATTCTCATACTTACTCACTATCTCACAATGGCGAGTACCCAAAGTTGTCACAAATAAGCCTTTCACGATGATTATGCTGTGAGGATTACAGTGTGCGGTGAAAGATAATGTTTAATCTTTTGGACATTTTGAAAATGGCATACTTTCCAGTGACAGCATCAAAAGCAGACTCAAATCAAGCTACATCTCAAGCTACCCAGTCCGAAGTGAAGAAGAAACTGTATTCAAGTTGCATTCGATGGTAAAGGTGGAGTTTGAATGTAATTAGTTTGTGAAATGTGGATTTACAAATTAATACTTGTAAGTTATTATATTATAAACTAAGTGACTTTCAGTGGGTTTGTGAATTAATATGCCAAATTAAGCATAAAAAGACATTGACTACTGCATCTACACTGCTAAATGTTTGCATAATCCAGTTGGCCAAACCCTTCTTTTGGTGAAGGACAGGAGAGATTCTCCAATTGAGAAGTGAGAGACCAGGGCACCTGGGTGGCTCAGTGGGTTAAAGCCTCTGCCTTCGGCTCAGGTCATGATCTCAGGGTCCTGGGATCGAGGCCCACATCGGGCNAAACCCTTCTTTTGGTGAAGGACAGGAGAGATTCTCCAATTAAGAAGTGAGAGACCAGCTTCTGTGGGGATCCTTTTATATCTGCGTATGCTTTCAAGAGCAGCAGACTTGATGAATCTGTATGCGACATGATCTGGCAGTTGACAAAAGGCAAGGATAAGAAATGCTATAAAATCTAATTTTGGAATTCCAATCTGCTTTGGGTCCCTTGTCAGGAATTCCATTTGTTTCATTGAGTAAAACCTGGGATTCATTTCAGCCTGAGCAGAAGGGCTCCTCATCACCTTTCTTGGCCTAATGAAAGGAACCTCTTCAAAAATTTTACCACTTAAAACTCAGAAGGCAATATATTGACATTCAGCACTGGCAAGGCAATTAGTTATATCAATAATATTGAGCATGTAGGGAGGGCTTCCTAGGCACTGTGCAAAATGCTTTATAGGTAATGATCATACAATTTATTTTCCTCATCTTAGAGATCAGGAACCTGTGTAACAGGGGAAGTAAGTGGCCTAATCTCCACAAATGGGAAATGACAGAGCTAGGATTTGAACCCAGGCCTGTATCTGTTTGCATGATGCTGTACCATTTCCCCAGTTTAAGTAACAGAATCCACAAGAGAGTCTAAACCTTTCCAGGCATCCCTCCACTATCCACAGCACCTCTCTTTCCATGTCAGGCCATGGGAGAAATCCAGATTAGTGTTCTATAATCATCCTGGATACTGAGCTCATCATTCTAGAATGACTGCTTCAAAACTTACCTGATGGTTAAACCCTACCTTATCATTTTAGTCCTCTTTGTGTATTCACATTTTTATATCTAAATACCATTTATTATACCTACATTGTTGCATCTCTTCCTTGGACTAACAGAACACTCCTCTTTGATAATGTTCTCTAACCTCCAAGCTCGTTCCTCCCTATTCTCCTTCACTGTTATTCCATCTCCTTAGTAACCGTTGAGGTTTCTCTTACCTCAATGTCCCAGTAATCTCATCTAATGTCAGGGCTTTGCTTTCCACTTTTGGGCTCCACATTTTATATTTCAGGCTGTTCTAAACTTCAAAATCATAGCTCCAGCTCTTCACCAGGACTGTTGGGCATCTCCACTTGTGTCTCTGATTCAACAGATCCCCACAGGAATTCACCCCTTCATCTTCATCCACTACCCAACCTTGCTCCCCAAAGTGATCCTTCCCTTAGAGTTCTCATTTTCTTTCATGGCATCCACTATCTAACCAATCACACTCATCTGAAGCCTAAGACCTGTCTTGGACTCTCTTTATTTCTCATGATTTCCCCTGACTTGTATCCCTAACACACGCTCACTGGATCACCAAATTCTTTCAACATTACCTTCTAAATGTCCTGTCATGTTTCCACTTTGCTATTTCCACCACCACAATGAGAGCCTTCGTCACCTCTCATTTGGATTACTGCAATGGTCAGCTGTTGCCTCTCCTAGCTCAACTCCATCCTCTAAGGCCTTCAGTGAGTGACTTGTCTAAGACACAAATCTGACTGTGCCCACCCCTAGTTATAAGCCACCCACAACTCTTCTTGACCTCTGGGACACTACCCTCACTACGTCGCCGGGCACATAAGCCTCCTCAGACAGGTTCTTGCTATATTTCTGGTCTCATTCCTCTCTACTTCTTGCCCTTTCTCCAGTCGTGTGATCTATATGAACCGTGATCCAGACCAACGGAGCTAAGTGCCACATTCTCTCACACCAACGGTGAGCTCCTGAAGGGAAGTCCTTATCTTGCTTAGTGATCTCTGCAGATCCAAGTTCACTCTTTATACCTGCACTGCTGGCTTCAGACTTTTTAAAGAAATGTGGTTCCAGGCATTTTTTTAAGGCACTTTACAATAATCTCTCATCCTTTCAACAACTCTGCAATGCTGCACAGTACAACTGCTCCCAGATAACAGGCAAAGAGGATTCCAAGAAGCTGAGGAGCCTGAATGATTACTAAGAAGAAACTAGTAAGTGGGTCAGCCAAAATTTGAAGCTAGGTCAGGCTGACTCTAAAGCCTGTGCTTTATCTGAGGCCTGCCCTGCAAGTCTCACTGATGATATCTAACACCAGAATTTCACTGTCAAGAGAACAACTGGGAAGCAATGTCATTGCTTTAGGCTCTCATCGGCGCAGCCCACAGGGTGGCCAGGGGCAGGTCACTTTGGGAAGTGGCAAGTCTCATACTTTAGTGCAGCTTACGCGGCCTCCCAGCATCCCGTGAACAGAAGAGCATGGGTGATCTATGAAGCCCTTTGAGGAGGGAGCCTAATATCTTAAGCAGCCCATCTCCAGGGAAGGGGAAAGTCTAGAAATGAGACTGAACACAGCTTCTGACTTACCGGTCTAGATAGAATACTCAGAGCTTGTCTATCCTGGAGAAGTATAAGTCTAACCTCTGCCCTCCGGAGTCTGATTTTATTAAACAATTGATCAAATCCTACATATTTATTTCCGTTATCTAATGCTAACACAACATACTTATACTCGACGATAGCCAACAGGAAAATTGCTTCAGTAATTACCCATTATGTAAAACATATGTACTAACTCCCTTATTACTTTTACAATGTAGTCCCAAAAGCTCCAGCCTAAGAACCCCCAGATCAAGTACAAGATGGATCTCTGCCAATAGCTGGTATGCGGCTTTGTGCAAATCCATTTCTGTGTTTTCGTATTTTAAGTCAAGGGATATAGTAGTTGATCCATAAGTAGTCCCTCTGAATTCTAATATTTGGGGACTCTCCTTACTTTTAGGAGTATACTCTCCTTAGTGATGTTTCTCATTTAATGTTAAGGCAACCTAATCTACATGATCATTTTCATAAATGACTTTTAACATGGTAGTCAGGGGTGATGGGTTGGAGGTTAATTCCAGGAGAAAAAAAAAAGGATTGTATCAGTGCATTCAAACACATGCTAAAATATCCACGACATTCAAATATAATTCAAGCCAGCCACTTAGGGAAAGTCTGAGATAATTCCATGCCTACGTGAACACTGTCTCATATTCACACATTCACATGTGTGAAAATGACTCTTGGGCCTATTGAAATGAGTATTGAAATGCCATCAAGTGCAGGAAGCAATATAAATATGAAAATTCAGGGTAACGAGACAAGCGATTATTGGTAACCCTAAGTGACAAGGAAAACACCCGTTAGGTGTTGTCATAGCTGACACATGCCTGTAGCGATTGGTTGCTAGGTTCTCAGCAAGTTTTGTTTACATGAGTGATTGGAACTTCTCACGACATGACAGCCGCTGGATTCCCGAGCTAAGATCAAATGACCTATGACACAGGTGCCCAATAAATGCCTGTTGCGTGAATATTGTGTGGGAATACCCTTAGAAGTAACCTTATGCAGAAGTAAAGCATCGCCAAAACTCCTAAGACTCAGTTGCCCTCCCAGAGACGAACCGGGAATTCCAGAAGGATTATTAACGAGTCTCCTTTTCCATCTTTGTGGTATTCACGGTCACAGAAAACATTCCCACCCAAATCCTGTCCATGAAAACACACTACGGGAAAAGAATTTATATGCCAACCTATTACTGATATTCCTGATCAAACAGGGGCCCACTGATCCAAAACGCAAACGAGAAGGATCCTTTTTAGAGGAAGGAATCCTCGGAGCTGCGCTCAGCCACCGGCGTCTGCAGAGCAAGGCCGGTTTCCAGCCCCTGCTGCAAGCTTTCCTCCGGGGGTGGGGGAAGCAGACTCACCTTCCCTCCTGGAGGTGGCCCGGGCTGCAGGCAGGAGGAGCGCCAGGCAGAGGCAGCCGCTCAGCCAGAGGGCGGGCATGGCCGGGCCGCGCGTCCGTCGGTCCGTCCGTCCGTCCGCAGAGGGGTCGCCGCACGCGCTGCGCCGCCGGTAGTTTTCACTCCGCGCTCCGCTCTGCCCTCCTTTCCCTTGCTCAGGTGGTTTTATCGACTCTTCTACCTGACTCAGTCCCGACAGGAAGAGAGCCTGCGTTTCAGGGTGTGACTCACCTGTGAATAAGGAGGACCCAGCCCTCCCGAGGCAGACAAACACACGCCGCGCACTGCGCGCCGCAAAGGCGCTCACCCAGCCGCCCGGCTCCCCCCTCCCGCCGCAAGGAGGCTGCACACCTGGCCGGGCCACGGGCGTGGTGCGGGGGCTGCGGCCCGGGGATCCTGCTGCAGGAATGCGCCCCGTTCCGCACAGCCCTCCTTCTCTCCCCGGGCGGTCCGCCGCCCCGGTCACGGTCACGGAGGTAGCCGGCCGGCAGCCTGCCCCTTTCTCGAACCGGGAGCCCCAGCCTCAAGTGCGCAAACTCGGAACCAGTCAGCAGCCCCCATCAGCTCTGGTCTAAAAGACCGCAAGGAAAACAGGCCAGTGGGAGAGCGGTAACTGGGTGCCCTCCAGGCCCTGGCCTACCCTTCCCTGCTCTGGGAAGTACAGCCGCCCTCCCCCACCCCACCTGCTCTGCCAACACTTCTTTCCTTCCGTCCCCATCACCAGGCTGGACCAAGGGCTCCTCTCCTGGGACCCCCTGGGCCTACAGTCATGAAGTCACCTGTTCACTGTTGGCCTCCCTACCATGGCTACGTATCACTCTCTATTCCTACCATCTAGTGCAGTCGGTGGCTCATGGTCAGTGCTCAGTAAATGTTCTGTTGAATAGAATAAAGAGGAGGACTCGGATTTCATATTCCTTTAACATCTCAGAGCGTTCTTCTCAGGTCTCTGTGGGCCCACAGAAAATGTTTGACACGACTCATGATGACACGTGAGTGTCATCCAAGCCCACTGTGCTAAGCGAAGGGAGTGATGGCCAGGAGACCAAATCTTGCTGTATCCTACGTCGTCTTTATCCCTAAGGAGGCTGGTGGCAATAATGCAGAGGCCTCTGTCAGAGGCTTTGATTCCTGCTAGAGACTTAAAAATTACCAGAGAGGGGTGTCTGGGTGACTCAATGCGTTAAGCTACCAACTCTTGATTTCAGCTCAGGTCAGGAACTCCCTCTCCGTCTGCTCTTCCCCTTGCTTGTCCTGTCTCTCTCTTTCTCTAAAATTAAATAAATAAATAAAATCTTTAAAAAATTAATTAACTAACTAAATAAAAATCACCAGAGGTTTACATGTACTCAGTACATATGCACAATCTGTCCAAAATAACACCTCTCCTAGCCTTCATCATCAAGGCCTGCAAAGGCTCCCAATAAATTGCTCTTCACTGACTGACTCTAGACAGTTCTATAGATGATGACATGAGGCAAGAAACAATACAACGTAGTACATGATTATGTGTCGAAAGGTGTAAGAATTTCAGTTTATGCATGTAATTGAGAGCCGTTTGGGCTGGCTGGGGTAGCTAGGGAGGGTTTTGTACAAAACGTGGACCATGAACTAGGTGTTCAGGAATAATCAGGATCTGAATACAGCACCAAAGAACCACAGGAGGAGACAGTTTACTGCAAACTGGCTACCGTCTATTCTAAAATCTCCAGCAACGAAAAACCAAGGACTAGAAAAGAAACTCTAATTTTTCTCATCCCAAGCTTCTACTCTGCTCAGGATTCAAACAAATAACATTGAGATTCTTCTCTCTCAAAACTCATGGTGTCCAATTACTGCTACGGTTTCAGTTCCTTGAGACCAGGTATTTATAATTTGCCTATCTAGTAACGAGTAGAGTTGTGGAGGCTGTAATTGTAATTGTAGAGGCTGCAATCATGTCCCTGGGTCCCTGAGCCCTGCACTTGTACCCATCAGTGTTGTGCAACCCTCCACAACCCTGCAAGAACAAGGAACAGAGTCCTGCAAAGTAAAGTCTTGAATGTGAACTTCATTTTAGTGCAGGTTATTATAGCTTATTATATAGACACATAAATATANAAGATTCTTCTCTCAAAACTCATGGTGTCCAATTACTGCTACGGTTTCAGTTCCTTGAGACCAGGTATTTNGAGATTCTTCTCTCTCAAAACTCATGGTGTCCAATTACTGCTACGGTTTCAGTTCCTTGAGACCAGGTATTTATAATTTGCCTATCTAGTAACGAGTAGAGTTGTGGAGGCTGTAACTGTAATTGTAGAGGCTGCAATCATGTCCCTGGGTCCCTGAGCCCTGCACTTGTACCCATCAGTGTTGTGCAACCCTCCACAACCCTGCAAGAACAAGGAACAGAGTCCTGCAAAGTAAAGTCTTGAATGTGAACTTCATTTTAGTGCAGGTTATTATAGCTTATTATATAGACACATAAATATATTTTTTTTTCACCTACCATCATTTTTGGATAGTGATAGGAATAAAACCAATCACATATATGGTACCTACTATTTGTAACTGCTGTTGTAAATCCTTTACATAAATAACAAACGTTAATCTTTGCAACAATGCTACCGAACAGGTGTACTATTAATTTCCCATTTTACAGATGAGAAAACAGAGGCATGGAATGGTCAAGCAACATGCTCAAAATTGCACTGCTTAGTAAGTGGCAAAGCCAAGATTCAAAACTAGGCAATCTCGTTCCGGACTTTATAGGTCAGATGAAAAAGCTCCATGAAAAAGACAAATTCACAATACTGAATGAATTCAATATGCAGCCTGTGGTTATTCATCAACATTCACAACAACGTAATCAGATTGTGGACTCTTGGTCCACATCGATAGAGCCAAGTCACAATGACTCCGAACAAGCATTTCAGATATTCCTAATATGTTAGCTCTGAAAGGCACCCCACCCCCAGAGGTCACCTGGACCTGGGGTAGAAAATAGGCAGCCGGACTCTGGGCACCAGGCCAACCAGAAGCGTCCTTTATGTGAATGCTACACATCAGTGTTTCTCCTTTCCTTCCCCTTCTCATTGGTTTATTCTGGGTCTCTCCACACCTCTCAACAACCTGTCTGGCTCAGGTTTAACCTCCTACCTTGTTCAGGGACAATACCAACCCCCTTTGCCAATTTGAGGATTTTTCTGTAGTGCTCTACTGGTCGAAAGTCAAGGTTCTTGAAGGTTCTTGAATTCTCAGGACCAGATCTGGCTTGACCTCTCGTCAAGGCAGTTTATTTAGTTCTCTCTAAGCCTCAGTTTCTTCATCTATACAATGGGGGTAGTGATAGAACGGTTACCTGATAGGGATGCTGGGAAAATTAAATGCGTCGATGACCTTTGGTACTCAGGGAAGTACCAAATCTACAATATGCACTATACGAGTTAGCTGTAGTAACAATAATAGTTATTTTTGTTATTGTTATCACTAAGCACCATCAGTTTTCCCTTGTTATAATTACTAACAAATACCATGTGAGAAAGATGGGGGGGTCTTGCTTCAGTCCTCCTACTACGTGACAATTCAATAATAATTTCAAACTTCCGTGAAACTCTTGGTCTAATCCAGGTTCCTATCCAGATTGCCAACATTTACTTGTAAGTTGTTAATTAATTTGTATTTTTGCTACATATCTTGAAATTTCCTTCACCTTCAGATCTTCCTGCCTAATGTTTTAAGCTTTTTGCATTTAGAACTTCATTTTAAATAAAGGGTAGGAAGATCTTATATTTCAGGGAAAACAGAAAGGTAAGATTCGTTTAAGGAATTCTTATGATTAACTTCAGTGAACACATAATTTTTGAATAGGTAGTGAAAGTCTATTTGCTTTCCCATGTGACCCAAATAAATCTTTCTTTTCAAAATCCAGACAAAAATCATTAGGTACTACTCAGCACTAAAAAAAGAATCAACTGCTAACACATACAGAACGTGGATGAATCTCAAGGCATTGTGCTAGGTGAATGAAGCCAGACAACAAAAGACCAAATTCTAAATAATTCCATTTATATGAAATCCTAGAAAAGGTGAAACTACAAGGAAAGAACATACCAGTGGCTGGCAGGGGTAGGGGACTGACCACAATGGGGCCCGAGGCTCATTTGGGGGGGATGAAAGAAATATTTTGAAACACAATAATGGTAGGAAGCAATCAAATTTTTTAAAAAGCAATTGAACTGTACACTTAAAATAGGCAAATTTGATTGTGTATAAATTACACCTCAATAAAACTGGTATAAAATATAAGAGAAAATCTCAAAAAAACGATGATAAGTGAGATGCTATTCAGTTCAAATGTGCAAACTCAGATCCAGGGCTAGAAACACACCACAGTCTGCACACGTTGTGGAAAAGTCACATCGGAGTCTAGCCCTAACCCCCCCGCTGGTTCTCATAAGCTCTAAAGAGCTTTCAGGCAGAAACACCACCCAAGAATGCAGGAGGACCCCTCTTGCTGGAAACCTGTTTTGGGCACCTCTCACCTTACGAAAGGTAAGAGAGGCCGTTCTGAAATGTTTGTTGGGGGGGGCACAAATTTCAACCCCCCCGCTGGACTTTTGTTCTAGGAAGTGAGCACTTGGATTGCCGTCTTCTCGCTCCTCCCCCACCCCAAAGGGCCACGTCCATCTAGAAACCTCGCTCTCAGTGGGGAGGCCGGTCCTTGCAGGCAGTTCTCCAGCTGCCGAGCAGGGAAGGTGCTGGGGCATTTCCGGGGGGCGTGGCCAGGAAGGCTGAGGCCCTCCCTGGAAGTCCCCAGGTCCATTGTTTTACCCGCAGCTCAGTCATCACCCAGGGGACTTTTCTTTTTACTCTGTAAATCCCTCCACGGAACTGTCATCTCTCCGCCCCCAAACTCCCAAATAGAATTGCAAGTGACATGTTGATTTTTGCCTTGAGTTCCATCGTTACCTTAGCTCACTTTCCGAAGGAATGTCTGGCATGTCACCCACTTTCAAACTCACTTATGATAAAAACTGAAGCACTAGCTGTTCACATGCCGACAAGAGACTGGACTGTGGGACTCGATTCCCTGCCCCGAATCTCCCCCAGAAAGTTCTAATGGTGTCAGCATGTGCAGACATATTTTAAATGTAAAATACAGCAATTAAGGGGTAAAAACAAAACAAAACCAAAAAAACCCCAAAAAACAACTCCCCTTTGTTCTTAATTGCTAAAGGAAAATGTCCATAAATGGAAGTCGTTCAGTGTTTCCTGGGCCATCTGGGTAAATTCTCGAAGGCTGGCCAGACTCCAGAAAGCAACGTTCTCTGAAGCAAGCACTCCGGCTGAAGTGGCAGGCTTCCATTTTATGCAGAAACATATATAGCATTCCCATAGCTCACTCTCAGGGAGCAGGAGAAGCCAGGCCAGAGCTCAAGGAATATCTTTTCCCTTGTAAGGGCAGACGGTCTTTTTTTTTTCCTGCGGCTGCCAGGGGTACACCTAGGCGGGGAATGTGGTGGGAAATGAACAGCTCCACACAAAGCACGATTTCATTTGCATCTTTTTTTTGGTGTAGTTATTACAGATGGAAATATTCTAATCTAGCCGTTGTTTACCAATACGACAAATGGCGAGGAGCAGAGAGAAGGGGGACACATCCTCGGAACGCAGAAGAAACAACAGGGTTCACCTGTCATTCTGGGATTCTGGGAACTTTAGTCGATGTGGGGTGTGCCAGCCGCGGTGTTCCCTTAGTCTCAAATGTGGTCACCCACCCATCTGTGAAGTGCCTGATTCTTAGATTAAACGCGCTGCCCACAGTTCCTCAGCCACACTAATCCTTGATCTATAGATCTTCGGAGTTGAATGAGAGGTGAAGGAGCCCACTCGGTGAAAGGTCTCCCCTGGGCTGCACTGGTGGGGCTCCAGGGCTGGGGGCATGACGAGATAGGCTGGGAGGGAGAGGTGGCCGCCCTGAGGTCAGAGAGCCTCACCCATATGCCTTCCCAAAGGAAGAAATGAGTCCAGGAAACAGTGTTTCTAAACATGCTTAATTTCAATCTGGAACTTTTCCACCCTTAAAAATTTAAATTATAAAGTCTGAAAAACCCTATAGCATTTAGAATCAAATTCTTTGTCTTTAGATAGGAAACTCTGGACACATTTTAAACATCTAATGTGGGGCACTGGGCGGGGAGGGGCGTGCAGACGTTTAAGTGACTGGCTCTTGCTTTAGGCTGAGGTCGTGATTTCAAGGTCATGGGATCGAGCCCCACATTGGGTTCCATGCTCAGCGGGGATTCTGCTTGAGTTCCTCTCCCTCTCCCTCTCCCACTCCTCCTGCTCTCTCTCTCTCTCAGATAAATAAACACATCTTTAAAAAAGAAATAAACGTCTAATAGTAATTCTGACAACCAGGGTACCGGCAGTGAGGCTGTATTGGACATTCGGCGCGTGCCCAGCTCTGCGAGGGGAGCCTCACAGGGGGCAGGGAGCTCATTCGTCACCATTAACCTCTGCAGCAGGCGCTATTATTATCCTCGTTTTGAAGTTACTCAGGCTCCCTCACAATCCATGCCAATACTGTTCTCTAGAGTAATTATGCAGCTACAAGACAAAAACAAATTAAACCTCTCCCTGAATAAACATACGCTTCTCCATTTAAAAAATAAAAGTTGAGTTGGATCTTTAAAAAAATAAAATGCCTCGTCCTTATAACATATACAATATTCTACAGGACTTGTCTCCTGCAGATCAGCAATAAAGGATTATTAGGGGTGCGTTTGTCTTCCTGTTCCCATTACCTTTTGTGATTCATCAGTGGACAATGACTTCAGAGTCTTACGCAAAATCCTTTTACATCATCCAACCAGGTCTTGATGCTTTCCTCTCGGTCTGATACCTTAATCCAGTAGAAGAGTTCTTTTATTAAGTAACTTCGTTCTTAAACTTAGTTCTTAAACTCCTTAGAATAATTGGAAATTATTTTCGGCCTCGTCTGAGTCTGAGCGGTCTGAAAGAGCTCCAGAATTAAGTGGCTCTCTCCAGGTTACACAGAAATCCCCTAACATTCCTGGGTGGGTCTTCTGCAGGAAGCCTGTGGATTGGATTTGACTTTGTTTACAAAGTGGAACTGTCAGACCGTGGTAATCAGGGACAGAGCTACCAATAATCACTGAGAAATCCAGAGACACTCCTCACCAGCCTAAAAATCTCCCACTGCCTCAATATGTCTGCTTAGACCCGGAAGGAGAATTACTGGACTGACTCAGAGAGCTTAAACCAAAATGACACATTTCCCTCAATTACCTGTCCATCTTAGGTGAATGTACTTTATATGTTATATATACTATACTGAGTTATTTAGACAATTGTTTCAATGTTCTGTTTATTCTATGAATACTCGCCAAGACAAGAATTAATTGCCGAGGCTGCTAATGCCTTTGCGACTTTCTTATCTCGGGGTCTTCTATCCATATAACCTTTGGAAGTAATTTAGAAAATCTCAGCCAAAGCAGAGTGTGGCTACTTGGTTTGGCAGCAGAATTGTTTATGCAGGAACAGATACATTTTATGTGCCTTTGGTAAACTTAACACGGATGGTGTCTACACTAAAAATTCTATACATACGTGCACAGACATGAATATACATTACTTGAGCTCTAGATAGAAAAATCTTTTGAATAGAATTGCTGAATCGCTACGTGGTATATTGAAACTAATATAATATTATATGTTAACTATACTGAATTAAAATTAACAACTTCATAAAAAGTCTTTTGAGTAAAATTTTGGGACTTTTGTTGGTCGGTTTGCTTGTTAAGTTTTAATCTTATATTCAATATTTTCTACGGCAAGGGCAATTCTAAATCTTCTGACTCTTCAGGGCCTGATACAAAACCCATCTTGGAAGTCACTGTCCCAACGTGATCCGGAGGCTATTTCTTTCCTCTTGAAATTTTCTGAAGAATTCTTATTAACTTTATAAATTTACACTAATAAAAATTAACCTAATGATCTTCCTTTCAGAACCAGATCTTTTTTTTTAAATTTTATTTATTTATTTGACAGAGAGAGAGAGAGAGAGAGAGAGAGATCACAAGTAGGCAGAGAGACAGACAAAGGGAGAGAGGGAAGCAGGCTCCCCGCTGAGCAGAGAGCCCGATTCGGGGCTCGATCCCAGGACCCTGAGATCTGAGCTGAAGGCAGAGGCTTAACCCACTGAGCCACCCAGGTGCCCCAGAACCAGATCTTGTCTAACCAGTCAAGCACAATGTTGATTTTCCCACTGGACTGCAGACAGAGCCAAAAGAGTGATACCGTATCAAGTGTCGTGCTGATTCTAGTCACTGTCCCCTTACACAGAATCAGGCTGTATCTCACAGGAACTGGGTCGCTTCCACGACACTAACTTAACTGTTTAGGAGAACAATCCAAAATATCCTCAGATTTTCTTATTAACACATTATGGAATTTTTATCCATAATGTTAGCCAACTCTTTCTTTTAAAAAGCTGTCTTTTCTAAAAGTTCTTGATCTGCTTTAGAAGATGGACTTTCTTTTATTTTCTTAAAAAGACCTTTTAATCATCCCTGGTTCTAATACTATAGGATTTGCTAAACAAGAGTAGATTTCAACCATCCCCCAATCCCTTATGACTTTATAAGCTTGATCTATATGTTCCTTTGCCTTTCTAGCAGAAATATCCATTTTTAGACTCATCTGGTATCCTGCCCTGGTGATGATTTTGGTTGCTCTCCTTAGACTCGGTCCCAGCTTCCCCACAAACGTCTTGATCAAGAGAGACCAGGTTGTAAAGCTTCTTACGTTTGGAAGTAGCTCAGCTTGCACTCTAGTGGTGTACGGTTTGGGATGGGGGGCCCTGTGCTGGGCACCTTGTGGGGTTACGCCCAGCCCAGACAGACCCAGCAGAGGAGGCATGCAGGGGTCAGGAATAGTAGAGACTGAGCTCTTCACAGAGCTCTGTTTGCCAAGCCAGGCACACTAGCCTGCATGCATCCAGAGGAAGGACGTCTTTCCCTTACTTTGTCTGCCAAGAGGGGCTCCTTTTAGCCATCAGCAGTACATGGCAACCAAAGGATCAGTCTGCGTGAATTCTTGATTTTGTCCTTGATGTGAAGCTGATAATTCAGATAACTTCATTTAGTTATTCTTTTTTGTTTTTTGTTTTTTGTTTTTAAGATTTATTTATTTATTTGAGAGAGAGGGTGAGCATGAGGTGGGTGGGGAGGGGCAGAGGGAGAAGGAGAGAGAAACTCAAGCAGACTCTACGCTGAGTGCGGAGCCTGATGCCGGGCTTTATTCCCCAACCCAGAGATCACGATCTGAGCCCAAACCAAGAGTCCAGCTGACTGCGCCACCCAGGCACCCCCCAACATTGAGTCATTCTAATTTGGATTATTTTTCCTTAAATATAATAATCAACACCACTTTTCACTGAATTTCACATTTTACTTTTCTGCTTACTCCAGTTCTTGAGACCTTTTCCAAAAAGTCTCTTTTCGCTGCACTGACTTGATATGCAGCACCGACCGCAGCGAAATAACCTTCTTGAAAATTAAACCATGTATTATGTTCTCCAGGTAATTCACAATCATTTTGGAAAACACTGCTCACCACACCAATCCTTGGAGGTCATTTTGCTCCTAGCATGTTTTCCTCCATCTAAAAATCTGCCCATTCTTCTCTCCTAAGCAAGTTCCCTGCGCATGACAAAATATCACCTCTGGTTCTAAGGTAATGAAACCTTAAAATAATTTCTGGTATGGAACTTCAGTGACTTTCTTGAACGTCCGCAAAAGCCACTAACACGTCTGTCTTGTCTTTAAACTCATTTGCCCTCCCAAAGAGCCATCCGAGAGTGATCTGTTATTCCTTTTCCAGAGTAGCTTGCTTGCCCACCTTAACTAAAGATTCCATCAGTGTGACTCCCTTGTCTGTGTTTCCTAAGGCAATGCTACCCAGTGTAAATGTCTACAGTGATGGAGACGTTCTATACTTGTGCTTCCTAATGGGATAGCCACTAACCGCATGGGTCTAGTGAGCATTTGAAATGTGGTTAGTGTGAATGAGGAGTGAAAATTTTAACTTATTTAATTTTACTTAAGTGTAAATAGCCACACGTGGCTAGAGCTATCGTGTTGGGCAGCATAGGTACAAGGCCTTCTCTGTCTCTCGTCTTATTTTATTTTTAAAAAGAGTTTATTTATTTATTTGACAGAGAGAGAGCACAAGCAGGGGAAGCAGCAGAGGGAGAAGGAGAAGCAGACTCCCCAAATGCGGGGCTTGATCCCAGGACCCCGGGATCATGACTTGAGCCAAAGGCAGATACTTAACCAGATGAGCCACCCAGGTACCCCTGCCTCTCCTTTTTAAGTGGACATCTCACTAAGCACTTCCCTCACAGTGGTCACTTGTAACTAAGTTAGGGAGTAGATAAAATTACTTCTGATGGGAAAACCTTTTTGAAAGTAGACACTTAATAATTTTTTGTTTTACTATTACCTTTTTACCCAGCAGAAATTCTATCTTATGCGTTACCTAATATTTTCTGACCCTGCATTTCCACTGGCAAATATCATTTTTATATTAATAAAATCTTATAAACTAGATGCCCAGAAATAGGATTTAAGTTCCTTGCTCTGACTTTAAATTTCACCTTGTGCCAAAAATTTGGAAAGTTGCACTTTTTTTTTTCATTTTCTTACTTATTGTAAAGGATTCATTCACATTGCTATATTTGAAGGGTATTCATGAGAAGCAAAATACTGAGCATTTATGAAGTGTCAAAAAAAAAAGTATTTTAAATTGCTTTCCCAGAACATGTTTGAAATCTTCAGGTGTTGTAACCACCCACAAACAGAATTTATCCTCAAAAACTGTCACTGCAATGCAGATTTTGATTTTATGACTTGATCTTTATAAAGAAAACAATATGACACAAGAAAAAGGAAAGAAGCGCTTGTAATCTGTGTTTCCAGGGACCCTAGATTAAACTCTTAATATTAAAGTCTGACGACTTTATTTTATTGAGATAATTTTTATAGAGAATCCTTTATCCCAATACTTTGCTGTGCTCATTCTTTTGCTTACTTGTTCAGTGAATTTCTTTGAGCTTCTCCTCTGAGCCAGACATGGTGGTAGCACTGGGTAAGTCATACAGCTCCACTCTACGTAATCTCTGCGGAAAGGACAAGACAGGGGTTACAGAAACACACTTCCTTAGGCATGACGGGACCAGATGAAAACTATGATCGTGGAGTAGGGTTTCCTGGTACAGCAAGCTGCACTGGAAAAGAGCAATGAATTAATCCCTTGGCTCTGTGACATCAATGGCCATTCAATTACTTGTTATAACTCTACATCAACCTAATAAAGAGGAATTCATCAGTTTTGCTGTCTTGGTTTTGCTGGCGATATTTAGGTTTGTCGGGGAATCTGTAGGTTCGTGACACTCGACAATTGCCATCTTTTTTAGAATAAACCCAGTGTCCATATGGGGCCTCTAAGATCATACAGGACAGGACGTTCCCCATCCATCTCGGCTCCTATCATACCCGCCCCTTGGCTGTTCCTCAAACAAGGAAGTATGCTCTGTCTTAGAGCCAGTCAAACCTGAGGGTGAAAATGACCATGACCAGGGCGCCTGGGTGGCTCAGTCCGTTGATCGTCTGCCTTCGGCTCACGTCATGATTTCAGGGTTCAGATTGGGTCCTGTGCCAGGTTCTTTGCTCTTTGGGGAGTCTGCTTCTCCTTCTGCCTCTGCCTGCCACTCCCCCTGCTTGTGCTCTCTCTCACAAATAAATAAATAAAATATTAAAAAGAAAGGAAGGAAGAAAGAGAGAGAGAGGGAGGGAGAGAGAGAGGAAGGAAGGAAGGAAGGAAGGAAAGAAGGAAGGAAGGAAGNGAAGGAAGAAAGAGAGAGAGAGGGAGGGAGAGAGAGAGGAAGGAAGGAAGGAAGGAAGGAAAGAAAAGAAAAGAACAGAACAGAAAAGAAGAGAAGAGAAAAGAAAAGAAGAGAAGAGAAGAGAAAAGGACCGTGATCAGATGGCACCTCCCACCTTTGCCCACTTGGCTTCTCTGCCTGACTCTGCTTTGTGGANGAACAGAAAAGAAAAGAAAAGAAGAGAAAAGAAAAGAAAAGAAGAGAAGAGAAAAGGACCATGATCAGATGGCACCTCCCACCTTTGCCCACTTGGCTTCTCTGCCTGACTCTGCTTTGTGGATCTTCTTACCACTTCTCTCCACCCAACATCAGACACTCGTGCTTACTATCTGTCTCGCCTTCCAGAACATTAGCTCCAGCCTCGACTCTGTGTTGTAACAAGGCCTAGAACTCTCACTGCTCTCGTACGCCCTCAGTAATATCTTTTTTTAACGAATGAGTAATGCGTGCTTCGTACTTATTTTTGCGAGACTGCATTCACTTACCTTTCTATACCTCAGTTTAAATATTAATGCGATGAGAAACATTATCTAATCTAAATTACCCCCTTGACAATGTTAGGAAGATGACTAACTACATTAATACTATACAGATTGGAACTGCTTGGAAAAAAAACAATTCTAAAACTTAAGTTCCCTTGTTTTATAAAAGTAATTGGGTAGATCGCCAAAGCTACAAATTCACACAACTAAGAGAAACTATAGTGAATATAGAACAATGGTCTATAATTATAATAAGAATGGCATAAGGAACATTAAACTTCTAAATGCGATGTTGTTTATGAAAAGTACTTCTTTTGCATATTATAAGTGGTTATTTATTATTGCTGTTTTTGATAAACTCTTTTCATTAGGGCCTAAGGTTCTAGATTATCCTCATTATTTCAGTTTTAGATGTGCATTAGAGCTTGAAGATGCTGAAGGGAAGAGACCCGTGCTTAAGACCAAGGGTGTGAGTGGACACTCTGTGTTCAAGGTCCTTGGTGAAGGTCTTCAGTGACCTTGTCTAGGTGGTTGGTGCCTCTTACAACTATCTTCTTGGTCGAAAACAGAGAAAGTATCCTCTAGGAGGTCATTTAATCCAACCTTCCCTGCCCCCTGGAAGACCCACACTAATCAACCTAGGCAATTAAAAAGAGCTATTTCATTTCCTATTTTTTATAATTATTTTTAATGATGGAAAGGAAATTTTATAGAAACAGGTATTAATTCTTTTTAGCATTTGTAACCTTTGAAAGTCATTAACTTATTTTAAAATTTTCCACCAGATAGAATGCTTTTAGTTGCAAGTAATAGAAATCCCAACTCAAAATGATCTTTATAATAAGCAAATTTATCAGCTCACATAATTGAAAAATCCAGAGGTTGGAGCAGAAACAGGGTTAAATTATCCTGTAGTCCAGTGATGCCACCAAGGATCCAAGTTCTGTCTTCCTCTTCTGTCATCCAGAGTCCACTTCATCCGAAGGCTGGTTTCCTTCAGAGTCGTAGACTGGTTGCCAGTAACAATCAAGATTCTATGATTCCTTACTCAAGCAAGGGGAAGAGAGCAAACCCATCTCCCCCAGACTCAGAGAAAAATCTTTCCCCTTCCTGATTGGGCTGATTTAGGTCCTAAGCCTGTGTCTCAATCAGTAACTATCACCAGGAAAGTAGTGTGGTGTGTACAGATTGGATTAAGTCTGGGTACCTTAGTCACTGGCAAGAGAGGTGGGAAAACTATGACTGGCTTCGGCCAGAAGTCAGCAAATGGGGGCTGTGGGCCAAATCCTACCCATCAGCTCTTTCTGGGGAATTTTTTAGAACACAAACTCTCCCCCCAAATCTTATTCACCATGACTCCTGCACCGCAACAGAGTTCTGTTGTTGCTAACAGAGACAGACCATGGTGTCCGTCAATCCTCAAGCATTTACAATCTGGCCTTTTAAGAGAAAGCATGCCAACCCCTGGCTTGGGTCCACATGAGCCCATTTTGGAGCTGACTCTAATCCCCTAAATCATGATGCTACAGAAGAGAAAGCTGGACTCAATTGGACCACTCTAAGTCTCTCACGTGTAAACCTAAGTCGATGTTTTCTCCCTATTCTTTCCTGAGCAGAGCCGAGAAAGAAATGAACACACCAGCTTCAGACTGAAAGCCTTAGTTTTGGAAGGTCATTGACTTACCCTCATTCTTTTCTTCCAGATTGGTCGGGATCAGTTCCTTACACTGGTCTGTCTTCCAGCCTTGGCGGTGTGTTTTGTTTTGTTTTACCGAATTGTCTGCAAGTTATTTGTTAATTCCATGAAAGCAGACTCCTCAAACCCTCTGCCAGATCTTCAACCCATCAACAGTGGTTAGAGGAACCCCCCAGAGTCCTGGTGCGCTCCCAGAAGAAATATCCCTCCAACGGGCTTTGCCTGGTCAGTCACGGGAAGAACCACTCCTGGGCATGCTCACATCGCGGTTTCCCAGGTAAGCCATTTCCTGTCGAAATGACAACCTGAGCTTTCTGCTAATATAAATACACACACGTACAGCTTTTCTTGTTTACTTCTCTTGGATAAGAGCAGCGCCAAGTCCACTATGGAAATATTTGAAAACAGATAACCCAAGGGGAAAAAAAGAAGCCTTATCACCACACCATGCCCAGGGAACTAACTCATAAAACAAATGGCAATCTCCCCTCCAAGTGACCTAAACCAGCTGTGACTTTTCCTGCAGGAAGTCATGATGGAATATTTTACATTTAGCTCCCTCTATTTATGAAGTTACTGAATGGGTCTATTCTTCGACTAGCCTTTCCAAGGGTCTTTATTAAATCGTGAACTTTATACCCATTTAAGGAAATGTATGGAAAAGGGCAGAGTTTGAGAAGCTGCCATTTCAAATTACTTTCTCAAAGTCTTATGTACATCTTTAGCAAACATGAAAGAGAGCCTGCTTCTCTTCGTTCGGGCTGGCACATACAATTTCACCTTATTTTGTAAATAAAAGGGAGTCAACCCTTCTGAAACATAGGGTTGGGAAGGTATGCTCAGCTTCACGAATCCTCCTTTAGGCACACCTGTGGGTTTACTAGTGCTCATTAGAGAAACCACTTGAAAATGCCCAAAGGTTGGGTTGTTTCCAAAGCATCAGATGGGTACCACACTTAGGGTTAGGGCGAGACTATGGGATGGGAGTCAGGATCACTGCAAGTCCCTTGGGGATCTGAGTGTGGGATCGAGGCCAAGGCTGTAATTAGAAACCAGGCATTACTTCAGAGAGTCGTGCTTTCCCACCCTGCTCACGGCACCTGCCTCGCCTCCATTATTTTTCTTCCGAGTCTACACAGTACAGCCGACACCGTGGGTCATCATAAATTTGGCCCCTCGTAAACTCAGGAGGATTCCTGTTGACGAGAGGAGGAGCCCCTGAATGCCCGGAAGAGAAGGGGTGAAGGGGGTTGAGGAGTACGCAAATGGGAGAGGTACAAACACTGGTTCTGGGGCCCAGACAGCCTGGATTTTTAAATCCCAGCTCCACTCTTTCAGGGTGATCTTGGGCCCTCTGTTCCCTGGATAAAAGAATAATAATAACATCACCATCTACTTCATAGTGTTGGCTCCTGTGAAGGTAAAGGGCAATTAATGAGCTAAATACTTAGCACAGCACTAGGTTAGTATTAGCACTTATCTCTATGAGGGGAAAGGGCCTAGAATGGGGAAGCTGGGATTTGGGGAACACACTTCTCTTCACAGCATCATGTGAACGGCGGAGTCCGTATTTATAGGGTTCCAACTGCCCAGGACTGCCCGATTCGTGATGAGACTTCTGCATCAGACTGTGTGAGAGCCGTGTGTTTACCTTCCATTCGAGTAATTTTTAAATAGATTTTATCTTTAGAAAAGCTAAAGATTTATAGAAAACTTAAATATAGAGTACAGAGAATTCCCATATACCCCATATTCTGTTTTTCCGATTACATCTTACATTAGTATGTTTTTGTCACAATAAAGCAATATTGATACATTACTATTAGCTAGATATCACAGATTTCCTTACTTTATTTTTTATTTTTTACCTAATGTCTTTTTCCCATCCCAGGATCCCATCCAGGACACCATGTGACACTTAGTTGTCATGTCTCCTTGGTCTCCTCTTGGCTGTGACAATTTCTCAGACGGTCCCTGTTTTTTGATAACCTTGATGGTTTTGAGTGCTGGTCACATGTTTTGTAGAATGTCCCTCAGTTGGGATTTATCTGGTATTTTTCTCGAGATTAGACTGGGGATATGGGTTTTGGGGAGGAAGACCACAGAAGTGCCATTTTCATTTCATCCTATCAAGGGTACATATTATCAACATGACATCACTGTTGACATTGACCTTAATCCCTGGGCTGAGGGAGTTTGGTCAGGTTTCTCCACCATAAAGTTACTCTTTACCCCCTTTCCCTACTGTCCTCTTCAGAAGTCACTCCCTGCTACCCAGAGTTAAGCAGTGGGACTTACCCTCCATCTACTTAAGGGCAGAATAGCTACATAAATTGTTTGGACTTCTTCTCTATGGGAAATTTGTTTTTTTCCCCCTCAAGTAACTTTTCTAGGCTAATCTTTGCTTGAATGAATTGTTTAGTGTTTACCAAGCACCACTGAAAAATAGTCTAAAGCCAACTTCCCCCAAATTGGCTTCTTTAAAACTTACCACTTTCTGTGATTAAGAGTTAATATATGCAGTGTTCTCAAGCTGGGTATGGAGGATATGAAAAAACAGATTTCTAAAACCTGACTTAATCTTCTAGTTCAGTGTCACAAATGCCAGCCAGCTCTGGAATTAGCAATTTCTTGCTAACCCTATATGGAAGGCCCTGAAAATGAATAAGGAATTAAAAATAAAACAAGTGGGATGGTCAAAACCAATATGAATGAAGAGCTGTGAGCCAAGTGGAAAAGCATCCTTTGGCAAGTTTAAACTGGTTACCTCAGCATGCCCTGAGAATGCGCTTCTAGTGTTCCAGGCCATTAGGCTCCTTTTGTAGGCATGAATCCTGCCCCTCCTCAAAAACGAAGCTAGCTCTGTGCCTCTCCTAAAACATACATCTTTAGATTGATCGAGCACTAACATGCTCTTAAAAATCTCTTCTCTCTCTCTGTCACACGCACATACACTACCATCACCACCACCAAGCCATTCGAGAATACATTCTATGCCTACAAATTAAAATAATTCGAATAATTGGCCGAGTAGCTGAAAATCCACTTGAACTTTTCCATAGAAAGACTTCTTGTAAAATGAAAAAGGTGATGTTTAGGGTTGTTCATTTGAAAGAAAATGGGGAAAGAGTATTGTTGGATCAGCCTATAATATTTCCACATCTGTTCAGCCACTCTTATTTAAAAAAAATTTTTTTTTCCTCTGAAAGCAATTCAGAATTTGCTTCCAAAGCATAGGCTTATGGAAATAGGCAAGTGTTTGCTCACCTCTCCAAAGTTTACCACAAGACAGAGAGGCCTCTAATGTGCTCAGTGGGTTCCTCGCTCCCCCTTAGGCTGGCTGGGCACAGCCTTAGTCACAGCGTTCCAGAGTTCTGACAATCCCTTTGCGAACCCACCCATGGCATGGCATCTAGAAGCATTCATGCCCCCATGGCTGTGGCCTTGGGTCCTGTCTTATCCTCTTCTGCTCTGTTTTCACCAGCACCAGAGGACAGGCCTTCATTACACTCTTATCTCAGACCATTAAAATGAACAGAAGGAAAATGCCCTTCAACGGCTCCCGTGTATCATCATGAAGGTTCTTAAAACAAATTAACCTGGCCAGTTCAGAGTCTCCTTAATCCCCCACTTCCTATAAAGGCAGGAAATGGAGAATACTTGATTAAGTGGAAAGTTCAGGAAAGAAGATGTTGGGTTTGGGTATGGTTTCTGGCTAATGAAACCCTTGCTAACAGACTTTCCTAAGGTATAGCATTTCATTTTCCAGACTAAGGCATTCATGCCTTCATTTAACAAGTCAGATGCCCACTGTGTCACCTAAATCGTCTGAAGCATGATTAGTACAATATTTTTTTTTAAGATTTTATTTATCTATTTGAGAGAGAGAGAGAGAAAGCAAGTTGGGGGAGGAACAGAGGAAGGAGAACAAGCAGGCTCCACGCTCAGCATGGACCCTGATGTGGGGCTCAAACCCACAACCCTAAGATCATGGACCTGAGCCAAAATCAAGAGTCCAACACTTAGCTGACTGCGCTACCCAGGCACCCCTAGTATAATCCTTCTTGAAGAGTTCGGATCTGGTTCTTTCTTAACCACTATTTTTACCCTTTAGCTCGATAGTTAACACAGACAATGTAAGCCAAATTTTGACACACACTTTGAACTCACTTGGAAATTTTGGATAGCTCTTCATCTTTTTAATTTTTTTTTTTTTGGTAAGGTAATTGATATGAGCTTATATTCTTAAAGTTTTTTGTTTTCCAGTTAACTCAAATTGCTGGGGGAAAAAACATTCAAATTAAGGGTTCTGATTTAGGTTTTCTGGGTACATGGTTTTCAAATTCTTTGCCTCATGGGGTATACTTAAAAGAAGGCCAATTTGCAGAATGCACATGGCAACCACAAAGGGAAATACAGTAATCTGCTATTTGGTTAGAATTGATCAAATATCCCTTCTTAAGCCATTGGCTTTACAGATATTACTCAAGTATACTTCATCAACCCCAAGTATGTATGCTAATCTTCACTGGGGACGCAAAACCATCCTTTCCTATCAGGGAGTCTCGTCGAATGTCCTAGTCATGCGTCCGTGGGGAGGCTGCAGAGAGTCAGGGCATGGATGAGTCACCATGGGTCATTCATGGCCTATGGGCTGCCAGGGAACAAAGATTTCATTCTGTTTCATTTGAAAACTAAAATAAAACTTTGGACCATTGACTGAGGTGGCTTCAACTGGAACGGGGTTAAAAATGTGAGAAAAGTGTGACTGCTTAACCAAATACATTCTTTAGTAAAATACACCCTACTCAGTAAAATACACCCCTGTGATTACATCTAGATCTTGCCATTCCAAGTAACCGTACCTCTTCCAGAACTTCAAGTCCCCCCCCACCCCCCCCAAGATTCCTAATCACCACCTCTGATTTGGGAAGCTCAGTCTGTCCAGTGCCCCAACTTTAATAATAGCTCAGCCCCTGCAATCCATTGAACCTACCATCTTGGTACTTGTCCTACCCCCCTTGCTATCCCAGCACTTCCCACCCATTTCCCACCTCCCTCCCTCAGAGTCCCACTAGAATCCCAGGTTGAAGGTACCACCATAGATTGAATTCATGTTCATTAACCTCGACGGGCTTCTGAGCAATCAGACCTCAGTTCCCTAGCCCATCGTTCTCTGGATTCTCCTCGAAGACTATTTCATACCTTCCCCTTCCTTCAGTCCTCTCACACCTCCTCCCTCCTGTCACTCTCTGCCAATGACCTATTTCCGAAGACTCAGAAAATAGAAGCACTTGGCAGAGCAGCTCTCTCACATACTTCTACTGCCACATCCAACAACCTGCCTTCCTTTCTACCTTCCCTGCGGGTACGTACCCCACCTCTGACCCACAGGAGGACTCACCCCCCGCCCGACTCAGGGAAAGCACTGCACCCCTTGGAGAAGGATTCTTTACTCTCTCTTCTGCATCATTGTTCTTTCTTCCTTTTCTGAATTTTTCTCATCCTAAAAAACAAAAACTCCCTTCAACTGTTATATTTTAGTTTCTGCCCCATTTCTCTGCTCCCTTTTAGAGTTGTCTCCCTTACAGACAACAAAAGAGTAGTCTATGCTTGTGCTCCTCCGTTTCTCACCTCCTGGTCTCTCTTGAAACTGCTGCTGTTAGACCTCACAACACCCGTCCAGCCATTGCAATCAGGCTTTCGCCTCCACCCTCCACTGAGATGGCCTCTGCAAGGTATATAAGGCCCTCCACGTTGTAAAACTCTATGGCCAATTCTCTGCCTACGTTGTCTGGTATCTATCAGCGTCATTGGTCAGAACTGGTCATTCCTTTCTCCTTAAAACACTTGTCTTGGTTTCCAGGACATTACGTACATCTCTCTGACCTGGGAACGTGGAAGTACCGTCTTAATGGACGGGAAGCCACCCAACACTCAGGCCTCGGAGCTCATCTCTTTTTTGTCTTTATTCATTCCCCTGGTTTTCTCAGCTAGTGTCATAGCTTTAAGCATATCTGACGACTTTCATATTAATATCTTTAGCTTGCTTGCACAGCGCTTCTGAACTCTTAAGATCATGTTCAACTGCCTACTTGAAATCTACATTTGGTCGGGTAATTAACATCCCAGCCCTAATACAAAGCTGAGCTCCTGATATTCTGCCCCCTATACCTCTTCTGCCTCAGTCTTCCCTATATAGAAAGGCCTGAAAATGAGTAAGGAATAAAAAATAAAACGAGTGGCATGTTAAAGTCATTCTTGACTCTTCTCTTTTTTTCACAGCAAATCTTGCCACCTACTCTACCTTCAGATCACGATAGGAATTGGACCACTTCTCATCACCTCCACTGAGATCACCTTAATCCAAACTCCCTCATCTTTTGCATAGGTTACTGTGATCACCTCCTGTCTCGTCTCCTTCCTTTTGCCTTTGGTCACCTTTAGTCTAAACACAACTGCCAGGCTGCTCCTATTATAGTATAATTCAGATCTCATTGTGCCTTATTACAAAAGCTCCTAGGTACTCCGTCTCCTTCTGAGTTGAAGCTAAGTTCCCTGTAATGGCAACAGGGTCTCATATAACGTGTCCCACTCCCCAACCCCCCCCCCCACCTCACTGTCCTCCTCCTCACTCACCCTCAGCCACATGGCTGGTTCTACTCTGGGACTTTTGCAATCTCTTGTGTCCCTACCTGGAATGTGCTTTCTCTGGATATCCGTGTGGTTCTGGGTTTACTCAGATGCTGTCTTCTTTGTGGGGCTTTCTCCACCATCTTGTATCAAATTGCAAGGTCCACCCCACCGCCCAAGCCCCTTCTTTCCTCCTTCCCTGCTTTGTTTTTCTCCGTAGAACTTTCTGCCCTCCTAGACACTGGTGCCACATAGAAGCAGTATAATGTGGTGGTTGAGGTTCAGGTAGGACTTAGAGTCAGGTTGCCCAAGGTCGAGGCCTGGCTTGTTACTTAGCAAGCAGTCAAGATAGAATCTCTCTATGCTTTGTTTTTGTCATTTACAAAATGGGAATAATAATAGCACTGACCTCATCAGGTTGTAGGCATAATATTTATAAAGTTCTTAGACCCGCACCTGGAACATATTAAGTGCTACTCAATTAGCTAACCCTTATATATTTTATCCATCTTTTGTTTATTATGTCTCCCCAACTAGAACAGAAGCCCCATAGAAACATGGGTGGTTGTTCTGTACACTGCCCTATCCCCACCACCTTGGGCAGGGCCTCACACGGAGCTGGTTCTCAGTATATAGGTGTAGAAAGACAGGTCACTAAAGTTTCTTAGATACTTTAGAGTCAGTAAATAGCACTTGTTTAAAATTTGCTTCATATAATGATGCCCATATGAACAAAAACTAGAGTTCCTCTATTGCACACGTTGACGTGGGCCTAGATAATTTGTGTAAATCATTCACAGGTGGTGAGCCTTTTCCCGAGGTTCCTCAAGAAAGTCAGAGAATGGACTCTCAGTGTGCTAGATAGGCTTGCCTCCGTCCTATTTTAGTACTAAATAACTATCAGAAATCACTTTCCTTTGATAAAATTAACTAATTGAGATCTTCTAGTCCTTCATGCAGTGTTTTCTGATCCAAATATTCTTCCATATGCCATTAAGAGAGCAAAAACCCACAGGTTACCCTGGAGTCCCCAGGGAAATGGACTCCCTATATAAAGGACTCCCTATATAAACCTGTACCAGCTGACAGGCTCCAGAAGTATAAACTCAGAAGGGTAAGCTGAAGAGTTGCAAGCTTTGAAGGGCCTGGCTGGCTCAGGTGGTAGAGCATGTGACTCTTGGTCTTGGGTTGTAAGTTCAAGTCCCACGTTGGGTATAGAGATTATTTAAAAATAAATGAATAATTTTTTTCAAAAGAGTTCAGATCTTTTGGTGGGGCGGGGAGGGACTGCGAAATAGGCCAAGGGGATTAAGAATCCCCTTACCCCGGGCGCCTGGGTGGCTCAGTGGGCTAAAGCCTCTGCTTTCGGCTCAGGTCATGATCTCAGCGTCCTGGGATCGAGGCCCGCATCGGGCTCTCTGCTCAGCGGGGAGCCTGCTTCCTCTTCTCTCTCTGTCTGCCTCTCTGCCTACTTGTGATCTGATCTCTCTCTCTGTGTCAAATAAATAAATAAAATCTTTAAAAAAAAAAAAAAAAGAATCCCCTTACCCCGATAAGCACTTAATATAACACTCTGTATTAACTGGAATTTTTTTTAAAAAAAGAGTTCCGCTCTTTCGATGCATTGAACGAGAGCTGAGCGCTGTTTTTGTTGTTGTCGCTTGTTTTGTTTTAATAAAAAGCAAATAGCATCAAGTCCTGGCTGAAACATGGGCGCCTGTGCCTTCGCTGTCCCAGGTTTATGTGCTGCTCAGTGTGGTGCCTGCGCAGAGCAGGCTTGGGGCACAAAGCATCTCAAAATGATTCCAGTCCATGAGGCTGTCCCTGGTGTGCAATTTCCTGAGGATCGGCGTGGTTGAAGTTCTATTTTAACAAGTGATCTTAAACAATTGAGTTTTGCCTCCTCCACGTTGGAGATTAAGAGGTTTCATGAAGGAGATTTGGAAGGCTCTGCCCAGTCAAGCCATTCACCATTGCTCCGGTGAATGCCTGCCTCAGGGTGCGCTTTCTTCCTCTGGCAAAAGTCTGATTCTGCAGCCTCCGGGCACGCTCTCTGCAGAGCCTGGCACTCCCCTCAGAGCCGCACCCGCTGTCGTCATGCAGTGAGCACACCAAACAGGTTCCCCTGGCCAGACGGCGGCTGAGGTGTCTGCCGTGGAAGGGAAGTACAGTCACGCACACACCCAATGACACAGTGACATAAAGGAAGCAACTGACCTGCCTTACCCTGGTGGAAAATAAATACAGTCACAACCCGGAGGTGGATTTCCCATGTGGAAGTAATGGAGCTCACAGGCCCCTTTCCGGCTCCACACTCACTCTTTGCATTTGTGATCTTATGTGTTTTTTAAAAGAAGTCCCTAGGGTCAAACCAGAGAGGGAGACAAACCATAAGAGACTCTTAATCTTGGGAAACAAACTGAGGGTTGCTGGAGGGGAAGGGTGGGGGGATGGGGTAACTGGGTGATGGACGTTGGGGTATGTGTTGTAATGAGCACTGATATAACACTGATGAAGCACAGACCTGTACCCCTGAAACCAGTAACACATTATATGTTAATTAATTGAATTTAAATTTTAAAAAGTTAAAAAAAAAACAGAAAAATTAAAGAAGACCCCAAGTTGTACAGGCTTGCAGCCTCACAAAAGCTTAGTTACCTGAGTACACTAAATGTTGTATTCTTTTACATACTTACCCATTGACTTGAACAATTTTGTAGGGTTGTGACAACTCCATTTACAGGAAAAACAGGCAAGTTTGAGAGACTTAGCTAAAGGCACACAGCTAGCTTGTCTATGAATTGTGGCCACTCAGTAGGGCCTGAGGTTTAAGTTGAACTTCTTCTAATGTCTTGAGATATATTTGTTGCTTATCCTCATTTCAAATGCATCTCCGACATTAAGTGACTTGGCTCTCTTTTATTTCATGCTTGTGGAAACGTTCAGAACAAGCTTGCCAAATTCATAGCATTGGATGATAATTACGAATCATAAAAAGTCTATTCTCTCCCATGATCTTTTGTCCTGTTCACATCTAGTGGACAGAAATTATTTAGAAGATCTTGTGAAAAGTGGAGAAACTGGGAAAAAATACTTAAATTAAAATTTTTAAAATAGATTTGTCAGCCTTCACCGACTTTTTATTTTTTTTTGATTTATTAATTAATTAATTTATTTGAGAGGGAGAGACCAAGACAGAAAGAGAGAGAGGGCACAAGCTGGGGGAAGGACAGAAGAAGAGGGAGAAGCAGACTCTGTGCTGAGCAGGGAGCCCAATGCGGGCCTCGATCCCAGGATCCCAAGATCATGACCTGAGCCAAAGGCAGAGCTCAAACAACTAAACCGCCCAAGTACCCCCTTCACCTACGTTTTAAAAAAGCTTCTGTATTCTATAAGAGGAACGTCTTGATTAGTTAAAGAATTTGATGTCTATATAATACTTAGAGTTTCTTAGTGTAAGTTTTAAGCACAGGGAAGAGTTAATATTGAATGTCTCTAACACTGTAATCAGCATATATTCTGAACATTCTTCCCAGCCCAAAGAGCCGCCCAGCAAACGTAGCTGAAGGTAAAGATGATGCCTGGTTGAGTTCAACACACAGACACGTAAGATATAATTGCTGAGAACCAATACACGGCACTCTCTAATTCTCTAACCAGCATCAGAATCCCCTGGAGGGGGCTTGTTAAAACAGATTACCCTCTCTCCCCTCTGTCCTGAATTTCTGATTCAGTAGGTCTGAGATGGTGTAAAGAATGTGCATTTCTTGGCTAAAATTAACAAGTCAGGAAACGACAGATGTTGGCGAGGATGTGGAGAAAGGGGAACCCTCCTACACTGTTGGTGGGGATGCAAGCTGGTGCAGCCACTCTGGAAAACAGTATGGAGGTTCCTCAAAAAGTTGAAAATAGATCTACCCTATGACCCAGCAATCGCCTACTGGGTATTTATCCTAAAGATACAAAGGTAGTGATCCTCAGGGGCACGTGCACCCAAATGTTTGTAGCTGCAATGTCCACAATAGCCAAACTGTGGAAAGAACCTAGATGTCCATCAACAGATGAATGGATAAAGAAGATGTGGTGTATATATATATATATA
>LNAC01000593.1:129562-256621 GCA_002007465.1 Ailurus styani
TCAAGAGATCAGGTGACACCTTGACCTCAGGCTTTCCTGTCACGGAAAGGAGAAAGAACACCACGGGCAGAGAAGAGTTAAAGAAATGACGTGTTACAACAACCCTGGAAATGTTGAGGTTTCTCTTGTTTGAATTCCCAACCAGGAACTTCTTAGCTTTTTATTTGACTTCTGCTAAATATTTCCTTTTCTTTAAGCATATCATTAATTTTTTTAAAAAAAGATTTTATTTACCTATCTGAGAGAGAAAGAGAGAGCACGAGCAGGTAAGGGCAGAGGGAGAAGGAGAAGCAAACCCCCTGCAAAGCAGGGAGCCTGAAGCAGGGCTTGATCCCCGGACCCTGAGATCCTGACCTGAGCCGAAAGTGTCCAACTGAGCCACCGCATATAATTAATTTCTGTTTAGAATATCATTTGTGTAGAGCAGATATATTCATTTGGGGGGACTCGATAAAAATATAAGTTACTCTATCTGATAACTTCTGAAACCACTGGAGCCTCTGATAGATTATTTACTAGGAAGTTTCTTATTTTTCACTCCAGTGATTATTATCTACTTCATTTAAACCTGCTTAGTGTGAACAAGCAAAATTACCTGCTATGTACAACTGTCTTGTTTCTGGTCCCATAAACTATGGGCCTGGGGAGATGTGACTTTTCCCTGGGATGGGTCCTTGCTCACCCTATGGAGCAGGTACCATCTGCCTTTCTACTTGGTGGCTCTCCTGGGTGCCAGAAGACTTCTGCAGACGTTCCATTTTGAGCTTAGTGAAGTGGGGCTGGTGCATTCAGATTTATCAGGGGGCTTACTTTAAGGAGTAAACCTTTGGGGATATTTTGAATCAGACTGTGCCAATACCAACTTTGGAGAAACTGCTGACGCTGAACTAATGAAAGGAATAGGAGCAAGTTTTTAAAATCCCACTCATCACTTTAACTAGAAAGGTGTCTTTGCATTTGAGTCAGGTCCTACAAACGGGTTAAGAAGAGTATATGTGTGAAAGCTAGGAGCTAGTGCCCTCTAAAGCTCTCTCCAAGCAAGTCCAATTGAGAGGGGTTCAGATTCTCCCCAGGTGTCATAGTTACAAGGATTTAGAAGACTGGGAAGGTGGCAGGTCATCATCTGCAGGGACTCATGGCCATGAAGCGAGCCCTGAAGAGGAAAACAAAGCCGTCCTGCTGTCTCTACAGCTCTTCACCTGGCCTCAGGTCACTCCAGCCGGGTCGACCCTCCAGGTGGGAAGAGGCACGAGGAGCTACTTCTGGCCTGTCCGCTCAGCGCGATACTTACTCTCTCTACTCCCTTATGTCTGAGAGCGGCTGTCGTCATCTGAAGAGACCCTCTTTAGCTGAAGTTATGGGCATATATAAGGTAGAAAGACAACTTTTTACCTACCGCTGCTAATTTAAGAAGCCCAGAAAATTTTAATAGTCTTCGGGTGTCACTAAGCAGCCATTAGTCATGCCCCAAGGGGTCCGGTACACGGCAGCCCTGGGGCCCTGTGCCTGTCTTTGTAAACAGCTGTGTTGGACCGCAGCCACACTCACTGGTTTACACATCGTGCGGGCTCTTTTCACGCTGTAAGAGCAAAGTCGGTGTAATAGAGACCTGTGAAACCTATAATATGTACAGTCTAGCTCTTTACAGAAAAAGTCTGCCTGCCTTTGGACCACATCGAAGCATCCCCGTCTGAGAAGGGGGGCGAGTGTGTGTGTGTGTGTGTGTGTGTGTGTGTGTGTGTGTGTATTATTTGTATATATGATATACACAGATACATATACATACACACATGAACACACATGCACAGCACGTTCCTGCACACATACTGTTCTCAAGATAGCAAGTCACCCAAAAGGAGGTATCATGAGCAGTTTTCTCTTCATCATACCTTTCAAAACATCCTCTGTCCCCAGAACCACACTCAGGCCACACCAAATATAAAGGGTTACAAATATTCAGATTTTATTATAAATAAAATACTGGATTTTTTTTTTAACATAAAAAAATGCCAAGTGTTGCATTTTCTTCACCACCCTGGAGAGCGAGACTGTAGAGATTAAGGCAAACAGCTAGAGTGAAGGCACATATCAAAGGGCCACCGTTGGGATTACAAGGAAGAATTCCAGGGCACAGCTGGACGCGCCCCCCATGACCCCCAGCATTCTGCAGCAGCCACCCTGTCGATGTCATTACATAAAATACAGGTAACTAGAACTATACAATAGAATAATGTATACTGCAGGAGTGTAATGAAGGTATTGTCTTATAAAGAACTTTTGTTTTAAAAATAAAATTCTGTTTAAAAATCTACTACACAGATGGAGAAGGAGAAAAGCAACAAAACAAAACAAACCTCCAAATTTCCCTGCGGCCTCAGGCTGACTGGTGTGAGGCTGACCCACGGGCCAGAGGGAAAACCCTCCTGGCCCTCGATCTACAGTCCTTGTCCTGCAACCTTGAACAGAACGTCTCTGTTGGGAGGTGGCCACTTAACACGAGGAACTGGCTAGGAGATGCTGATGGGAAAACCTGGCAAGAACGAGCCCCGCCTCCGGCAACAGAAGAGGCCTGAGAAGCAGCCGAGAGCAAGCCAGGGGTGTGCCACGTCCAAGCCTCTGGAGTCGACTCTGGTGCGCAAGCCGGCGGCAAGGGGAGAAGCCGGCCGCTCGGCCGCTCCCACTCTACCTGTCTGTACACCACCCCCGAGGCCCCCCGAGCGCTCAGCGATCATGCACGCCCTCCTCAAATGGACCCGTCTCCTACCGTCGGAAAGGGCATCTCTAGCTCGTTTCCGGTTAGACCCACGTCGATGCTGAAGATGCCGTTCAGCAGAACGTCCTCATCCCGCCACTGCCGGCGCGGGAGCGGGCCTGGGGAACATCGGGCTGCAGTTTCGGGTGGCGGGGCTGCGGCGGAGGAGGGCGGGGGGCGCCCCTGCGGAGCGGCTGTGCGTGGAGGGAAGCGAGTCGGCATTCGCACTAGAAAATGATCGTGCTGCAGACACGAGGTCAAGGGCCGAGGGATGGGGGACAGATGCGATGCAAAGAACTGCAGACGGAAGGGAAGGAGGTATACGGACACGTCGTGCCAGCGAGGGGGAAAATGGAGTGAAGAAGTGAACAGACAGGGCCATTCTAGAAATAGAACCAAGTATATTTACATAAATTCCTTACTCTATAATCATGATAAACAACAACAAAAAAAAAACCACATTCACACAAAAATATAAATTTGAAATAATTAATAGCACCAGTGTGTCAGATAATAGTTTCTTTCCCCCCGCTACGCAAAGTACAAAGTTGCATAGTGTTAAAGGCTATATATGAAACTCAAAGGTGGGCTGGGAGGAGGAAGGGGTTGTGTGGCAGGGAATCTTCACACTGTGATCTGGAAAGAGAACCACAGAGCTGAGGATCCGAAGCTGAGAAGCCAGCTGGGCAACTCCACCTACGGGTCTTCCCTCTGCACCGAGAGGGAAGGTGTCGACTGGGTTTCAATCACAAAGTGCAGGAACTAGATGGTGCTGGTGGCTGAGTGAAAGGCTGAGTGCAAGGATTTGCCACCAGGATTTGGCAGATGAGGTGTGTGGAGGGACCCTAGAAGATGGGAACATCAGAAGGTAATTGAGGATAAGGGTCAAAAGTGTCATCTCTCCCCAATGGAAGAAAAAAATGGATATATGGGATCCTGACAACACAAGCTGCGTCTAAGTTTTATCCCTTTGCTAGGAAAGACTAGGACAAGGCGGCTTGTTTCTTGTTGGTTTGTCAAGATCTTAGGGACCAACTGCTCTCTACCAGATAACGGCACTAACTGTTCCAAGACTAACACACTAAAAGAAGCTCTAGGAATTAGTTTGATTTTGGAAAAAAACAAACAAACAACTTAGTGGTTATCATATCCCTATTTCCTTCTGTAGAAATTCCATTTCTAGGAATATCAGAAGATGTCTATGGGTGAGTGCAAGCTGCCCATCCAGATTTATCAGCTGCCCAAAGGTCTGAAAAAAGTGTGTATCTTCCTAGTCAATTTTTAACATATGAGAGAACGTTCAGCCTACTTCTGCAGCCTCATTCTCCTGGAGACTGTCAGGAATAATTGCATCCTTACCCGTGGATGGCTCAGTGTCCTATACTCAAAATAGCTAAAACAACTGACGATGGCTCTTGACATTCTAAGTGACCAATACCTTTGGCACAGGATGTTTATTTCCTTTGCGTAAAAGGAGGAGGGGTAGTAGATGGAGGCGCACTTTCTTTATCGATAGACTGAATATACTGGCCATCACAACGCTACTCCGAGTAGCCAAACTTTTCCTTCATAGAAACCAGAGTACTGAGACCGAGGAGGTTCTGTTGGTATCGGGGAGAAAAGGGAGGGCTACTTGCTCAGCCCCGGCACACAATGGTTCCCACGAAGTGTTTACACCACTGTATGATACCGTCAGATGCCACGTCCTCACGTGACTCAGAAGGGAAAGTGTGGGTAAGGAAGTGCCTTCCGTGGAAGAGAGACTATCAGATAAAACCCTTTGTTCCCGATTCGTGATGTCTGACTTGCTTCTCTTTAAGCTTTGTGAATTTTCCTGGTTCAAAAGGACAGTGGTGGAGAGCAGCAGAGAAGTGGGGGTCTGAAAAAAATGTAATCTTTGTGTTAAGGCACTCGACGGCCTCACAACGGCTCCCCGGTTGCGGGGTGCTGCCTTCCAGCCCTCAAAGATGACCCTAGGGCTTTTCGATGGACGGGGTGTTGAAGCAGCCAGACGGTAAGGTCTTCTTGATGTCTTCCAGGTTGCGAATGTCCTTCATGATCTCCTCGATATCTCTGTTATAGTCCATGATGGCGGCCTCCTGCTTCCTGGCCTCATTCTCCAGATCAGACACTTTCCGGTCGAGATCACTGACTTTCATTTCATCTTTGGCTTTGTTCAGGGTGCCTTCGATCTCATTGAGCTTGTTGAGGTCCACTGTGTCCAGCTGCCCTGTAGAGTCAGAAAGGACACAGGAGGAAACAGATGCCTCCAGTAAGGATTATCACATCACTCCGCAAGCACCTCCACTAGCCTTTCGTATCAGTGAAGCCAACTCTGCAACAGTGGCCTGCAAACGGGACTTGTAGATCATTCGTGTCGTGCACAGGCATGAACAAAGCAGAGCAATTACAGATGCGGACCTAACTTGGCAAGGACTGGTCAGAGCGTATAATGGATACTGGGCTGGTTGTTTTCTCTGAAGAACCAGTTTTTGTGAAATGTTGTCTAAATACACAGCTGCTGTGCTTGAGACCTGAAGCCTCATCTGTGGGTTTGAAGGTCATCTGGTAACATTTAATACCATTTTCACGTTCATATGTGTAATCTGTATGTCACTTTAATGCCATCCACTGAACATAGAAATCTTCAAGCTAGAATGCTAAGCCCTCGGCTCTTGAGCTTCCGGGGAGGCTGAGTTAGTTCTGGGGAGTCCTGTCCTGCTTTCAGGAGTCAGACGCTAGTTGGCGCCCTCCTATGGAAAATGGCCAGGGATGAAAATGCTGAAATAATTCCAGCAAAAGCTTCACTTTAAAATTAGCAAGAAAAGGAGGTTCTTCTGGAAAGAACTGTTTTCATAATTAACGAAAGCAGACGGCCACACAGCCCTCGACACTTTATGCATACTGTACTTGATTAAATTCTCAGAAGGCCATATTCTGCCAGTGATTCTCAGATATTAAGTAATTTGCCCAAGTTTGCAGTTTACAAGGCAACACAACAAAGATTCCAGCCCAAGCCAAGTAACTCTAAAATCCAACTCTTTCTGCCACAAAACGCTACCTCTTCTAGCTCCTTCCATTTTAAAACCTGACAGCACATAATTTATTATTCTTGATATTTGAGACAGATAAAAAATATACCCTCCCCACCCTCCGAAAAAAAACCCCAAAAAACAAGAAAACCCAAAACCCAGCAAAACATTGACCAAACCTTCAAGGCTAAATTAAAGCAGAATGCCTTGCGAGTTGGAGTATTACCACCTTCTAATGGAGGCTGGGGACAAAAGTCTATCTGTCCTGTAAAGAAGCCTGCTCGCTAGCACACTGGATTAAAAGAGCCTTTCAACATGGTTGCATTTCCTTGAAAAATCAAGCTTATTCTCTCTTTGACAAACTGTCACCTCATCTGATTCTCCTTTTAACAAACAAATGAACAAAATTGCAGGCAGTGAAGTCATCGCTAGTTTAAAGTGTTCTTTCACTCTCCCACTGAAATCCTTGACTTTAAATCCTCTAAAGACATTCTGCCGGCAGGGTAAGCTAAGAATAATCACCGTTCAATGTATCATAAACATCAACCACAAGTGAGCCACCCTTGAAGTCCCTGGACCTTGGTCAGATTCCAGGACTCAGATCACGTGCGATGGAAGGACCTCAAGAGTACCTGTTGAATTACTACAACCTCGAGCCCTGATTCAGTTCACACAATGGTCGCACTGTACGGTCTGCTTTTGTGTCGACTGTATCAGACCCCAAGAGCAGCACAAAGAATCCGGAAGCTGCCTGCAACGACTCTACGGCCACTTACCCAGCTGCTCCAGGAGCTCATTAATCAGGTGGAGGAGGCTGGTAACGGAGTTTTTGGCCTTTCTGGCATTGATCTCGGCTTCCTGAGCAGCCTGCGAAGCCTGCACCGGGAAGAGGACAGATGAAGATACCAATAGTCCTGACGGCGTGTTTTCATGTTCCTGAGATATTAACCACTCCCCCCCCCCCCACCCNGAGGCTTCCTCTTTCCTGACTAGTAAAATTAGTCTCTCACTGTATGGGGTTTGGTTTGGTTTTGGCTTTTTTTTTTTTTTTGTCTTTAAGCACATCTTCATAGTGAAATATTGCTACTTTTAATTCACAGAATAGCCGCAAGGAGGTAGTCCGCATGCCTACACTGACTGCTTCTGTATTTGAAAAAGACCAATATCATCTCTTTTTCTCACTTTCTCACTCAAGAATATATGGACGTGGATTCATGGCCAAATTCATCAACCAGAAACAAGTTATTTTTAAGGATGAGTATAAAAACTACATTTTAGAACCAAAATATGGCCTTTGGGACACTCTCAGAGACTTGATTATTAGAAATGTCCTATTGTCAGGAAAGTTCCATAATCAAGGGACACCTTCTGTAACACCCCCTCCCCCTGCAAGCACACACGCACAAACTGGGGCAATTCAGTTAACATTCTGTAAGTCAACCAAAGGTAAATGTATTTGGGAAAATTCCGTGAAACCTGAACAAATACCCTGTGCATGAGTCACGGGAAATGACAATGGAAGAGGAAGTGTCTGAACATCAGAAAACAGATGCTCTCACAAATAAATCCAGTCAGGATAGAAATGAGCGGCTTTGAGCTCCCCACCACAAAACTGTTTTCCCCAGTTTTTGGCTCAAGACACCGCCACATTTTTGGATAGAAACAATGTAAGATTTTAAAAAAAGGAAATGCGTGAGGGGAAAAAAAAAAACTTTCCCAAATAAACAATGAATCTCTGTTGCAGTCGCAGCCATTCCTACTGAGCCCTGACAGGCTTTCCTGCACGCGTCCTGGGAGAAGGTAAGTGACTTCGAGGGGCTGCGGAGAGCAGTACAGCATGTAACCTGCGGGCCTCAGCCTCCTCTCCCGGGACAACCAAAATCCTTTACTTTTTTGGTGAAAAAAGTTATGTGACAGACTCACACAACACGGGCTCAACGCTGTGTCTTTTAGGACTGACATAAATACAAACGGGGTAGGGTGCGCGCGGGTGCTTTGGGTGCGTCAGAAGTCATTTACCAAAAAGAACAAAAGATGGATCTTCTTCCACCCTTTGAACGGAATCCATGCCCTTTTTTCTGAAGCTCATCAAGAACATATCCTTTTCCTTCTTTCCACAGGCTCTAAAGCCAATGTTGCTACAACCATATTAAAAATGAAATGCAGAGACCCTCAGCACAAGCGACAAATATGTATTTTTTACTATGTGGGGATTTCTATCTGAGCCATCCCTTGCTATAGAAAATTGAGACCGTCCGAAACAAAACCCAAACAACGTACTAAAATAAGGTGTTTGCACAGGAGTGCTTCCTGTTATCACCTCCCTGGAGTCTTCTTTACCTAGATAAACAGGGTTTATCTCCTTTCTGTCCCAAGGTGAAAATGAGCCAGGGTGACAGGCCTGCTTTTCCGCAGAAGTGGGAAAAGGGTCCCTTGCTTGTACTGAAAGTGCACCATTAAACAAGTTCATTACTGTGACTGTAATCAGACTGAACTGCAAAGTTATGTTTCCACTGTGACTCCATTAAAGTCTTTTGAAAGCAAATTACAGCATACAACAGAGAAATGCACCCTTGTTCTTTACTGGGCCATGCACTCCTAAGTCAGTGTTTTCACCAACAGTGTTGTGTAGACACATCATCACAAAGGGATGGATAAATAAATAAATAAATAAATAAATAAATAAAATATAAGTTTGGTATGTTCTTGTCATTTTCAAGAAACTGGTCTTTGCCTCTAGAAAGTAAGTTGCTGGGATAACAAGAGTAGGAAGGAGATTAACTTTTCATTGGATTCCTTTTTATTCCTTTCTGATTTTGTACCATGTATGAATCACACATCCACAAACACAACTACATACTTTTCAGTGTCCTAAAACTTCAATGTGTAAAAGAATGTTTTGCTTTTAACTGAGAGAAGCTTTGGGACAGGATAATTGAGCAACAACCCACAAGAGATCCAAATTCCTTGTCTTCTTTGTAAGTCACTAACCCGATTCTTGGCCAGGAAACACAATGGAAAACAGAAGTCAGTATGAAAGAGACTCTTCTTCACAAGATGGAGAGATCTTTACCGTCAAACACCCTTCACTTTCTGCCCGCGAGCAAACAGGCCCAAACTGCTTACCATTCCCGCCATCATCATATCCTGGTCGGCGTCCTCTTGTTTTCTCTTCAGCTCCTTTTCTGCTTCCTGGAGTTGTTTCGACATATTGGTCACCTCGTTATCCAGGCCTGTAACTTCTGCGAAAGTCCTTTCAGCTTCTGCCTTGGTGCTGGTAGCATTCTAGGCACACAATAAAGAGCCGCTAATGAAGAAGAGCTTTCCTCTTTCTCAACTACGTTCCCACACCTTTTATAATCTGTAGAATGGTTCTAAAATACAATCCGGAAAGAACAGGGCAGTAAAATTACACTATACGCTGACTTAGGGTATCGTTGATTTGGGTTCCAAATAACAGTAAGGGAAGAAAGACTAGTGTTACCACCTAACATAACAGCATTTCATATTTTATAAAACACTCCCATTTCTTTCCTCTTATTTGTCCTTAATACTTCTTGTTCTATCACTGCCATTTTTAGTTGAGGTCACACGGCTGGCAAATGACAAAACGTTTAAATGGTGCACACTTGCCACCACATCATGTTGGTTAGACTCTTTGACTTGGATACATTTTCAATTCAAACGTAGTAGCCTTGTTCTACTTGGCAGTTCATCACAATGTACAAAAAAGACCGTGATCCTGATGTAGGGGTATTTTATAAAATATCATTAGTCCCAAAACCAACCATTCTAAACAAACTAAAAAACGTATGTGATTCTCAAACACATTCTTTAAGAATCCGTTCCAATCTCTCTTTTGAATAAAATAAACAGGTTCACCCTTAAGTAGGAAAAATCCAGTTTAAAGAAATTATTCTTTAAGATGATTGTAGAAAGGGGACGGACACCTGAGTGGCTCAGCTGGTTGGAGCACCGGACTTTGGCTCACGGCACCATCTCAGGGTCCTGGAATGGAGCCCCATGTCGGACTCCATGCTCAGTGGGCAGGCTGCTTCTCCCTCTGCCTCTGCCCCTCCCCTGCTCATGCTCCGTCTCCCTCTCCAATAAATAAATAAAATCTTTAAAAAAACAAACAGAAAGATGAGTAGAAAGAATCCTAGCAGTGGCAGCTAAATAAGGTAGGGCTCAGATATAAAATATGCTCAAAAGACAGGCCTGAGAGTTGTCTGACCCGGCGCTTTACACAAGATTGAACAAACGTCAGCTGTCCGTGTCAGTGAACTGTGTTTATTTGAGAAGAGTCTGACTTTCTTGTGCAGGGCGCTCTATGGGCCCATGAAGCCATCCCCTCCCCACCGTGTAGCCCCCGCCACCGAGACAAGAGCAGAAACGTTCACGGGCTCTTTCGATGATTTCAACGACTCTCCTCTTCAGTCAACGTACTTACCTACTCTAACTGCCCAGTAAAAAATGAACAAGGACAGTTTAAGATAATCTCACTGAAGTCGAGGGAGAAGTCTGCGAGGGCTTTTAGGGATCTGGAAAGAAACTGGAAGATGACTAGAGAAACTTGGGAGCAGAGCCTGCTGGGGAGGAGAGCCAAGCACGCACCTTCTGGACGGCGCTGGCGATCCTCTCCGCCTCGTGGGCCTTGCTCCTGGCCTCGGTGGCGTCCGCGGCAGCACTGCCCAGCGCCAGCTGTGCCTCCCTCGTCTTTTCGTTGGCTTCAGTTATGGTCTGGTTGATGGCAGGGATCCTCCTTAAAGCCTCCTCTGCAGCAGTCTTGTTATCGTTCACTCGTCGATCGAAATCTAAAATAAAGCAAGTTCAGGGACTGCATCTGAACTAGACTCTCGGCCAGCCAGAAGGGAACCTTTCAGGGAGCTGCAACGGGATTTTGCTTTACGAACCATGACCGTCAGGAGAGAAAAATGAAAAAGAGCACAGACGGCCTTGACGAACGACGTGGACTGCTTTAGGTTCTTATGAATGAACATGCTTCTGGAAAGAAGTTGATTTTTGTGCAAAGCAGTAAGTCTGCCGTTACCGCAGGGCGACTGTTAAAAGCTGCAGTTTATTTAGTGTTTACTATGTGTTAGCTACTGAGTTAAGAGCTTTTTTATATGCCTGTGATGCAGGCAATGTATCATTTTTATACATGAGAACTGGAGATGAAAGAGCAAGATAATGCCCTCCAAGGATTCACAGAAGTACGAGGTAGATCAGGGATCCTCACCCAATCCCACTGACACCCAAGCCCATACAGCCAATCATTATCTTGGAAAGCTTCTGTGTTTAGAGAACCTATGGGCTATTTTAGCAGAGGCAAGTCCAGGACTACCCAGTGAATTGAGCACATTTCTTTTTTCTCTTGGGTGAGGACGGAAGGCACAAAGATTGAGATGCAACTGGCAGAGAAAATTAAAAATAATCTCCATTTACCAACATGAGCCAGCTAAATAGGCATATTTTGATAACATGAGTTATTCTAATATCAGAAAATTTCCTTTTTTAGGGGGTTTTCTTTTCTTTTCTTTTTTTTTTTTTTAAAGATTTTATTTATTTATTTCACAGAGGGAGAGAGATCACAAGGAGGCAGAGAGGCAGGCAGAGAGAGAGAGGGGAAGCAGGCTCCCCGCTGAGCAGGGAGCCCGATGTGGGCCTCGATCCCAGGACCCTGAGATCATGACCTGAGCCGAAAGCAGAGGCTTTAACCTACTGAGCCACCCAGGCGCCCAGGGGGTTTTATTTTCATACTGAGGTGTGAAGGGGTAAAATGACACAAGCTCTCAGATTCTTCTTTGAGATACCTCAGTATAAAAAAAAAGTAGGGTGGATGTTGGGGGATGAAGTTAGTGTAGTAAAAATCATTCACTGTTGAATCTGGGTGATAGATTTATGGGATTTGTTATACTCTTACCTTTCATATGGTGTATGTTCTGAGAATCTCATAGTAAAAATTAAAAAGAAAAAAAAAGGAAATCGCCTTAGTGAAGAAAGCATAGAAATGTACACTGCCATGTTGAGTCTTTCATACCCTTCAGGTTGTTGAGGATGTCATTGGCTTCTTGTAAGGTATTTCGTCCCTTTTTGGCAGCTTCTTCCGCGAGAGCCTTGGCGGCATCTGCCCGGGCTAGGAGCTGGTCAGCAGTCTGCAAACACACGGCAGGATCAGGGGACACACCCTCCAAGGTTTATCCCTGCTTCCTCCTAACAGACCAGACCCCCCAGCTGCTACCTTGACAGCTGCCAGCATGAGGCAGCCGGGCTGGGGCTCCCCACACAAGGCCTGCCTCTGAATTCCTGAGGGCTTGGGGCCCCTGCACTTGGTCACGTCACACACACAGCCCACGCTCACATGGTTTCAGCGCTGGCCTCAAGAAATGAAGCCGCCTGCACATTAAACCAACCTGCTGTTCGGTCTTTCCCTTCTCCAGAAGCTTCTTGACTTCAAGTTCCTTCCCTCTCATGTCCTCTCTGAGGTCCTCATAATCTTTTAACTTCTGGTCAATGAGACGGTCCAGATCCTCAGCTTCCTTCTTGATCTTATTTGCCTCACTCTGTGAAAAGCAAGTAAGGTTGTGACCTTGTAGATGAAACAATGAAACTGATGAAAAAGTAGGCTTAGGGGTGCCTGGGTGGCTCAGTGGGTTAAAGCCGCTGCCTTCGGCTCAGGTCATGATCCCAGGGTCCTGGGATCGAGGCCCACATCAGGTTCTCTGCTCAGCAGGGAGCCTGCTTCCTCTTCTCTCCTCTCTCTCTGCCTGCCTCTCTGCCTACTTGTGATTTCTCTCTCTGTGTCAAATGAATAAATAAAAAAAAATTTAAAAAAAAAAAGAAAAAAGAAAAAAAAAGAAAAAGTAGGCATAGTACCTCTGTAACTCTTAACACTCAGAGCTATTTTTAAAAGAACAGCACAGGTCAAGATTTTATGGACTTTTTTTTTTTTTAAACTGAAGAATACTTTACACACAGTAAAATGCAGAACACTTAGTGAGATGACCTTTGACAAATATATTTACCTGTGTAACCAACACCCCAGTCAAGATACAGGATATTTTCACCCCAGGAAATTCCCTTGTATCTCTTTCCAGTTAATTTCCACACCTATTTTTTCAACAATGTGGCTGCCCCAGTCTGGTTTTTATCACCAATTAGTTTTGCCTTTTCTCAAATTTCAAATATGCAAGATCAGACAGTATGTGCATGTCTGAAGAGACCGAACTAAACCCTGATGGTAAAAAAAATCAAGTCAATGCCTCTGATGTAAAAAGTAAACTTACTAAATTTCAATTCAATGTAAAAAATAGAGCATTTTATACAGGAGCCTGGAATGAGGATTCATGAGTCGAGTACAGAGGTAATAAAAACCTACCAATCCCTAGACTTTTTAGCTGCCCAACAGCATCCTGATACAGTTCTTTCACTTAAACAACACTTTTTTTAAAACATCTCTCTCTTGTTCTCAACCACAGCATGCCTGGGCGTAAGGGTCTGGGTGTACTCTGTTCTAATAAATCCAAATTAATAACTTAGATTTACATTAAAGACTTAGGAGTGATTATTCCTATCACTAAAGTCATCTTTGCTGTTTAATCTTTATAATCACAGGGTTCTTGACCTCAGTAGGTGGACATATCTGAAGCAGAACTTGACATTACCAGTGAGTCAGTTGAAAGACTGAGGAGGTCGGTACCAGTGGCAGTGGCAAGCAGTCGGAATAGCTCTTACCCAGACTGTGTGTGTGTGTGTGTGTGTGTGTGTGTGTGTGTGTGTGTGTGTGTGTGTGTGTGTGTGTGTGTGCGTGTGCGTGTCTGGGGGGCGAGGCTGCGTGCTCTGGACAGGTGACGGCAGTGGCAGCCAACACCCTGTGCACACAGATCGTCCACCCCGTACCTCCAGGGCTCCCGAGTCCACGGGCGTCAGTTGGGCAACGCTGGCATAGATCTCCACCGCTTTATCTCCGGCCCTTTTGGCCTCCTCGTGTACTTGGGCAGCTTGCTTCTCCAGATCCTGTGACATGTTCTTCGCTTGTTCATACCTAAGGAACAAAAGATTTAATGAAAAACTTAGTTGCTTTTGGCAATCTTAATGTTAAACCACATTCATTCTGGTTCAAATCACTGCAACAGAATTTCCGAAACTTCAAAGAAAATGCTATTATTTAATACCAACACAGCTTAAATTTAGATTTCATCTGGTCACTTCTATTCATGCCACATGGTTTACCACAGATTTCTTATTTTGGACACCTTTAAAATATTTGTGGCTCAAGTATATTTTCTCTACTGACTCTCTGATACTTTCTCTCTTCTTTTTTTATTGATGCAGAAATTTAAGTATCACGGCTAGTCTTGTTACCTTTCTCTGTAGTTACAGGAATTAGAATGAACAAAATCTCTGTGGCTCCACAGCCCCTGCTCCAATTACTGCACCATTTCAACAGCCTGATTAACAAAAGAAATCTTCCTGCATGAATGCATGCTCTGAACCCATCAGCATTTGATTTTTCATTGAACTGGTGCTACTTACAAGAACAACTGAAGGGCCACAAGCCACTTTTAAATGACACTCACTTTCTATTAAGCTCTTCGATCTCAAGTGCTGTTTGATTTTCTCCTGCCAGTGTCCTCAGAAGCAGATTATACGCCTCAGCTGATGTATCGTTAGCAGTCTTCGCCACTCGTACGATGTCATCAGCTTCCTGTTTATGGCTGTGTAACGCAAAAGAAAAAATAAACCGTGAAACAACGACATAATAGGGAAAAAAAGCAGAGTTTAGGTAATGCTTACCTTATTATATATACTTATACTAATGTGGGCAGCACTCTATAAATATTGAAAAATGCTTATAAATTTGGAATTCCACAACCATTTCAGTGGGGCTAAGTTTACAACGGCATTCTACAAACTGAGAAAATGGTATCTTCCAGATGACATTTTCTTATAAAGTTTATAGGAGGCAAATGTCTACATTTCTTCCAAAAATTACTTCTAAATAAAATCCTTTAAGAATAATTTTATCTGTGAAACCATGTATGCTAGCAAGAACTCATCTAGACATAAGCACGAGCCCCAGACCTAATGTTTGATCCTTACTCTGGTTCGTTACTACATAGTCTTGAAACAGCCTCCAGCTACTCAGACTTCTCCCAGGCAACCTAATTACTGACGAGGAGAAGCAACCTGGCACCAAATGGAAAGCAACAGGTCAACAAGGAATCCAGCCAAATAATGCAAATTTCAGCTGAGGAACTGCTAAGATTTTTTTTCAGCTCTAAAATTTCATATTACAGTGTCACACTGCAGTATGTGGCCATTCTTTTTCGGTATGATAAGGTTTCTTTCAAAATTCCTGTATGAAAGACACAAGAATAATTTTATTTTCAAGACCTAATTTCTTTGGGAATTTTCCATGTTTTCAGCTATCTTCTTTTAATCAGGAAATCCAGCTTTGAAACCATGGATGTTCTATGAACTAAATGACGCAGCTCACACATTTACATTTACAAAGAATAGAAAGAGAGCACATGTTAAAGCAAGAAGCCAAAGTAATTGCTCTGAATAATGAGGCTAAAATTCTAATGTCGCGTTTACTTAAGAACCTCACACCCATGAGGTCTACTAGCCGCTCTGCAATTCATTCAACAGACACTGACTGAGTACTTAGTATATCCCAGATATTGTTGAGGTATTGGAACTTTAGCAATGAATGAAACACACAAAAGCACCTGCTCTTCATGAAGCCTATATTCTAGCAACTACTTTAATAATTTTTTTCAATGTAATGCTCTCCTACAATTTATAGAGTTTTTCCTAAGAAACTACCTTAAACTTAATAATTTTAAAAAATCTCAAAAAAATGAAGAATGAAATGGTCTGTTTTCTTGGGCTGATTTTCAAAGGTACTATGGGTTAGTAAGCGTTCTCTGTTAAAATCTGAAAGTTAAACATTTTTGTCAAAAATTAATTTTAAAAATTAAAAAAATAACTAAATTCAACTGAGCTTCTTAGTTATCAACTTTAAGGTTTTGAAATTTAAAATCTAAAAATGTTATGGTTTTCTTTGAGATGTGCAAATATAATTTCCCTCCAAAGCATCATGTTCAAATACTCAAAGTCAATATTCTAGTTTCAAAGGAGAGGCAAGAAAAGAGTACACACAGCCAATAAGATTCCAGAAAAGAGCCAACTTTGCAAAAGTGGGTTATGTGAAAAGTGTCTGTGGGTAAAGGAGGGGACAACAGGTACACACTGTAAGGAAAGTTACAGCTTAACCATTAAGACACAGGGGTCCGGAGCTTACCGTTCGGCAAGCTTTCGTGCCTCTTCTGCCAAAAGAGTCATGTTGTTTGGGTCTCCTGTAGACTCCGGTTGAGCGATTGACTGAAGAGGAAATAAACAAAACACTAGTTTCAAAGGACTGAATTATTTAAATTTAATAAATCAAGTGTCCAAACCAAATCTGTATTAGTGTTATTTAGTAAAAAGAATGTCTCATTAATTCAAAGATTTTTCATTAATATTAGCATCCTTGGCTACAGATTACGATTTCTATTTTCATCAAAGGATAAAGGAACTTTAAATTGACTAGTGCCACAGAAAGAACAAAGCTAATGAAAGGACCCAGATGTCCTTTGGTTTTTATGCAGTTTGTGATAAACTATTTAATGACAACTTTGAGCAATGTGGCTTTCCGGCTCCATGTTTACAGACAAAAAGACACAAAGAATCAGTTTAGCTGAACCATTCAGTTGACAGTAAGAGACTTGCTACAAATTATCAGGGGACTCCTGCACACCAGCCTCAGACCTTCCCAATCACTCACCACATTGGCAACAGCAATCTTTGCTTTCTCAAGTTCGCGGGTTGCGATTTCAATCAACTGCTCTGTGCTCTCTACCCTGGCACGGGCTTGGTCAGCCAAGTTTCCAGTCTCTTCAATGGTATTGCGAATATTCTGTAAACGGCTAATTTGGCTGGATAAGGTGTTATTCACTCTCTGGAGCCGGTCCATCAAATTCTGGTCTACATCTGCAATGGCATCGCAGAAGAAAGTCCATAAGTGATCTGAAGGGGGGCGGGGTACATATTTCACATGAAATCCGAGGCACCACTTTATTCTTCCAAACACAGATCTTTCTGATAAGCTTTCCCTAAGCCCATGAGCAGAACTGGTCAGTCCTTACCGTGCCCAGTAGTACCTCCACTGTTGTATTTACTGCACTGCCTCTAATGTGTGCCTGTCTGTCCCACTGGACTATGAGTTTCTCTTTCTAACTCATCACTACATCTCCAGTCTTAACACAGGGACTGGCAAAAAAGGAAACACTCAAGAAATGTCTGAGGAAGGAAAGCTTTGATGTTCCAGCACATGCCACATTTAATCATAAAAATACAATGTTACTGAAAGCATTATCAGCCCCGACGGCTGGACATTTTACTAAACCAGGAAAAAACTAGGTTCAAACCAATGCCAAAGTATGGCAAATGAAATTCATTTTGTGTTTTAAACTAAATAAAGACTAAATACGGACTCTTGCTGCCCCCTCCCACCCCCTGCAGAGCCAGGTAATTTCTTTCATAATGAGTTATGCTTTGGAATAGATCTTCAAATTGTTCTCTATTGATTGTGCCCATTCAAATTAAATCTCCTACATGGGTCTTAAAAAATAAAGAGATAAATATATACCCATGTAAAAATAATTCTGTCATCATTAAAATTCTCACACGTCATGAGGGTATATTAATATACAAGAACCATTAAGTCCTATTCAAAACTGATCAGTTCTTATTTCAGCAAAATGCTCAGAGTTGGCGTTTAAATTTTCCAAAGAATGTGAAAAAGATGAGAGGTCAAAGTTAAGATCAATAAAGATGAATACAGGTTTGGAAACTAGCATCTGATAAGCAGGGCCACCAAATACACGTGCAAAGTTGGTGCAGTGCAAAACCTGCCTAACTATACACAGCGGCCCTGCTTGAATGATTAGACAATTCTTTGATAATCTCAAGATTTTTAAGAAAATAACAAAAGACGAGAAAAAGTTGAAATTGTAGAAAATCATTTAGACTCAGGAAGCATAAGCAGCCACTGAAGTTAAAGCCCCTTTCCTTTGGACCTTCAGGAATGTAACAGATACCAATCTCTCTGGCCAGGTTTTTAGAGAAACATCAGTAACTGAAAAGAGAATAGATAATCCAACTGGTAGGATCACTTCGAATGCCTTCAAATTGCAAAACCTAATTGCACCATATCATCTCTTTTTAAAGCTGCAGAATAAACACAAGTTTAAACTACAAATAAATACTCAGGGATAGTTTGAAAGGATAAATCATTGTGGAAACATCTTATTCTTGGCTAGTTTGAACCCAAGTAAGAAAGGTCAGCCAGGAACTCCACGAATCAAGTCTTAGTGGGAGTAGACTTTAACCCTTATCTCACTATGGTGGCTCCCGAGCTATGAGAAGCCCATTACGTTCCCGCCTTTCAAGTGGCTCAAGGGGAGGTATGACACGCACGGGCGTTGTCAAAGCTTCTGTCCATGGAATCACCTGCCTGGGTAGAGGAAAGTAGATGGTCATTATGGCCAGAGGAAGCTAGACGTAGCTGAGGCTGCAGCAAGATGTGGAACAGCGCTGGCTGACCTCCCTTTCTGGCCTCTGGACTATTCCCGGGTGCTCATGTGCGGGCACCAAAGCTGCATGCCAGACCCCAGCTCTCAGATGGTCTGAGCAGCACTTAAAGATAAGCCCATATTCAAGTCTTCCACGTATATGGCAGGACAGATGTGAATTTGTTGTTACAAGAGAATACGTTAATGGAAAAGTGTGTGTCAAAAGTTTTTGTCAACAAATGAACATCCTAAAAAAAACACTAGTGTTTATACAGAACAGGAAACATTTAAATTCTTCTAATCTATGTTTAACACTTAAAATGTAACAACAGCACAAAAGACAAACCCATAACTAAAGTTAACATAAACTATTAACCTCTCATTTTATTTTTCAATTTCTAAAAATTTACCTTAGAAAACAATTTCTGGATGCTCATATAAAAATTAAACAAACTGGCCAAAACCAGATGCATCTTGTTACTTCCTTCTTTACTTCAATAATTTTATAAAATCAAAATTATATATATATATATATATATATATATATGAGGGATATCTACAATAAGAAATAAGTAATATACTTAATTTTTGTTGACCTATACTCTGACAGGAAGACCTCTCTAACTCCAAATGGGTAGATTCATAAACTCAATGAAGAGGTCAATCATTGCAGTCCCAAGTGTCCTAATGTTAAGGAACATTTGCTATGAGTGTCTGTGAACACCTGTATCTCAGTGATGGAAAGCCCCCAAACAAAAGTGACCTCAGCCAGATGGTGAATACTTCGATAGAAGGAGCACAGCCTTATTTATCTTTTCATTATTGGTGCTTAGCACAACGCCTGGTAGGCACTCAGTAAGTGTAGAAAAGGATTTGTCTAAATTTAGAAAAAAAAAAAGTTTAATTCAGAGTAAGTAACAAAAATAAAATGTTAAAGTGATTTAAGTGGTGCCTGCATGGCTCCATTGGTTGTGTCCGACTTGATTTTGGCTCAGGTCATGATCTCGGGATTGTGAGATTGAGCCCCGCGTCAGGCTCTGCACTCAGCGGGGCATCTAGTCTGCTGGGGATTCTCTCTCTCTCTCCCCCTCTGCCCCTCCCCCTGCTCGCTTGCTCTTGCTCACCTGCTCTCACATAAATAAATAAATCTTTTTTAAAAAGTGATTCAAAAAGCAAGTAAATAATTTAAAATAACTTTTTCCTACTTTCAAAGTTTTACAAATTCAAGTTCCTTTAAAGTATTTTAAAATGAACTATTTTCTAAATCTTTTTTTTTTTTTAAGACTTTTTATTTATTTGACAGAGAGAGAGAGATCACAAGTAGGCAGAGAGGCAGGCAGAGAGAGAAGAGGAAGCAGGCTCCCTGCTGAGCAGGGAGCCCGATGCGGGGCTCGATCCCAGGACGCTGAGATCATGACCTGAGCGGAAGGCAGAGGCTTTAACCCACTGAGCCACCCAGCACCCTATTTCCTAAATCTTAAGCCAACTCCTCATCAGTCTCATCAGATAATGTACAGAGGAACAACATAATTGCAAAGGACAAAAAATATAATAAAATATAATAAAATAATAAAAAATATATATGATATTACATGATGTTACTAGCACATCTGTTCACTTACTAAACAGAAAATTTCATAAATAGGCACTAACTTCTATTCTTTCATAAATACCAGGTGTTATACGTCTAGCTGTTTAGTCAATACTTGAAGACTACAATTTTTCCTCATGAGGGTCCTTTCTAAGGAAATAAAGCAGTGCGTGAAATAAATTCTCAGTCAGTAGACGGACAGAAGAATCCAAGGTCAAATTTTCAACTAAAATAATGAGCACCCAAAATGCATACCTTTCATGATTTTTAAAAACTGTTTTAAAACACTTCGTAATGGAACAGATTTATACAACACTTGGAATTTTAGCATTTAATAGTTTCTGATGCATTGGGAGAATTATTTTTGCTTACTGTATCTTAAAACAAGTTCTTGTATTTTCACATATTGTTTAAAAAAATTCAGATTCTACAAATAGTTTAAAAAATTGAGGAAGAATTTTATAAAGCCATACTAAATAACCATGAACTAGGAGCCGTGTCTAAAGACTGGGCCATTTGGCAGAAGTTACCCACTGTTTAACATGTATACCTTTGACATCCTGGGCCTCTCGAAGGAGGTCCATAACTTCTCTCTCTGCTTCCTTCAGTCTGTCCTCAAAGGCTTGATCTGTCACCGCCTCTTCCCCAGTTCCCAGGTTTGCTATGAGATTCTCTAATTCCTGGAGTTTCACTCGATGATCAGCAACCTGAACATAATAAAGAAAAGGGGAAGGTAGCACATACAAATATACCTGAAGAACTCAGCTGTACTTCCTGCAGGAATGATCGTCAAAGGGGCGCTCACTCTATAAATAGGTAGGTCTGTATACTCCACGTGTATCTACTTTTAAACAGATAATGTGGGCAGTTTTTCTTTATTTCTCTGGCTTCAAGAGAAAAACTATCAAGCCCATTCCTTTGACATTAAACACTACATGTTGAGGATTCTCCATTCCTGACCTCTCCCCTGCAGCTCAGATTGCTCTCAGCTCTGAATGAGTGTCTCAGCTCAACATCCAAAACTACACTCTTGACTTTCTTTTCTTAAATCTGTTCCGCTGAGTCACCCCCATTTCAATAAACAATGCTTCCAGCTACCTCAAGCAAAAAACCCAAGATGCATCCTTGGTGATTCTCCTTCTCTATCCTTGCCCCCTCTAATGCCCTGCCCCCCAAACACACATACTTATCTAATTCAATCCAGGCTTGCCATTTTGCCCCACTCCTAAACCATCATTCTTCACAAAGCAGAGTGTTCTTCTTAAACTATAAACTGGATTTCCTAGCTTAAAACTCTTCAGTGCCTTCATGATGGATTTGGAATAAAATCTAAATCCCTTATTATGGTTGGTATGGTGTGACGTGAGTTGTCTGTACCAACCTCTCCGGTCTTACCACAAACCACCCCCTCCTCGTTCAGGAGGCTCCAGATACCCTCCATCTTTGAGGCCTTTGTACCCCGTATTCCCTCTGCCTGAAACAGCCTACCCATCACGTCTCATCAGGCTTGCTCCCTCTTATTTTTAAGATCTCACCTTGAATACATGTCCTTGGAGAGGACTTACATAAAGTAGTTCTCCCAATTATCCTCTGTTTGTATTCTTTCTGGTGCTTATCTTAGTTAGTATTTCTTTATTTAATTTTTACTATCTGTCTCCTGACTGGAACATAAGTCTTTGAGGACAGGGACCAGCCCTATCTTGTTCATCCTTTGTTCTCTGGCGCTTAGTGCACAGGAAGTACCCATTCAATGTCTACTGAATGAATGAATGAATGAATGAGCAAATGCCCTGTTGACAGCTTACCTTATCCTTCACCAGCCGGTAACAGGCTGGACACTCCTGGCAGCCAGGCCAAGATCGATTGTAGAAATAGTTCTCTTCACACTGGTCACAGCGATTTCCCACAAAGCCCTGTTTACACTCACAGCGACCATCGTCTTTGCACTGGAGCGAAAGAGACCCCTCGGGATGACAGTCACAGGCTGCAGAGTAAAGTAAAAAGAGTCTCTCACAGAAAAAGGAAGAAGAGTGCATTGTCTTTTAACCCAGATCGATGTCAATAAGCTGATGGTACTCTCATCACAGGTACGTATTTTTTTGAAAAACGGGCCAAATTATGAGAATTCGAATGGTTAAGTCTGCTCAGCAGAGAAAACAAAAATTTTTACAGCAAAAGTGAGTTTTCAAGTACAATGTGCATCATCCCTTGGCGGGGACACATTTCCCGTTATTTAGTAATTACAGAAACTAGTCTATTAAACTAATCAGTGCCATTTCATGCACTCCGAGAATTCTTCTCTACCTTCGTCTCTCTGCTGTTTAATATTTCTTTCATTAAGGAGCTAGAAAACCCAAATGCTAATACATATTTTGCATTATTTTATAGTTTGTTTACTTGCTTTGTTCTCTGAACTGGGTCAGTGATTTATGCTACATTCCACAGGAGAAATGAAGGAATTCAAAAAGCAAAACACCCAACAGTTCTGAGGCCTCATTCCAGGCAAGTGTTTACGCCAAGGACTAGCAGATGTGTGGATGTGAGTGTACCAAAAGGGCCTCAAGGGTGGGAAGCGACTGCAGCCGGTAAGCCAACCAACAAGTAAGTTGTAAGCAGAGTCTCTCCCTGTCTCATTATCTGCTCTAATGATGTGATCAATAAAAATGTTTCATGAAGCACAGTGGGAAAGCACGGTGATCAAAGGGAGACCTTCCTTGGAAAGACAAAAGACTGGAAAAAGAATCAGAAACACAACACAAGAAGACATAAATAAGGTGGCTGCCAAGGAGCCGGAGAAGCTCTCAAGCCCCAGTTTCAGGAAAGGAGGCTATTCACTGACTGAAGCACCCGTGAGGACTTAGGTACAGCCCTGACTGTCAAAGTCTGTGGTCCTCACTGGAATTAGGAAAGACTCAGAACTCTAGGCTCCCAGCTCCTTACGTTTGCAGCCTTCGGGTCCAAAGCCGAAGTGGTTGACCTCACAGCGCTCACAGTGCTGGCCTGTGATGCCGGGCTGGCACTCACACTGGCCAGTGCGGACGTCACACTGGCCGTTGGTGGAACCCAACGCATGGCAGTCGCACCTGGAAATGAACACGTGACGTTTCTCCCGTAAGGAAAACAGACTCTAAGCAAACCTTCCTCCGGCCCCCGCTCAGCACAGAACTGATGTGATTTGTACTAGAAAACAGAATCTAAAGGGCTATTAAAACAAAATGTTAAGGGTCATTTAGCACCTGAGGTTCAAGTAATTTTCAGGAGTTCTACTCAGAATCTTTTTCTAACCTCACCCACAAACACGGTTAGTCCACTCCTAAAACCACGACCAAGGGGCTCTCCAACCTGGCACCCCCTCAGGGCTGAACAGGAGCTCTGAAAATAGAAATTCCCAGGCTGGAGGCCTCCCAGGACCTGACTGTGAGTGTCTCAGAAAGCACCTCAGAAGGTGTCACGTTTGAAAGGTCGCCTGGGTGACTCTGATGCCACCAGGGCAGTTTCACTCCGCTCCGCTCTCCCAGTAGTGTCAGTACCACTGTCCAGTGCTGCCTCTCGAGGGAGGCACGCAAATAATTCCCGAACAAAATCGAGCCTACCGTTACGGGTAACTCATAAAAGTCCCTCTCTCACGATGGGGGCGGGGGGAGCCCAGATTCCTTCTAGCAACAGCACCTGGCATCTCACCTCTCACAGCCGCGCCCGCTCTGCAGGTTGTAGAAGCCAGGGTCACAGGCTCCGCAGTCACGGCCGGTCACGTGAGGCAGACAGTCACACTGCCCGGTCACGGGGTTACAGCCGCTCTGCTGCGTCGCGCTTCCGTAGGGATTGCATGCACAGGCTGGGGTGGGGAGATACAGACAGCAAGAGATGCAAGTCACCCAACAGATATACCAAAATGTAAACAATACGAAGAGATTCTTCAGACGTAAGCGGATCAGTGCAGTAGCCACTCGTCTCCTGTGGCTACTGAGGGCTTGCAACGTGGCCGGTCTCGAGATGTGCTGGGAATGGGAAACACACACTGGATTCTGAGGAGTTGGTATGGAGAACACAGAACGTAGACCTCCAAAACTCTTAACGGATTACTCATTGAAATGATAATATGGTAGATATATTAGAGTAAATAAAATACATCAGAGTAAATAAAATAAATTAGAATAAATAAAATACATGATATTAAATGCATATAGATAAAATACATGTATTCTTTAATCATCGATTCCACCTGTTTCTCTTTATTTTAATGGTCTACAAGAAAACTTAAATTACATGAGTGGTTCATAATGCATTTCTACAGAACAGTGCTGTGTTAGGCCAAGCATCCATAAATATTTAAAGAGCCCACACGGTGAATTCTCAGAATAAATGCGTACAACTGTAGCAGAACCTGCCTGACAGCTGGATTACCTTTGCATTTGTCTGCTGGATTGGGAGCCAGGGGATTTCCAAAAAAGCCATCTTTGCATCGGTCACAGTAGAAGCCAGCAGTGTTATAGATGCATTTCAAGCATTCTCCTGTCAAGCGATTGCAATTTCCAACTGCGTTGGGGTCGATGTTGTCATTGCACTGACAGAGGCGGCAAAGCCTCACAGGGCCGTTTCCACCCAGAGGGTCTCCAAAGTAGCCGTCGTCACAGAGCTCACACCTTTTACCTGCACGTGAGGCAATCTGATGTTATGAAAGAAAGGCCTCAGACATTCCTGGTGCTATCGGACACAAGCAGTCTGGTTACCAGGTGTCTAGGTGAACCATCAGGTGGGGGGGCAACATGTCACAGAGGACAGGGCACCAGCCCAGGAGAGCAGAGGACCGGGGCTACAGTCCTGGCTCGGTGCCAGGTCAGCAGAGTCTCCACTTTGCTATTAGAAAGAGAGCACCTGTCTTGCCTATTGCACTTCAATTGTCCTGAGGATTAACTGACAGCATGCGTTAAAAGTGCTCTGTAAATGAGTCGGGCTCAGGCCGAAGGGACAGCGCATTCATAGGTTTGTTTTGGTTTATGATATCAAAAAAGATGAAGTGCCACTCAATACCCTAAGTTTCCTATACAATGGAGTAAGCAGGACAATCTTCCTAAAAAAGAAAAGACATGTGCTAACCCTTATTTGAGCTGTGTCGTGTCGACTAGCATAGAATCAGAGTATCTTAGAAGAGAACTTAAGAGATTGTCATTTGCCTCCAGCTTCTATTACAGCAAAGGGACCAGAAAGGTTAAGTAACTTGCCCGCAACCAAAGAGCTAGAATCCAGGACTCTTTCCAGCATACTCACTGCTCCTCCTCTTTCCTTTTCCACTTTCCTATCATTATTAGCTGAGGTTGGAATCTTGGTACCTTTGTAGCTGATAGGGACTGGAGAAATAAAGGTTTGCTCATTTGCTCATTTAGTGAACATTTGCTGAGCATCTCTTATACACAGGCATTGTTCTAGGTTATCAGGATGATGTGGTGAACCAGGTAGACAAGATCTCCACTCTCATGAAGCTTATGCTATAGTTGGAGGAGACCAATCCAATCCACAGACACATAAATAAAAAAGTTTACTTCGGATGGGGATAAGCATAACAAGTTAACAAAACAGAGCAACAAGACAGAGTGACAGGGTAAGGGCTACTTCACTGGGTGGTTAGAGGAAGCTCTGTAGAGAGGAGATATCTGGGATGACAATGAAAAGACAGGGGGAAAAAAAACCATCCATGCTAATATGCAAGGGAAGAATGTTCCAGGAAAACACGATGAGCTTATGGAAGTAGTAAGAGCCAATCATGTAGATCACAGTAAAAACAAAACAAAACAAAACAAAAAAACCCTGGTTTAAATTAAAGTGCAATGAGGTGATATTAGAGGGTTCTGAAAGTGATATGCCCTGATTTACACTTTTTTAAAGATTTTATTTGAGAGAGAACGAGTGGGGGGCAGAGACAGAGGGAGAGGGAGAAGCAGACTCCCCACTGAGCACAGGACCCTGACACAGGGCTTCATCCCAGGACCCAGGATCATGACCTGAACGGAAGTCAGATGCTTAAGGGACTGAGCCACCCAGGTGCTCTTGATTTACATTTTAAAAGGATTATCCTGGCTGCTGTGTGACAAGCTACTGCCGGGAGACCCATGAGGAGGCTATTCTAGGTGAGAGACCCTGGTGTGGACCAGGGTGGTGGCAGTGGAGGCAGTGAAACTCAGTCAGATGTGAGATGGAGCCCATCACACACGCTGGCTGACTGCTTCCAGGAAATGAAAGAAAGAAGAATCAAGGACAAGCGTAGGATTTTAGCTTTTAGCTGGAGCAACTAGGTGAAGGGTAGCATTTTCACTGAGATAAATAAGACTGGGGAAGGGCAGGGTTGAGGTTGGAGAAAAAGAGAAGAAGTCAAAGATTTAGCTTGGATTTGCTTAAATCTGAGATGCCTTTAGCCACCTGACTCAAGCAGAAAATTCAATAGACATGTTCAAATTAGCAAGACCTGAAGAGACTTTTGTTTTTTAAGATTTTATTTATTCATTTGAGAGAGGTACAGAGACAGAGAAAGAGAGCACAAAGAGGGGGAGAGGCAGAGGCAGAGGGAGAAGCAGACTCGCCTCTGAGCTGGGAGCCCCACATGGCTCGATCCCAGGACCTGGAGATCATGACCTGAGCCAAAGGCAGACGCTTAACCATCTGAGCCACCCAGGCGCCCGGTCTTGAAGAGAGTTTAATAAAGACACTATCGATGCGAGTGTGGGCAGGGTGTAAGCAACCCCAGGGGACGGGGTAGTGACTGTGGGGCTCTATGACCTGGGCCTCAGGGGGTGGGTGGAGGGAGCAGTTAACCGGAACCTCACGTAAGAAAGGGCTGTTTGGAGAAAGCTAGCATCAGGAGCTGAGAACCCTGATAAAGGTCCCTAAGCCACAGGGACAACCCCCCCCACCGCCCCGCCCAGAGCGGGGGGCCTTGGACTAAATACTCTGCCCCACCTCCCTCCCTCCCTCTGATCTCCTCTAGGTGCTTCCTGCTGCCTGAACACCAACGGAGGGCCCATGTGACGCATGCACACAGGGCCCATCAGGGTGGAGAAATATGAAGAAAGGATGTGCAGGGGCAAATGGAAGGCTTCCAGCCCACCGGCCAAGCGGAGATGGCAAGTAGGTAGCCGGCGCTCACGAGAGAGTGTGGTCAGGGCCTAAGACGCAGATTTTTCAGTAGGCACAGAAAGGCTTTTGAAGCTAGAAGACGAGATTGGTTCACCTGAGGGAGAATACAGATAAAGCTGACGTGAGAGTCTCAGGCTGAGCATCAGTAGTGGCGAAAGGAGCCTGAAGAGAAGAGGGAAGGAAGGAGACCCAAGAGAAGGCAGTGTCCCCAAAGACGAGAGGAGAAATGTCCAGGGCAGAGTGAGCGGTCACCAGTGCCCCTCACTGCTGAGAGACCAGGTCAGAGCAGGACTGAAAACTGACCCCTGCGTTGGTAAATGGAGCCCACTGGTGAGGTGAATAGATCTGGCTGGGGGCGGGCCGCAAGAGGAAGAAACAGGACGCTATGCGGGCCCTTCTTGTCTCTGGTGTAAACAGTTACCAGACCCTCACCTGAGAGCCTTCTGCAGACCAGATTCGCACAGCATGTCAGTTTTGCTCTTTCGTAAGATCACGTAGCCATTCTAGATATGATCTATATTTAAAATGCCTTGAAACCTGTTCTGAATAAAACTTTTTTTTTTTTTTAAATCTGGTAGAAAATCTAAAACAGAGCTGCACGGGAGGCCATGGAAAGCTTTCATGCCCAAGTATCTTCTGGCAACAATAGCTAAACTATCCTTTTGTCTCTGAGCCCAGGATGTAGGTTCAAGTCCTGGAGGTACCACTTTCATGACTTTGGGCAACTTAGGTACTTTGTTTCCCCTTAGCTTTCCTTATCATCCCCTCCCCACCGCGGGGGAGGTGGTGTTCCTTCTCCTCTAGCACGGTCTTAAATTATCCATTTCCCTCTACCCTTTTGGCCCCTGAAGAGTAGGGACCCTCTCTTATTCATTTCTGTATTCCCAAAGCCAGGCACTCGAACCAACATGATGAAAAAAAGAGTATCATCACCATCATCATCATCATCATTATTATTAATTTACCTCAGAAGATCATTTAAAGATCAAATGTGAAGCATAGCACATGTGAAGAGCTCAGGGGCTATAGGTAGTTACTCCTGTTCTTCAATAGTCTTCTAAATGAGAAACATCTTACCCCACACCTGCAAACTCTAGTCGCTATCCAAAAAATATCTGCATTCATTCAACAAGCATACATGTCAGGTGTTATTCTGGGTGTTAGGAATACAAAAGTCAATAGAACAGACAAAATTCCCTGCTGTTGTGGAGCTTAACAGGGGTTAGAAGGGGAAAGACAGACAATAAACAAATGAATAAAGAGGGATGCCTGGGTGGCTCAGTGGGTTAAGCGGCTGCCTTTGGCTCAGGTCATGGTCCCAGGGTCCTGGGATCGAGTCCTGCATCGGGCTTTCTGCTCAGCAGGGAGCCTGCTTCTCTCTCTGCCTCTGCCTGCTGCTCTGCCAGCTTGTGCTCTGTCTCTCTCTCTCTCTCTGACAAATAAATAAAACAAATCTTTAAAAACAACAAATGAATAAGCAGAAAAATATCAAGTGCTTAAAAAGTGCTATGAAAAAAGGAAAGCAGGATATAGGACTAATGAGTGATGGCATCATCTTTCACAGGGTCTGTGCTATTTTTCACGTCGACCTCTACAGCCTAATTAACACCCACAAGAAGCACTGTAGCTCATTCCCTTCAAGTCAGATGATAACTAACAAAACAAATACACCTCACAAGTCTTGTGTGCGAGACCTCTGGTTACAGACTAACAAGTTTACAACATTTTGCAAGATCTCCTACAGTGGACTCCATCTCTCCGTTATGCATCCCAAGTAGTCTCGACTCGCCATTAGTCTTCTTCAGCACGGCCATGAGAACATCTCCAATGCTTAACCTGGCTTTAGGCTTGCAGTCTACCCAGTGGAACAACAGAATGAGCAAAGGGATCTCTCATCAAAATGTCATATTAAGTACATCCAAGAATAGATTCTGCAAGGGGGATGCTTGCTATGTGCTACGGCAGCAGAGTAAAAAAGGGTCTTAAAAACCTGAGGGAGTAGTGTGGGGTGGGTTCACTGAGGAGAGTGATATTTCAACCCAACTCCAAGGTGAAGATAGGAGTTGAACAAGAAAAGTGAGATTTGGGAGGAATAAGGTGGGGTAAAACATTCTAGAAAAAGAAGACTGTGGATAACAGGACAGAGTCTGGCTGATCGGATGGGTTACAAGAAGCCCAGGACAGCTTCAGCAGACACCACAAAGGCAACAGAGGGTGGTGGGGAATGAGATCGGAGAAATCCATCTGTGAGCCTCTGTTGGGCCATGTTTTAAAATACACATATATAAAGAGTAAAAAATCCGAAAGTCTACACTGGTTTCTACTTCTTATCTTCTCAACTACCTTAAGCAAATGATTGAATCCCTCTGTGTTGCAATGACCTTGTGCTTAGTGTGGGGTCAGAGGAGCAGTAAAGGGAAGACGGGGTATTTTGATGTTTCCCAAGGGTTAAAGAGTGTTTTGATGATGTACAAGAGATACTAATTATTAGCTGAGTGGTCTGTTTGTCTCACTTATTTCCAGGAAGCAATTATCTTTGGAAGGAAAAGTTTGTGATGGAGTCAAGGGTTCTATTAGAAGCCTAGCCAGAACCTCTCCATGACACGGAGGCTGAAGTCAATGGAGGAACGGTCACCAGGGAGACTTGGTCTCCTCGCCAGTCAGCATGGCAGCTCCTTGAGTAGCTAAGGAAGATCAAGTTTTATGTTCTTACCAAAAAGAAAGACTCAGAGAAGGAACAGATGTCTATCCAAAGCTATACAAATATTTCTTCCTAACTAAATGGGATGGGCTCTGATGCACTGAAAGGACTACTGAAAGAAAGAACAGAATGAATTTAAAGAATTTAAAAATTACTACTTTATATCAAGAATCCCAGGACAGCCCCACAAACTAAAAACCAAGCGTTGGTTCTCATCTTAGGTGGGAGACCACACAGTGGGGTGCTCATGAGCTCCTCCAGGGACCAGCCATGCAGCTTGGACACGTAAGTAACTTCATGTCTCTGTGCCTCAGTGTTCTTAGCTGAGAATGGGGATAACAGCAGAATCTACCTCACGGGGCTGTGAAGATCACTGAGGCAGAAGGCTTAGAGCGCTTAGAAAAGTATGTGTCCATAAATATGTTAGTTATTGTTTGTATCTGATATGCATTCTATGAATCCATAATAAATCTCTTTCACGCACAACTTTTGCCCGCTCAGATGACGGTAATCACGGTGCCAAACAACCAAACAAAATCTGCAACCTCCCAGGCTCTGCGTCCCGAAGTATTTTTGTGCGATGGAACACGGACTGACCGGTGGTGCCGGTAGGACAGTTGGTGCACACCACCTCCTGTGTCTTCGGGACGACGGCACAGCTGGAGCCCCCAGGACACGGGCAGGGCTGGCAGTCGGAGGAGGTGCCCGAGGTGGGATCCCCGTAGTACCCATCGCCGCACTTCTCGCAGTGGGGGCCGGCTGTATTGTCTCTGCAGTCACAAACGCCTGTTTGGAGAGGGGGTGTGAGAAGAAAGGCAGGTGTGCCAGCAGGTAAGACCAGGAGCACTTTCCTCCCATCCGCTGGAGACGATTTCGGCCCAGCAGCCCCCGGAGGTCACGGTCTCACCTGTCTCGGGGTCACAGGTCTCGCTGTGTCCGTTGCAGGTACAAAGCACGCACGGGCTGTACGGCCCGAGACTTGGAGTCTCTCTTCTGTAACCCGAGAGGCACACCTCACAGAACTGCCCTCCGTATCCCACAGGACAGGTGCAGGACTCCACCCAAGTGGCAGGCTCCCCAGGCCCCGGGCGGGCGCTTGTTAGGGTGACATCATCCAAATAGCCAGCACCTGTGTATGGTGTGGATCAGAGAGTCAGTGAACTGGCTTCTGTTTTCCAAAAGCTTACAGAAAGTTAATAAAGCTAAAGAGTAATCAGACACGAAATTCCAGAGACAATCAGCTATTAGTTTAACTCATCTATTGGAGGAGATAACTAGAAAATAGCATTGATGACAGTCGTGGGGGACCTCATGCTAAGGATCTGGAAGGGCAGGACACCAAACACATGGTTAAACACACACCCAACCAGATCTGTTGGATTTTATAAGTGTCTCAATCACAAATACGAAAAAGGAAAAGCTCTGGACAATATTCTGGGCCAAGAGGAGATCAGAGCAAAGAATGTAGGAGACAAGAAGAGTTTAAGTCTATAGCCATTAAGCAATGTGTCTTTTCTTTTGCCACAAAAGCAGGCCCTGACTGTAGAGTTCAGGGATAAGAAAACAAGCACCTGCCAACAAGCACCACTCGATTATACTTTTTTTGCCCTGCAGAAAATAGGAAAAAAATGGTGACCAATTTTTAATATTCAGGGCTACTTTGGCAAGCGTGCAATTATCCCAAAGCCAGTATGCCATATGTCACAATGCTTCCCTGCTTCCAGAAGAAAATAAAAACAGAGGACACCGTAAATTGGCTTAGACCAATGGGTCATCCAACCCAGTGGGGCACATGAGGGCCTCAGCAGGAACATGCCACCAAGCAGCAGTCCTTAATTACATCATTTCCCTATGTCACGAAATATCACCTGCCTTTTATAGAATTCTCAGAAATTGACAGCCTCAGGCTGAGGGACATCTCTTCTATGACTGCTCTGAACTTAGTTACTTTTGATATAACAATGGATTTTGTCAACAGCTAGATCATGAGATATACCTATTGGATAATATGCTTTCAATTCTAACCATTCTTAAGTCTCCCATTCTAAAAAGTACTCTTCCTCTAATCTTGTCCCTACTCTTGAATTATAATCCATCTCTTTTCCTTCCCTTACAGCCAAACTTCTTAAAAGAATAAGCTTTCTTTTACTTCTTCACCTTCAAATTATGTCAAAGCCCTGCAGCGTAACTTCAGTTTCAACACTTCTCAAAACAAAACAAAAAAAGACCAATGATTCCTTACTCCCCTGATCCAAAATCCAATGGCACCATCTTTATAAGCCCATTAATTATTTCTCTTCCTTAAAATTCTTTTTTCTCCCTTGAGTCTCAATGCATGGCTGTTAGATAACTATGTTTCTGGGGTTGCACTTTTTCTTTCTACATTTTTTTGTCTTATTTCCAAGTTTAAAAATTATTGCCCGTAGGTAGTCAACCTTTTGATTCTAGATCTCCAGTCCTAACTTCTTCCTAAGCCCCAGACCATTATTTCTAACAAGTTATAGGATATTTTCATCTGGATATTCATGTAGGCATCTCAAAAACCAACATATCCAAGCTGCAGATACCATTCACCATGCCACACCACCACCTGTCTGACTCCACCCAAACAGCCTGAGCTTTCTGCAGAAAAAGGTCCTCATTAAGAAAAAAAAAATTATAGGGCGCCTGGGTGGCTCAGTGGGTTAAAGCCTCTGCTTTCAGCTCAGGTCATGATCTCAGGGTCCTGGGATCGAGGCCCGCATCGGGCTCTCTGCTCGGCAGGGAGCCTGCTTCCCCCTCTCTCTCTGCCTGCCTCTCTGCCTCCTTGTGATCTCTCTCCTCTGTGAAATAAATAAATAAAATCTTTAAAAAAAAAAAAAAAGAAAAAAAAATTATAGGAAAAGGATTTTAAAGGAATACTGAAAACAGCTTTGTTCATCTAACATTATAATGAACCTTCACTCAGGAATTTATAAGTTTTCATAATTTAGCTGATAGTTTAAAGGGCTTGATAATTACATAGCAATAAATAAAAAGAAATAAAGGTTAAGCATGTGAGCCAGTAGAATTACATGTAAGATTCTTAGACTATGTTTAGAAATAAAGTCACCTCATTAGGCTTAGTCATTATAAAACAAAGCCACTTATTAATTCTAGCAAATTTTCTCCAGGTCCTTGAAAGTGGTTTAACAAATGCATTAATTTTATACATAATGCATGTATACTGAGATAATTCACTCCACTTTAAGATCAGTGCTATAGCATTGGGACTTTAGAGATAAACTTTTGCATTACGCAGATCCTTCTACCTAATCATCTTAATGCTCTCAAATTATATCATAACTTACTTCTCTCACTATATGTTCCCCGGATTTTGATAGAGGTCAAATTGTTTAGGAGCTTCTGGAATTCGAAAGGGGTAAGAGGAGGCCTCCAAGGGTAATCAGTTGCTTCGTGGAGCCTAGAGAGAAAGAAAGGGCCACGTTAACCTCTGTCAGTACAGTTGTGGGTGCTGAGAAAGCATTTCTTATGCATTTCTGCCGCCAACAAAGCAGTGCTCTGACGATCTAACCGAGTCAGAAACTGGTCTGTTGCCTTAACAGTACAACTGGAAAGGGTACAGTAAATAAAGGGAAGGCTTCCTTTTCCAGAGTCACCTTTAGAACCCAGACTTTCTTCTTCAACAGCTTGAGGCCTGATAAGCTTAGGTAAAGAATCCACTTTTATAACTCTGGTCAAGTCAGATTTTACAAAGAAGACCATCTTACCTGAAGACGTATTTCACAGTGGTCTCACTCGGATAGGAATTGCCCTGAGCGATCAAGGGCACGGACACTCTCAGGCCAGCTCCCTCGAGCACCAGGTCTTCTGCAGAGAGGCGAGTATCTCGCCTGTCCACCCGGAAGGAGAAGGAGAGGTTCTGACCATAACTCAACGCCTGCTTGCCCAAGAACTTCGCTGGAAAGCAGACACAGCGGTGGGCAGGAATGTGAGAAAGAGAGTAACCGGGAGCATTCTTCACGCCGGGCTGCTGCCGAGCCTTACTTACCGGGGGCAACGAAGTACCTCGGAAAGTAGCTATCCGAGATGACGGCGATATCCTGCCTCTCAGAGGACCATTCGAGGGACGCTTCAGAGCCATCCCTTTGTTCCACACGCCACCCGTCTTCATCTGCAAGCACAGGAAGAAAACACATCACACTGGGAGCATCCCGAATTCGGGTCCTCCACACAATACAAAAATATACAGAAAGTCACCAATAAATATTTCTGAATACACGGATCCTACGACGGTACCTGTCCATGCTAATCCCCCTCAAGCTGTATTTTGATTTTACATAAATTTATACTATAGTAAACTCTAAATCCATATGCTTTCATTAAATTAAAAAGCCAAACAGGGGCACCCCGGTGGCTCAGTTGGTTAAGCATCTGCCTTCGGCTCACGTCATGATCTCAGGGTCCTGGGATTGAGCCCCGCGTCAGGCTCCCCTGCTCAGCGGGGAGCCTGCTTCTCCCTCTGCCTCTCTCTCTCTCTGTGCTCTCGCTCTCTGTCTCAAATAAATAAATAAATAAAATCTTTGAAAAGAAATAAAAAATAAAAAGCCAAACAAAAAAGTCATGGATATTTAAAAACAAAATGTTGCCACCATCAAAAAATCCTCAAAAAGTCACTGATTTTTTAAAAATACTGTAAGTCCAGTGTTGTAATTCTGGGAGACAGAAGGGAAGGTCCAAATTACCGATCTGAAAGGTAGAGGTTATAGGATAGACGCTGTAGCCGACGGCATTTGTACAGACAGAAGAATGCCCGAAGCAGAAGCAGGGTGTGCAACCCCTCGGATTAGAGGGTTCCAGATTAAAAAATCCAGGTTTGCATCTGAAAAACATAAAGTTATAATCAGGAATTTCTTGGACTTGAAATATGAAACCAGAAGAAAAACACAGTACAACCAGAGAAAGAATGAGCTACCTCTCACAGTTGAAGCCTTCAACATTGTCTTTGCAAACGCATCTTCCTGTTTCAATGTTACACTCATCCAAGCTGCCAGAAGGATTGCAAGAGCATGGCCTGTGGATGGAGAAAGGAGTAAAACAAAGAAAGAAGAGAAATGAGAACAGAATTCCACTCTTAAAGTCAACCTTTTGACATGTTAATACAGTTTTTTTTAAAGGAAAACATAAAAAAAGCAAAAGGAGTCCTAAACTCAGTTTCATATCTGGATTTGTTTCAATCGAGGATATACCTAATACATTTCGATACTAAAAACCCGGCTTCATCCCTGTTACAAACCAATCCTGGACCATCATCACAGCTACAAGTTCTTGACAGTTTCTATGGGGAAAAAGTTTATGATGCTGATCTCTTATTCTGGATCAACCACATTTAGATTCTGGCCCCTCTCTCCAGTTTTGAAGAGTCTTACCTGCACCCGGCCTCAGTGATAGAATGGAATCCGGGCTGGCAACGGTCACACTTATCACCCATCACTCCTGGCTTGCAGCTACACCTGCCGTAACTGTCACACTGTGTGCTGAGAGAACCTAAAATTTAAAGAGCTTGTCAACAACCAGAAATGCAATTAAATATGTCAAAGAAAAAAAATGGGTAACAAAAAACAATGCCTGAAACCCCAGATGTAATCTCTAGATGGTTACAGAGAGAAGAAAGATCAAATTTTAAATCCTAATTGTCTCAAAATCATATACTTTTGAGCCATAACAATTTAACTTTCCAGACACACACCCTGCTCATCAATATTGGAAAACAAGTCTTTCTGCACTCAGGGATAAACCGCTCACAAAACCAGTCACTTCTTGGTGGGCAAGCACAGGCTCCTTAAGGCCCACGTCTAGAATTTACGCATCTGCAGGCACAACCAAATACAGGTCAGGCTCTTGAAGGAGTAGAGCAGACTCAGAGCACTCTGCATCTCTGAACGCACACAACGTACCAAGAAAGTTCAGCCCTTTAAGGATCGTAAACTAAACAAAATCATTAACGAGCAAGAACTCACGAAGCAGCTAACCTTTTCCAGTCAAAGTTCAAATGGTCTCCAGGATCGGGTTACTAATTATTTACACAAAACCATTACTCAGGCCAAGCCCACACTTATTTATATACCCTAGAAAATCATTGGAAAGTTTAACTTGGTTAAACAGAGTGGAAGTGGGGAGGGTCAGGCAGATCCTGAGTCATTTGCCTGGGACGACAGTGCACAGACTTCCACTCTTGCCCTGTGCAGGTGCCTAGGAAGCAGAGCTTTGTTTTCTGGGGGGACGAGGAGTTTCGTCTTTCAATCCATCAGGCTGAGGCTGGCTTTGCCTGTCACTTACCCACAGGACTACAGTGACAGGGAGAGCAGGCTTCGTTGTTCCCAAGGCGGAAGAAATTCTCCCGGCACCTCTCGCAGTTGGCACCATCTGTGTTCCCTTGGCAGTTGGTACAGTGGCCCCCGTGGCCGGTGGACCGATATAGTTCAGGGTCAAAGTAGCACTCCTGTGAGCGGCCATTACAGTCACAGGCTGTTGGCCAAAATCGTACGAGTTACGTCAGATCTGCGTGCCTTTGCTGAACAGCATTTCAAAAGACTCTGCTTAAGCAAACCAAACCATGATTTCCCACATCTCCGGGGCACAATGGGTGGTGGAATAAGAACGCCCACTTGAGGCGTTGTTCACTTGAAAACAAAAACAGGAGGTCAATCAAGGGTTTAGATAGTCAGGCTGTCAGTTTACAGAGAGATGTTCTTATCAAAATTAATGCCATCGTAAAACACGAGGAATTCCTGTACTTAGGAATCTCCAGGCCATTGTTTATATACATGTGAGAGGCAAGTCAAATTGCAATTTTTCCGAATCTTTGTCCTTCGTTCTAGTACCAACTCCAACGACAGGGGGCCAGTTTGTATTCAGGCTTTAATTTACCTTAACTTTTCGGGCTCCAGACAGTTGAAATATGTTAAAATACAAATTTTCCACGTGCCAGATTGCTTGCAAGGCTAGACTGACCTAACGTGACACACACAAGTTAAAATGAGCGCGTCTGTGGAAGGAAGCGGCACCGAAGGGAAATCTAGCTTCGCTAGACACGTCCATCTCCCTCGGAGCCGCAAAGCCAACTGGGTCCTCCGTTAAGGAACTATGTTCCCTGCAGAACGCACTGTATTTTAAGAACAAGTATATGTAGTTACAGAACTTCTTTTCTATATTTATAGTAAGTTTATTTTCTTAGACTTACAGATTTCACACAAAGTGCCGGCAGTATCTTGAGCACTAAATACGGTTTTATTTGATTTCAGATGAACCAAGTTGTTTAAAGAAATGTTTGAATACCTATTTTTTCTTCCTTGTCACCTCCCCTTCTTTATAATCTGTTCTTTCATAGTATTAAATGTGACAACTTTTTAGAAACTTGAATCACTGGCACCAAGAATTAGAGTTGTGGTAAGGAACTTGGGAAAGCTCTCTTTCTGCTTCGCTTCCCTCAAGCCTCCCTCGATCCACCCGCACCTCCCTCCCCCGGCCAAACCTGGCCCATTGCCCCCTAAATGGCTTGATGCCCTGGGACTACGCAGCAGAACAGTCCCCTTGATGACACTGTCCTAACGCACAGGTAAAGCAGGCGCTGTCACCTTCGCCAGCAGCTAGTAAGAGCGAAGGCTGTAATCTTCTCTTCTCCCAGCCCAGCATCCTGACAACCTGACCATACTGAAGTAGTGCCCCAACCTCCAGGAGCTTCACTCTTGGCAGTGCTGAAGGAACCCAAGGGGGAAGGCAGATTGATTCAGCTCCTCATCAAAGTCAAAAATGAACGGTATTTGGTTCATTTGCCCGTCCGGGAACATTTTCATAATGTTCCTGGAGAGACTCAAGATAGGGCCCCATCACGAAGAAAAATACTTTTCAAACACATGTGTACATTTACTGAAATGTCACTTCTTGGGGCATTTCACTGTTTCTGTTAAGACAGTGAAGTCATGTGGCTTCTCACACTAGCTGTTACAGTTCAGTCAAGGAACTGAAACTCGAGCAAGTGCCTCGGAATCCTAGAGGGGGTTGTATGCTTTATCGTCAAATCTGGGATTTGCTGAGGAAAAGGAAAGATAAGAAAATCTGCTCTAAGCAACTAACAGAAATAGTCATGAGTCAAGATACTGGTCGTTTCTCAAGGTTTCTGCCAATAATTCCAGTGACTTCAGAGTGTCTCTCTTATTCCTTTATCAAGAGTATATGATAAGAAATATTTATAAGGTCATAAAAAATTATAGCTGCTTTAAAAGTTTCTTATTTTTACGTCCTTGACAAAGCATGATTACATAGTTTCATGGTTCCTCTCTCCTGAGGCTTCTTTCTCTATCTGTCCAGAATAAACCAAGCCATGACGAAGGGATAAAACAATGTGCAGTCTTTTTCCTTTCACCCTTTTCTAGAAGTACTAGGATGTACTTTCCTTCCCAAAGCCACCCACCTCTACATGGGAGGAGTAGGAAAATTCTCCCCGTTGTGCTCTTCAGTGAAATACAGGATGAATAATTTTGAGAAATAATTTTTTGAATGGCGGCCTTAATCTAGAACTCAATGTACCAAACACGTATTCATCAATGACCTTGACTGCTTGAGTAAATGACCGCTGGTAGGAAAATATTTTAACGTGCGGCAAAGACAAGACGAGAGGAACCACATTTTATAGTAGGCCACACTGGCCTAGCACGTGGATCTAAGCGAAGTTCCAAACCTTGGAGATCTGCTCCCACTCTGGTATGTGGGTTCATGGAGGAAACTGAACAGAATGAAGATGCCTCCTATTCGTAGCCAACTGCCTTCACCTATGAGTTTCCTCTGATGTGCATACAGTTTACCATTCTACACTCTCCCATTACAGAAGAAGCACGGCGCTTCAGAGTTCTCCTTTCAAGGAGGAACAGAAGGAAGTCACCCATTCCTTCTCCCCGCTCTGGAAGTCCTCACGATAACTGGACAGACCGAGGCCAAGGGGCACTCACGCAGGCATTCGCTGGCGCTCTCTGCACTCGCTCTCCTCCAGGGCCGGTCGTTGAAGAAAGGCAGACACTTTTCACAGTCTATCCCGTAAGTATTATGTTTGCAATTACACACCAGCTTGTCAAATTCATTCTTCACACACTCACTTGCATGTCCGTTGCATTTACACCTGGGAAGAGAACAGACACTCAAAAATATGAAAGAGCCACCAAGTCACAGAAATGGATGCAGAAAAATGATGTACAAAGAGAACTAAACACAACCCCAGACCAGTGTTTTGTTGTTGTTGTTTTTAGTTTTACCATTCAAGACTGTAAACTGAGGAACTAAGCAAAATTAAGTAATGACTGAGTTTTCAGGTGGGAAGGAAAATTAAACAAGCAAAATACTCCCCCAAAACATCTTTATTTAATAGGGGGTGGAGCATTAACCAGACATGAGAAGAAAGTCTCTAGCAATTTCGGTGGCTTCTACAATTTCTAGGATCACTTCCTGAAGTCAAGTGTGTATATCAAGCAGCAGCCAAGTGTGAAGGTGAAGCAGAGCAAGGACCCTGCAGCCTGGCTGCATGGGTTTGGGACCCGGCCCTGTGACTTACCAATGTCACTTAACCTCTGTGCCTAACCTGTTAGATAGGGATAATGACAATGCGAATTTCACGGGGTTATCAGGAGGATCAAGAAACTGCTTTATTCACATGCCTAGGATTGTGCAGGCCAGTACAAGTCAAAAATCAGGTCATGGCTGTTATCTGTCATAATGACTTTAAAGTATCCCGCTCTGAAGGTAGCAAGAGGCATTCAACACCTCACCACCATATGTAACTCTGGTAGCCTGATACTCCCTCGGGCTGTTTGGGGCAAGAATCCCCAAAGGAGCCCTAGAGGCAGGTACAATCATAAACTAAGGACTCATGGAAATGCCCATAAATACTAAAACACACTCTAGTGCCCTGATGTTTCCCTCACTGGCTTCCTTAAAGATAGAATCAGGCCCAAAGTTCCCACTGCTACTTCCTAATACATTTCAAACCTTTCCAAAACATCTACAGTATATTAGGATGAATCCCAAATTCCTATCCCCAGCTCTCATCTTTCTCCCAAGCTCCTATCCTTGACTGGTACACTAGTTCAGATGTCTCCCATAAGCTAAAATTTTACATGTCTACAGCTAAACTCATCATCTCCCTAAATTAGCTCATCTTCTTCATTTACTTCATTAGTATACCACCGTTCTCCTGATCACTAAACCTTAAAATCATCTTTGACTAATGTCCCAATAATTCTTGCTTCACAATAAAATCCACCTAAAATGCTCCTTTCCATCCTACCGTCACCACCCTAATGTCAGGTATTTGTCCCCTAACCTAGATCACAACACCATATCAAGAATATAAACTCTCTTGATGGTACTCTACTTTCACCTTGTCTGTAGTGAATCTTCCTAACCATGTTTAGATATCATTGGCTTACTTCAAAAAGTACATGATTTCTCATTGATGATAGTCTCTGTCAGCTTTCACTCTGTCAACTCTACAAATTCACAGAGGAGATGTTCCTTAAGCCGAGTAGGTCTATAATCTCCCAGCCCTACACTTCTGCTCGTGACCTGCCCACCCTGCATCCACCCACACGTCCTCCCTCCTTATTCAGATTCTGCCCGTGCTTCAGGGCCCTGCTTCGTTCCCATCTGCTCCCCTCCCTAGCTCAACAGTTCTGTCTCATTTTCCGACATATGGCCTCTTTCTACCTAAAACATATGCTTTAATTTTTCACATGTCCATACGTTGCCTGTCCCATTCATTTGTAGGATGCTAGAAGGTCAAGTCCTGCTCAGCAGGTGAACATCTAGTGCTTCCTTGGTGGCTTCAGAGGGCCTGTGGCGAGCTTTGCACTGAGGTGTTCAGTAAGGATTCACTCAGTGTGCTGATCTGACAAGGTTTTGGAAAACCTAATTACTTTGTTTCCAGGATAATCAGAAGGTCTAACAACATTATTAATGTGTTTGTAAACAAGTTGCTACCTTCGCTTCTGAACCAAAGCTCCAGTCACTTTCAAAGTTATTTAATCGTTTACTTACCTACCACCCACAGCAAAATCAGAGATTGCGTAATAATAGGACTTGAGAACTTTGGGGTCGTTAAACACTTCATCTCCAAAAGTGTTCAGGCGATTGAGAGTTACTCTGATGTCGGTGGCAGTTACCCATTCCTGTCAGGGGGAAGAAAAAAAGAAAAAAACAGGAAAAGGTAAAGGGCCTGAAAATGAGACACATAAATGTGACAATATTTTCTAAATTTTTCAAGCAGTTAGTATATCATGTGACTTATATCCTCTTCTAGCATTAAATCTGTTATAACGCTCAATGACTCTCTTAATTTCCTAATATTTTTTCCTCCTTTGATCTAAGTTGTTGTGTCACCACTCAGAGTCCCAAAAAGCAGGAATACTACTTGTTTCTTCACAAGGCTGTTGAAAGGCTTACATGAAATATACTTCTAAATGCTTCGCGTACAGGAGGGACTTAATACACACGTCCCTACTCCTCCACCCCGCATCCACGCCCCACGTACAGTCCGAGAAACCAGCGCAGAGTTCAGGGAGCACCACGTACAGTCCAAGAAAGCAGCGCAGAGCTCAGGGAGCACGACGTACAGTCCGAGAAACCAGCGCAGAGCTCAGGGAGCACCACATACAGTCCGAGAAACCAGCGCAGAGCTCAGGGAGCACCACGTACAGTCCGAGAAACCAGTGCAGAGCTCAGGGAGCACCACGTACAGTCCGAGAAACCAGCGCAGAGCTCAGGGAGCACCACGGTGGCACGAGCTGTGCTGGTCATTGCCTCCTCCTGCCCATTCTGTACCATCTCTCTCTCCCCCTCCATCCCCAGCCCCTTACAGGCAGATCTGGGAGAGGCATCCAAGTACAAAGAAAGAAATCATGACACCGGCCAACACCAATCAGATGCAGTGTCTGTCTTGACCTTTCCCATAATGTCACTTCTCCGGGAGGACTTCCCTGCCACTCAACCTAGAACTGCTGCCCACCTATTGTATTTATATGGTCTTGTTTCCACCACCACAAACCCCACCCCACCCCACCTCTGCCGCCACCGCCAAGACTGTAAGCCCCACGAGGGCAGGACTTCTTTGCTTTGTTGACTGCAGTTTCCCTGGTGCTCAGCATACAGTAGGCGCTCAAGTAACATTTGCTGAGCAAATGAATAAATATGAAGCAACTACAACTGATCAAATTGGTAGGTGCAGCATAATGAGAGAGGACAAGAAGGAAAGTTAACGTTTTCCTCTAGGTTTTATGAGATCTAAGCCCTTATAATAAATGCCCTTTCATTGAGCTAATTTTAGTCAGATGTTTACATCTGTGGTGGATTGTTAGAATAATGATTCCAATGAATCATGTCTGCCACTGTCCACACCCTGCAGAGTCCCTTTCCACCCTGACTCTGGGCTGGGGCATGTGATTTGCTTTTTGCCCAGGGGACATGAGCGAATGTGACCCAGGCAGAAGTCTGATAAGCACTGGTACTCCGAGACTTACCCTCTTTGAAATGCTTCTGCCATCATGTGGGAAAGCCTAATCTAGCCTCCTTGAAGCTGTAAGACCACAGGGAGAGGGAAACCCAGCTCCCAGCTGACCTGCCAGTGAGTGAGCCCACACCAACACAGAATCTTAAGAAATGATAAATCATGGTTGCTTAAATTCATTAAGTCTTGGAGTAGCATATGACACATGACCACCCAAAGATACCATGTAGAGTCCAACCTGGGACTGCCTATCAGCATCCCCCACAGAGACGCAACAAGCAAGTGCAAGGGCCGCAGGCGCCTGTGTTTTCAGAAGGCTCTCTGTGAGACAGCGAGGCACACCCCTGATTAAGCAGCACGGCTCAAACCATGCCAAACACCTGGCATAGAGAGCAACCTAGAGGGCTCATAAAAGCTAATCCCTGTGAAGCCTCCAAGTATAATTAGAAAGGAGAAGAGATGATGATTCCACCGCATCCAAACTTGGAACTCCAATAACAACTCCCACTCAGGACCACAGTGCTAGGAATCTTTGAGTCGTCTGTAATGTAAATAGCTCAACGTATCTCTGTGTTTAATGCTTATTATATCTCGTATCTCCTTCGAGCTTCATCTTTATCACAGTTCTCCTTGAGTAAAAGCTTCTCAAGGGCTGAGTCTAAGCCATTTTTTCCATAACAGGCATTTTAAAAAGAACAGGCTCTGGAGCCAGACTTTCTAGGTTTTGAATCCCAGTTCTGCCACTTAAAACTGTGTGATTTGGGTTATTGGTTCTCTTCTGATAAATGATGTTGATGCTTCCTCTGTAAAATGGAGATAACAGAAGTAACTACCTGCAGAGTTACTGTGAAGTTTCAATGAGTAAATAGTACATAGAGTGTGTGTGTACATCTATAGTGAACACAGCTAATATAGCTAAAGGGCTCAAAACACGGCTCGGCACATTATGGCACATTATAGTAAGTGCTATAATAAATGCTGCTGCTGATGATTATAAATCAGCCCATGCTTAGTAATATTCACATAAAATGAAACCAGGAAGGGTCTGCTCTCCCATCTGGGAGATTGCAACTTCTGGAGAGAGGCACAGGAGGCAATGAGGAGAGAGGGTCATATCAGCTTGGCTGTCAAATCACTTATCGTTGTGAAATCAGCTGAAGTCCAATCAGCTAGCCTTCCTTGGCAAGTGGGTATGAAAACCAGAGCTCTTACACCCAGAGACACATAATTCATGTTTTCGCATCATGACAGCAACTGACCAGCCCTACTGCAGATGCCCACAGCATTTTTACCACATGTATTTTCACGAGTTCCTATGGTATAAAAAGTAGCAAACATCAGGGGCGCCTGGCTGGCTCAGGTGATAGAGCATATGCCTCCTGATCTCAGGTTGTGAGTTCAAGCCCCACGTCAGGTGTAGAGTTTACTTGAGGGAAACAAACAAACAAACAGCAGCAAACATCAGAATTTCTACAGCTAGAGGAACTGCTTCAGGACAGGCTGATAAGGTATCCAGTTAGCAGAGGCGGCAGAACACACCACAGTCACGTAGGTCACTGCTTTTTCCTGCTCCCTCTACCACTGTCTCTGCAGGATAGTCAAATATGATCCTTTGCATACATAGGAAGAAACCAAGCTAGCAAATGTCTGCTAGTTGATCAACTTAAAAAATCTGTAGATCACATCTCCCCTAGAAATTCAGTCTTCTGTTTTTTCATCTATCAAAATCAGTTATTCTTTCTACTCATTATTCTGAACACATCTTACTGCCATTGAAAGAAACGCTTTACTGAAAAGGCCTTTGCAAACATACTCATTGCTCACCAGAACCTCAGAGTTTACCAAGCTCAAGATTCACGATTTCCCAGCAAACTGCAGAAATACAACAGAAGGGAAGAACTGGACCCAAGAGAAATGTATTCTCATCCTTTGCCACTATCCAAAAGCACACAGTCAAATCAAAAAGAGTCCTTGACTATAATAAACTTCAAGAGAAAGACTGAGAAGCCACAAAAGCATAAAGGAGCGCCTGGGTGGCTCCGTTGGTTAAGCAGCTGCCTTTGGCACAGACTGTGATCTCGGAGTCCTGGGATCAAGTCCCGCATCAGGCTCCCCACTGAGCGGGGAGTCTGCTTCTCCCTCACCCTCTCCCTCTCCCCACTGCTCGCACTCTCTCTCCCCCTACTAAATAAATAAATCTAAAAAAAAAAAAAGCATAAACCCAGAAGAATAAAGGAACTCCCTACTTAGAAATAATAACAGCTTTTCATAAAATATTACACACAGTTTGCAGACCCACATCCAGACTTTGTCTCAGTTCATACAGGCTGTCCCCACTCAGATGTCAACTTCAGCCACACGACAGAAGCATCTCCAACTTTGGGTTACAGAAAGATTCCAAATTACGGTGTATAAAGAACATGCACACAGAATTCATGAGAAAAACGACAGCTTTCATTCTTCCTTTGCTTACGTAGGGAGAGGTTTCTACCGTGATGCTCGAGCACTGCACTGTGGGAACATACATGTGTATCCTGCCACACACCAGCACTGTCACGGGATGAGAAGTCTTTGTGACCGACAATAGCGCCAGACTAACCCGGTCCACATTTCCCTGCGCAATAACGAAGGAAGATGGCATTCCGAAATGCCTTGCTTCAACTGTTCCCCTTCTCGAATGCTAAAAAATACTTCCTTTGGTCAAACGAAAGGAGAAATAAGGAAGGTTATGAAAATAATGGATAGATTCAGGGGGCGCCTGGGTGACACAGGCAGTCAAGTGTCTGCCTTCGGCTCAGTCATGATCTCGGGGTCCTGGGAGGGAGCCCCAGGCTGGCTCTCTGCTCCGCGGGAGCTCTGCCCCTCCCCGCACTCATGCCTGCGTGCCCATGCACACGCTCTCCCCTCCTTCTTAAATACATGAATAAAGTCTTAAAAAAAAAAAAGAAAAAGAAAAGAATAGGTTGATTCAAATACTCTCTTCGAAAGGTCAGAAGCAAAATGTTTCCATTGCAAGTAAAGACCCAAGCTAAAACTGTTCTGTTTTTAAAACAATTTCTAAAATTGATATCCAGAGGGCGCCTGGGTGGCTCAGTGGGTTAAAGCCTCTGCCTTTGGCTCAGGTCATGATCTCAGGGTCCTGGGATCGAGGCCCACATCGGGCTCCCTGCTCAGCAGGGAGCTTGCTTCCTCCTCTCTCTGCCTGCCTCTCTGCCTACTTGTGATCTCTCTGTCAGATAAATAAAAAATCTTAAAAAAAAATAAAATAAAAAAATAAAATTGATATCCAGAATACATTGGCAGGTACACAAGAACACAAGAGCATCACCTGGGCAGCAGGAACAAAGCTGCTCTCCTTCACGTACTGAGAATATAGCGGAGAGCAGAATGCAATCCGCCTGGAATCCGCTACTCCTCCGCCTCACCCCGCAAGTGGACCACAGGCCCCCAGACAGCAATCTTCCTGGCTCCCGCGTGCACGTGGAGGAACGAATGGCCTCCAAAGCCAGCTTCTGGATGCCTTACCTGCAGCACGGGGCTGTTGTCAAAGTTGTAGGCGCTGGGCCTTCCTTCTAGAGTTGAAAAGGCCACATTGCCCCCCGTGAGGGGGGAAATGTCACTGAATTCATCGGTGCACAAGGCCTGCTGCTCGTCTCCTCCTGTCCTGATGAAGCCGCGGTTCGCCTTCGAGTAGGTGTTCTCACAGGAGCCACTGTAGTACTGGTACGGAATCCAGGGCCCATCTTCCCGCGTGCGCTTGTAAATGGCAAAGCTCTCGGGCCGGCTGGTGTGGAACTTGAGGCGCACGTAGGTGATGTCAAAAGCTTTTCCTGTGGGACAAACACGAAGTGGGTTAAGTCGTATGTATGAAGCCAAGAAATTCCCTTGATTCCCAGGTTGCTTTGAAACCTGACGAAGGAAGTCTACGCCCTAGATGAAGATGGTTCCAGAATCCACAGCACATTGGCTGTGTCCAGTAGGCGATTCTAAACCTGGAAATAGTGTGCCTTTTCTCCACAGACACGACTAGTTACAGTTTGGTACATAAGCTGGCTCATAGAAGCTTATTTAAGACCCTCATTGTTGGAATCTTGTTTGCCATGAAAAATGGTAGCACTATTTACGCTATTAAACAAAATCAAAATTGCATTTAAAAGTGCATTTATTCTTAGTGCTGGTGCTTCAGCAAAAGCAATTTAATTTAAAAACGGAGTATTTGCTGGCTTTCTAGATGGGTATTCTGGAAACTTTCAAGGTACTTAAACACTCTGTTAACTATCGTGTTACTTCTTGATGCGGAAAGACTATCATGAACAGTATTTTTCTATTTATCTATCAAGTTAAGAAAGGAATTTGAGAAAGAGAGAAAGAAAAGGACAGTGATTAAGAGATGGGACAGGGAGTAGAGCAGGAATAAAGAAAAAAATTCCTTCAGCAGCTGAACAAAGAAAAACAAAAGAGAGGAAAAAAAGGAGGGGAGGGTTAAAGAAGTTGTTTGCATTTGTTCAAAGAAGAATATGCAAGATCTGAGCACTGAGGGGGGAAGGACAGCAAAAGGGAGGCGCCACTGGGTGGCTTTCTCTGGAGGAAGAACCGCTGGTCAGACGGCGCGCAGGGGAGAGGGATGGATGGTCCCGTCTGCTCGGCTCACTCTCCAGCCGCCTCTCCTGAGCTGGTTTCTTTCCAGAGCCCCTCTCCTCTCCTGCACACCTCAGTGCAAGACAGCGCGTCTGCCTCTGTGCCAGGGAGGCCCGCAGCTGTCCTGCGACTACATGTGGGACCGCGTGGATGAGTCCTGCTGGGCTGCAGAGGTGGGGGAGGGGGAGGGGCAGAAAGCCCATGGAAGTCACGTGTCCAGGTTCTATTCTTTAATCCAGTACTATCCACAATAAAACTAATACGATGAGCCATACCTATTTCTTAGGTAGTCCAAATTTTAAAGAAGTCTGATTAACTGTCCCCCATATAACTGAAACACACTCACACACATACAAGTTTGAACACAAAGGTGTGGGGCATGATGGAAAGGCAGGACTGGGCACTGTGAGACCTGAGCTCAGGTCCTGGCTCCTTCAGTTACTCGCTGTGTGATTTCTGCTCTGCCATTTTCTCCTCTGCAAAAACGAGGGTGATGACCCCCGAGCCGCCTACCTCAAAGAGCTGTTGGAAGGCCAAACTAAGATCTTGTGTGTACCTGGTTAATTGTAAAACTCTATACACATATAAGGCATTGTTAATAATCGAGTTTAGAAGAAAATTCCTGAATTAGGATCCTGGATACGTTCACATGTAAGGGTCTGACTGTCCCAGGGACTACGTACAGTTGCCAGAGAATGGCATACAGATCTGGATGTTCTACCCAAGATGCACTACCACATTTTGTGTAGACACAGGTTTTGCAAGTCCAGTTTATACCCCCCCCCCCGTGAGAAGAATGAAAATGTAACCTCTACCTCTTTACCGTATCAAAAATGTTTAACTGTTACCTTTGAATGAGGGTGTGGGTTCATACCATAGTATGTAGAGCATTCCAGAGACTATCTACGACATGCCGGAATGGTAAAACAATCGAGTTGTATTCAGGAACAGGTGGTTTGAGATGTTCAAAGGCTTACTCGCTAATCTGTGGATTACAGATTACCCCTGCTTTTCTACTGTGTCTCCATTTCTGACAGCTCATTGTTCTTTAACAACTCAACCTGCAGGAGACTGGATCAAAGGAGAGAAGATAAAATGGAGCAGGGTGTACTGTGGTCCAGACTAAAATCTGCACCGCAGAGCCACCCTCTGAAAGAAACCAGCTCATGTGGTCACTCTCACTGCTGCCACAGACCCTGGGCAACGGGTGGCAGAACATGAGTAAGCAACTTCGCTAGTGTTCAACTTTGAAGCAAACGAGTTTGTTGGTGCCGGCCCTGCCTCACTAAGCCTTGTTTTCAGAGCTGCCTTTTTCATTCCAACCCACAGCCACAGTTGGAAGAGAAAAAGGGCTCTGTGGCCATCGGCAAAGGAGGCTCACACATTCCACAGGACAAGACAGCCACAGGCACTGCCCTCAGAGTTCGAGTCAATCCAGTAGTGGATACAGACGAAGGCAATTCCATGTGATGAGGGCTTTGACGGGAACTGCACAAAGTTTGGGGCGCATGGAGGAAAGTCACCTAAGCTGGATTTGCGGGATCAAAAAACATTTTCTAGAAGAAGTGGACATCTATGTCCAGGACCTGAGGAATACAGAGGAATTACCTAAGCAAACAGGGATCAGCTGTCTAGGCAAATGAAACAGCACATGGGAAAAGCCCAGAGAACACAGAAGAGTGATCACAGAGGAGTTAGAGTTGCACAATAGAGCAAGAATTGGAGCGTGGTTGGAGATGGGCTCGCCAAGAAGGAGAATAGGCCAGGCCTGAGGCCACGTTCAAGAGCAACTTTTCAGCCTAAGGGCAATGGTGAGCCACTGAAGCATTTATATAGGAAATGCATGAGCAGATTTGACTTTTATTATTATTAAGATTTTATTTATTTGAGAGAGAGGAGAAAGAGAGAGTGAGCCAAGGGAGGGGCAGAGGAGGAGGGAGAGGGAAAGAGAGAACCCTAAGCAGACTCCACACTGAGTGATAAGCCCAATGACCCTGAGACCGTGACCAGGGCTGCAATCAAGAGTTGGCCACAGGGCGCCTGGGTGGCTCAGTAGGTTAAAGCCTCTGCTTTCGGCTCAGGTCATGATCTCAGCATCCTGGGATCGACGCCCGCATCGGACTCTCTGCTCAGCAGGGAGCCTGCTTCCTCCTCTCCCTGTCTCTCTGCCTGCCTCTCTGCCTACTTGTAATCTCTCTCTCTGTGTCAAATAAATAAATAAAATCTTAAAAAAAAAAAAAAGAGTTGGCCACATAACTGACTGAGCCACCCAAGCATCCCCAGATCTGACTTTTAAAAAGATCGCTTTGGCCACTGCCACTGGGTAGAGAGGAGGTTGGAAGGGACAGGACTAAAAATGGAGAGAATAGTTAAGAAGATGTGGCAGGAGTCCTGGGGATGACAGTGGCTGACAGCTGGAATGGAGAGAAATGAGTGGGTTTGGGTGAGGTGTAGGAAGCCGACCTCAGTAGTAACTTAGTAACCGATGGACAGTGAGGGGGAGGAGGGGCCATTTCTGAAGCCTCCTCTACTTTTAGTCTGTGGACATGTTTCACTGTCAAAGCTCCTTGTCCGGAACTAAGATGGAAGGATTAAAAATAATATTTAGTTTTCTCTTTTAAAAACAAGCAGATGGAGAGTAGAACTGTCCACTGTCAGAGAGGACAGAGGAGGTTAAGCAGGACTGGAGGCAGCGGGGGAGGGCGGGATGGGGAGAGGAGTTCAATTTTGGATATCCTAGTTTTGAGGTGTCTGTGGATCATCTAAACAAGAGGAAACGTCTGGTAAGGAGATGAAGGTGAGTGGTCTGCAAGCCCAAAAGAGATGTCTTGCGTTAGATGCGTCAGATCTTCTCTCCATCCCAGCAAGGATGCTGAGTGAGGAGAGAGCAGACTTTTGAGGTCACTCTGAGGGGCGTCAACATTTAAAGCACACACGGCAGGTGGTAGGACTGCAGGGGAGGCTGGGAGGCTGGAGAGAGGACGGCAAGTAAAAGAGCACAAATATGGAAACCAAGAGCTTTTGAGGAGGAAGTAATCGACGGTGTTAAAATATGCTAAGAGAGTCACGTAAGGCAATGAATGACTGTGATGTCCGCTGGCTCCAAGCCACAAACTGGTGGCTGCTGTCCTCAGGGAGAGCGGCCCCGTGGGCAGGATGGTGGGATTGAAGATGAACGGCAGATGCGAGGCAGGGGAGCAGACACAGCGGAGTGCAGTCAACGCCATCACGCTGAAGGGAAAGAGGAAGACAAGGGTGGGGTGGGCGCTGGGTCCGGGAATATTTTTCTTCCTTTGCTGTTTTTTGAGATAAGAGAGAGGAGGCTGTACTACATGTTGTTGTGCTCAAGTCACCTGAAAGGGGCAAGGCTCGATGTGGAAACACGGCTAGGCGGTAAGAACGGGATTCTGCGGTGGTGAGAGGACTGGCCCCAGTCAGGAGAAAGGCCGCACCCTGGCTTTCCTGCTGGGTGAAAACGCAAGCGACTGAGTAGGTTTTAAGGGATGGAAGCTGAACGAGTACTAATGACTTTATCTTTTCTGTGCAGTGAAAACCGAAGGTACCTGCTAAGGGGGAAGAGTTGGGATCAAAGCCAGTGGGGAATATCTGCAGAGAGGGGAGAGACTTCATAAGAGCCACCACGGAGACCAGCAGAGGAAGCCGACCAGAGGAAGAGAAGGCTTGCTGGGTTCTCTTGCAGAGGAAGAAGCGACAGGGTTGCCGAGACGAGGGGAGGGGGTCATGACTTTGTACAGACATCTCTGTGCCGGCGTAATTTTCAATAGCCCAATTCTTTGCACCCCACTTTATAGATAAGAGACAAGGGGACTGAAATTACTTCAAGGAACTTGGAACCTAATCTGAATAAATCAAGAAGCCAATACAGAACATGGAGAAGGGTCAAGTCTTGAGTTATCTGGCCACCATCACCTGTAGTCATGCATCATCAAGAACCGGGAAACTAAGGAGCTGGGTTTTATTCCATTAAACAGCTGTCAGTTACTACCCATCAAGTATGCTAGCTCTCATTCTCTCTCTCCCTCGCCATACCTCCCTACTCTTTATCCATCCATGCTACTCATTTCACCGTGGACAGAGTAAAAAGATCTAAAAGGTAGATAAATAGAACACAAGACCAGGTCTTCTAATCACCAGTCCAATGATAGCTGGTCTGCTGTGGGAACATGTGAACGTAGACAGTATGACTTTAAGATAAAGAGGCCAAGCCAAACAATGAAGAAAATCAGCAAGCAGAAGTCTAGAAAGTATTCAGCAACTATACAACTAGCACGTCTTCCCCCCACCCCTTGCCTCACACTCATGAGCCTGAGGACTAACCATGGATATACACACCCTCGGGAAAATATTTAGCTTCTGAATGTTCTACTGCATTTCCCCCTCCTCCCGCCACATTCCTTCCATAAACAGAAATACTCGAGTACAGATGTTTAGAATGAAGCACACAAAATTAACTGATACTTCCTGCTCTGAATCCTTGAGTTCATGCTGGCTGAGGCAATGAGAGAAGGGGAGGGGGCTGTCTGAACAATGAGAATCCAGCCTTTGTTCATGCGGGGCCCAGCCAAGGAATTCTGCTTAAGCCTCCTACGTGGTGAAGTATTTCTAATCTCTCTGAGTAGGGGAGAAACCCTTCCTGTCTTAGAATTGGATTCAAGTACTGACTGCCAGGGAACATAAATGCCTCTCTGTTATGTGCAGCTCAGAAGAATTCCATGAGGATCTTGTGAAACAGCCCCCTTTACAGTGAAGTCATGAATGACAATGGCTATACAGAATTTCGCGAAACTTCAAAATGCCCTTCCATGGCCTGAATTCAACGAAGAAAACTAGTTCATTCTAAAGTATTAAACTAAGAGTCACTGATTCACTATTGTTCTCATGTGCTAACTCCTTAGAGTCAGAAAGGGACTGTTCTCCTTGAGGTCAAGCAATATAAAACTTGTAGAAAGGTTGTAGTACATAAAGTCAATTAGAGGGGGTAGACGTTTAGGCTACGCAAAGGGATTCTCCAAACAGTTAACACAAACAGTAGTCGCAGAAATCAGCGATCTGAAAACGTTTTCATTTTTGTTAGTGTAACCGCTGGCTGAATTAAGGGTTCCCAGGATAATGTGTCCAGCTGCGTACCAGCTGTTACCATTCCACCTCAGCAGACAGATGGTGCAAACACCGCCTGGCCAATCAAGATGACCCAGGGCCAAGTTCATGCTGAATGTGGGATCCTCAAGTAGACACAGATGGGCGAGCAGAAAGAGGAAGAGTCATACACAGAACGTGTGGAAGTGATACGGGTACATGGAGTTCATGCCAACTGCTAGAAAACCCAGTCCTGACTGCCTGCTGAAAAGCTAGCTTCTATTGTCTAAAACTCATCCTCGAAACAGACTGTGTTCAGTAACTTATTCTCCAATGGCTTTCCCTTAAATGTCAGTGCTCCTTTTTCATACCCTCTCTCTGTCAATCAGCTAAATGCCAACAGTGCAAGGGGACAATTCCACAGGAAGCGCATCTCAGTCAGTGCGACTTACAAACGAGGATAAGCAACCTGTACAACTTTGTATAAAATAGTCATTTAGAATTAAATTTATTAAAGTAAATGCAATAGAATTTACAATTTGAGAAGTGTAATTGATATTAAAATGAGTAACTGTTTCAATAGCCCAAATTCCCTGAATACATGCCATAAGTACTTCCTATCACACATGAGCCACTGTCCTGACAGAAAGACATGCTGAGATTGGTGGCACTGGACTATGGAGAGTTTCAACTGCCAAAGCCAGGATGAAATATACAAAGCAGGTGGACAAAGCAGCAGTGAACATAATCACTTTAGAGTTCTCTTTTTTTTTTTTTTTAAAGATTTTACCCATTCATGTGAAAGAGAGCATAGAGGGAGAGTGGACTCCCCACTGAGTGGAGAGGCTGACGCAGGACTCAGTCCCAAGATCCCAAGATCATGACCTGAGCGGAAGGCAGATGCTTAACCGACTGAGCCACCCAGTTACCACCCCCCCTTTTTTTAAAAGATTTTATCCATTCATTTGAGAGAGAGAGAGAGGGAGAGAGAGAGACTGCACAGAGGGAGAGTGAGGGGGGTTAGCAGACTCCCTATTAGAGTTCTTTTAAAAGCTAAAATTCTAGGGATGCCTGGGTGCCTCAGACAGTTAAGCATCCAATTCCTGATTTCGGCTCAGGTCCTGATCTCAGGGTTGTGAGATCAAGCCCCGAGTCGGGCTCTGTGCTCAGCATGGAGTGTGCTTGAAGTTCTCTCTCCCTTTCTCTCCCTCTGCTCATCCCTCCACGCTCTAAACAAACAAACAAATTAATTAATTAAACGCTAAAAAAAAAAAGAAGCTAAAACTCTATACCATAGCTGTTTATAAAAACAGTGTTATGGCTGTAACAATGGAGCTATGGAGGAAAAAAAGTTTTGAAGTTGACTGGCATGATTTTGGGGAAGATAAACCCATAATCTTAGGAAAACAAGATGTTTCCATACAGTACCAATTTAAAATTTAAGCCAAAGGAGACAGTTCTACTCTCTTCCTACCACTCCCCCCAACAAACTAGCTCTCGGTGCTACTGCTAAATAAGACCATAGCACCAACCTGGCATAGCAATCCACAAAATATAAGATCTTCCTGCTTGTATCACCCACCTGCAATAACCCAGAAATGCCATATACTCTTTAGAAAACTGAAGGGTCAAAAGTGATTTGGCTTAATATACTAATTAAATATGAGGTCATCGGACAGCCATTATCTGAACAGAGAATTCTTAACTGACAACTAGAATATCAACAGCCTTGGAGAGGACTTTCAAGTAGGTACAAATTACTGTTAAGGATAAATCTTTTCCATTATTTAGACACAAAATAAACTTATCCTAATTAGTCTATCTTTATAATTTTATTTGAAACTTTCACCAGAAGAAATAAGATTCCCAAGTAAGATTCCAAGCCAAAAACTGGGCCTATGCCTTGTTAACCCAAACCTCATGTTTACAAGACTCAATACCAGCCCTAATTCAGGCTAGTGGGTCACGGGCATGCCTGCAATCCTTGAGCCAAGCTAAAGGAATGAAGCCAGCATTTACTCCCACTCATCCGAACAGAGGAAAAAATCCACTCTGCTGAATAACAGCATTCTAACTACAAGGAATCGACTGACATGTGGAATTTAATGGAATCCCATAGAGAAAGTAGTTAATTATAATATTAAGGAAATAAAATCAAGAAATAAAGAGGCAACGAGTATACAAGCTGCAAGGAACCCATACTTTAAAAATGTCTAATTGTTAAGATATGAAAAAGAAAAAAGACACCATAATTTTATGGGAAGTTTATTTCTTGCTCTGTGACATCCACACACTATTGAGAATTGACTAATTTTGGTCTCCATCAACAGAAGAGTACAGAATGATAAAAGAAGAGTGAGAAAATCTGGGGGAGAAAAGATCCTAATATATAGTTACGTGGTACAATGACAGCCGAGGAGACTCAAAGGGGAAGAGCCACTGAAGCAGAAGAAAAATCAACAGAGTAGAATTCCAGAGGTCAAGTTTTATTTTATTTTTTAAAAAGATTTTATTTATTCATTCATGAGAGACAGAGAGAGAGAGAGGCAGAGGGAGAAGCAGGCTCCCCACTGAGCAGGGAGCCCGATGAGGGACTCAATCCCAGAATCCTGGGATCATGACCTGAGCCGAAGGCAGATGACCAAACATCTGAGCCACCCAGGCACCCAGAGGTCAAGTTTTAAAAGATGTTTTAAGAAGAAGAGAATTGTTGACAGAGCCAAATACTTCTGAAAGACTGAGAAAGATGAAGACTGAGTATCGGTCACTGGATTTGACAACCTGGAGGTTATTGCTCCCCTTAAAAACAAATGGCATGGTAGAATGAAAGGGATGGAAGCCAGGTGGGGGGAGGGGAGAGAAAGAGGAGGGAGGAAGGGAGGGAGGGAGAGAGAGAGAGTGTGTGTGTGTGTTGACAGGGATTGGAGACACTAAATAAAGACAATTTTCCAAGTTCTTCTGCTATCAAGAAATAAGGTGGTAGATGGAGGAGAGAAGAGGGGGTTCCAAGAGAAATTGCTTTTTAAAGTGGGAAGGCAGCATGTATCATGTCGATGGGAAAGATCCACTGCAACAAATGAATTCACACTGAACAGTGAGGTTCTCCCCCCGTGTGTGTAAGAGACACCCACTTTGGTCCACAGTAAAGTTCTTCATGACTTCTCAAAGGCTTCCCTCAAGAAAGAAGAAATAATGGAATTAACAGGGGTCACTGCAAGTGTGTGGATTCAAGAGCTATCTGGTATCCAAACGGTTCAAAACCACAGAAGCTCTGGAAGGCTGCTCCCCGGTAGAGCCAGCCCAGGGAAAGCTTTCCTGCTACAGTAGTCCCATCACCTGGCCCATGGTTAGGACCAGACGGCCTGTCAGAATCTGTAGGAAACTTCTGAGAAAGTGAAAATTGTTGAGTCTCATCCCCAGAAGTTCCATTTTTATAAGTTCTGGGTGAGTTCCCAAATCAGTGTTTTTAAAAGCACCCTGGGTGAGTTTTATGTATCATCACATTGGAGGAATATTGCCCTACTGTCAACTCTTCCTCATCTTGGTTCTCACCCTTCAAAGCCTTGGGCAGGAAAAGACTTCTGAGCTTGGTGCTGCCCTACAGAATGAACTTAGGCACCCATGAGTGGTGACTCTGATTTTCACATGTCAGGATTTCAAGGTGAAATGTGTTACAAGTGTTAACTGTGCAGGCATGAGCGGTGAAGCAGAATCACAGCGGTCTTTCTTAAGACACGTTCGGACGTTACACTCACAGGGGCTGCTCACTTCCCCTCCCAGGAGGCCGGCTGATTGGACTAGCAGAACCCAAACTCCCCGACATTTTTCTCCATGCCCATTTCCTCTGCCGGTCAATTTGTACCTTTGAGGCCCTATTTCCCAGGTAAGTAGAAATACACTGATTTTTTGAGAAAGCTTGCCTGCTGCTGGGGGTTTCACAGTGCTATTCTTTCCATGCAGATACGGGTCAAGATTCCCTGTAAGCCAAATTCCCCATCCCCTCTTGCTCCTGTACTTCCTCCTTCCTCCCCCGGACAATTACTAATATTTAATAAAATGATAACAAAACCAACAGCATTTCTCAAAGGCAAGAAGCAAATGTGGAGGCAAAGTATTCACTTCTGCTTCGGTACACTCAGTAAGATAAGAAAACACTTTTTCTTCTTTGTCTAAAAGTCTAGACTGGTTTAATCCTAGTCTGTGTCGGTAATGTTGGCATTTTCAGGGAGGGTGGTATGTTCTGGTGGCTCAACACCAGTGTAGAAAATATTTACTTCTCAGAGAAGAAGTTTCATGTACTAATATATATATATATATATTAATATATAATGTAATATATTATGTATATAACTGTATAGTAATAATTATAGATATGTGAAGGGAGGCTCAAGAGCAAAGTACAAGGAGTTCATATTGATATTGGAGAGAGGGGAAGGAACAGGGACGGGGGAGGAAAAAAGGGGACGGAGAGGAAGGGGGGAGATAGAGATTGAGGAAGTATAAGAACAGTCTAAAAGCCAGACTTGATATTCTGAATTTTCCATACTCTCCAGGCATTCACATCTCATCTACAGGAAGTGCTTTCTTTTCATTTCAGAAATACCTTGAAGTAACTGATCCCATCTCCTTCCAGACTTCAGTCTTAGGACACACATTTAGTAGTTTAGAATCTAAGATTGACAAACCATAGCCTGCCGACTGAATCTAGCTGTTTTGTAAACAGTTCTACTGGAACAAAGCCAGGCCCATTCATTGGCGCTCTGTCTCTGGCTGCTTTGTGCTTACAAGGGTGGAGGGGAGCAATGGTGAGAGAGCATGCATGGCCTATAATATTTACTGTGTGGTCTTGCAAAGAAAGCAGTTGCCAACCCTGATCTAAGAAATCAAAGACCATAAGAACAGAGATTTCTCCTAAAGCCTCTTCTATCTCTTGCCTGCAGGGCATACTGTTTTAAAATCTGGTCCAAGGAAATTGGAATTTTTCCTCTATTGCCACAAAAAATATGCAGAAAGTTTATTCAGAAATTTTACAAGTATATCTATATAAGAATTATTTATTGCCTCATAGGAAAAAAAAAATGCCACCTTTTTGTTTCCTGGCAAACGAACAGGCAAAAAGATCAGTAGTTAAAAGATGAAGAGATGGAAGGACGCCTGGGTGGCTCACTCCGTTAAGTGTTTGCCTTCGGAGCGGGTAACGATTCCGGGGTCCTGGGATGGAGTCCCACGTCAGGCTCCCTGCTCAGTGGGGAGCCTGCTTCTCCCTCTGCCTGCTCTGCCTACTTGTGCTCTCTTTCTCTCTCCCTCTGACAAATAAATAAGATCTTAAAAAAAAAAAAATGAGGGGATGTAATTCATTTCAAAAATTAAATCTATAATTACCTTCTACAGCCCACAAAAACAAGCCAGCCGAGCAGAAAGAGGAGATAGCAGTGCTGTGAAAAGCAGGACCATTTTTCCAGGGGTGCCCCCTCTGGAGCCCACCCCAAGTGGAGACTTAATGAGCAGAAACAGCAATGAAAAGAAGGAAACGGAGTAATCAGCTCAACAGCATATCACCACTGGGACAGCAGGAAAAATGACATGTTGGTAACTGCAAATAAAGTGGAAAATGCAAGTAGATCCCATTTAGAGATCTCTGCAAGAACCTCCCTCCATTGTCCTCTGGGTGGGAATTCAGTCCTTCACACAGGCCTCCTTGTGCTTCTGCTCTTCGGAGCGGATGGACAATTTACATGATGAAAATACTGTGCCAGCTGGCACTGTGTCCATGAGTGACTGATTGTGAGCAGATGCCTTCATAACATAAGTATAAACGAGTACCCTCTTCTTCATTTTTCATTCATCTACCCTCTTTGCAGAGGAATGGAAATGCATGCCCTATACACTATCTTTGAGAAACCAAAGTTTGTGTTCTTCACATCCCTTCATCTCTCGTGGGCTGCGCTTGAACTTGCTCTTGAGTTCCTGATTAATTTGCGGCCCCACCAAATATCTAACATGTATGCAATCTCCCTAGACTATTTGTAAACAATCTTGCACGCCCAGATGCGATCATCTGCTTATTTTTCCTAAAGACTTAAACACTGAATATTCTCTAGTGTAGCCTTAGTTTAGAACATTTGATAATCTACCACGATAAGAATCAAACCTTCCATCCAGAAGTCAATCTAAATTATTGGCATATTTAGTGTTAGAGATTAAATAGTTGTGTTCAAATATGTTTTCTAGTTAAATCACCTTCCCTTTCATGTACATTATGCTCCCAGAAACTTCTTGTGAATTTCTCTTCAATTAGAAGGTAGTCAAGGGTTTTCAATGTCCCTCTCCAGGGAGAAGACATTTTTTAGGATCACGACTGAAACTGTTTTTGTACATTATGTACACACCACCCTCAGTGGGGGGATGTCGAAGGCAAGGAGACCATCTGACAAATTATTCACATAGCATACTTCAGGTAGGTCGGTCAGATTCCTAGGACTTCAAAAACATAAGCCTTTCTTATCTGCTTTCCCTTCTACATCGAGAGCAAACATTTAGCGGTGCTATCAGAAGAAATGTTCTTCAAATGCACCCTTCACCGTATTTCAGACAGTGCTGCAGCTCTTCCACGGGAGTATTTCACACGCACCACAATGGGACTTGTTCCTTCTATTTACGTTTTGGAGGACAGCCAAAGTCCTTTCTAGCGCTCTTTGATCTGATGCCAGAGACTCGGTATCTAACACCCACCTGGAAGAAATTCCCTTCGGAGCTCCGGGACCGAAGAGGAATTGGGAAGGAACAGGAAAATGCCGTATAGACCCATCCTACATCCTAGCTCCAGCTCACCAATCCGTGCAAGTTACTCGATCCGGTGCAAATTCCTCAGACATGTTATTGCAAGGCATTCATAAATCTGAACAACTCTGCTTCATTTTGTACCTTCAAACCATATCCAAAAACACTCTCCAGCATAAACTAAAACCTCTAGACCAGCTTTGCCATCATTTTCATCCATCTACCACTTGTCACTTCAGAGTCACCCTCTAGCCTTTACTCCTTCCGACCTTTCCGGGTTGAGGTCAGGTACTATGGTCTCCATGACACTTGACACTTGTGTTATCATCTTACTTTTCTGAACACATGGCACCTACCATCCAAACCACAGAATTTAGTACTTGAGTATTCACTTCTTTGTGTAGGTTTCTTTTACCCTACAAGAGAGTAACTTACTCAAAAGCAAAGGACTCTATCTGTACTTTTTGGGTGTCCTCTACAATAGTATTTTTCAAGCTCTTCTGACCATAACAAAACAACACAACAACAAAAAGCACCACCTTATATTACATTCCTGACCTCCACACATACTGTCTACGATGCAATCTGATGTTGTATTCTATTCTCCATTTTATTTTTTATACAATGCTAGTTACAGCTCACTAAATTGATTGTTATGACAGAAGGGAGTTGTAACCCACCATCCCTCAGGCACTGTCCTTGACACAAACCAGGTGCTCAGTAAATATTTGTTTATTAGATTGGCTCATCTATTCCACACAGCAGGTCAGAATTCTACGATGAAATGTTTTCTGGTCCCCGTCGAAGTTTAAGAGGGTGCCCTTTAAGACCGTCTTCCAATTATTTTAAAACCAGGACAATATTTCTAAAAAAGCCTGTCTGTGGCAGCCTTCAACAAAATCAAAGGAAAAACCCCTTTTCCTAAAAAATTCCATTCCTCAACATAGCATCCTTAAGAGATAAACCAATCCTTCCAAAGAAGTTCTTTTTAGCCGCTCTGGTTCCAGAAGAACTTCAACCATGAGCATGTGGTAAGTCTTCAGGGTAGCAGCAGGGATTTCCTCTCTGTGGGATGGAGGTTAGATTTCTTTTAAAGAGAAGACATTTGGTTATTTATTGGGAAACTCTGTTCTCCATATCTCATGTTCACGGCACTGTTTTCATTGGATTATCAGTACCTGGAATTATCTTTTATTTTTGTATGTTTTGTTTATATGCCCACATACACACACAGACATGAGAGTGACCTTTTGAGGACTCGGAGGTCTTGTCTTATCCCCTGCTATCCCTTCACTTTGAGGTACATTTTTGCTGTCTTTTAAAGGGAGAGAAATGTCTGACTCGTAAAATAAGCAGCTGTCCCACACGAGAAAGACAGTGGCCTAGGTAAGTCTGGTTTGTGGTGTGGTCCTTCATTCACTGGTTTATTCATTTTGCAAAAATATGCTAAAACGAACTGCATGCCAGGTGTTGGTCAGGCACTGAAGATGCAAGAAAGAAATAAGACTCAGTCCTCGTCCTAAAGTAATTCTGTATGATCTGTAAGGAAAGACACAAATCATTAAAATGCAAAGTGAGAGACATATTATCCTAGGGAGCAAGGAGAACCATACGTCTGTTTTTCTCTTCTGTTAAATAAAGAGCTTGACAAGACAAACTTTAACGTGCAGATCCAAAAAGCTGCTTGATTTTACAACCTTACCTGTCAGCACTGTTTCTAAGGACACCTATCTCACCAGGTCTTTTCGATACTTTCTTTTCTTACAGGAACATTCTGGAGGAATGTTGAAAATGCTGTAAGAATGGATTTCACAAAGACCAATGACATCAGAGACAGGAAATGTCAGCTGATTTCCAATTAACTTCAGTTCTAGAAAGACCTAATAATTGTCTGCACCTACACAGGGCTTTTGCCATATTTTGTGCTCAGTCAAGTCCTATACTCCCAGATGCAGGTAAATGTTTATCCTGAATAACCTGCAAAGGGATAACAGAAATAAAGGTACAATTTTTAAGGTTAAAGCTTTCCAATGAATGAGCACGGGTCTCTCAAATAATTGTTCCCATCTTTGGATGAGAGAAAGATAACTCTTGGTTTCTAAGTCCCCAAAAGCTGATGTCTTTCCATCTCTAGGATCTAAACAAATACTCATGCATCTCTGTCCACGTCTAGCTGTGAGGGACAAACGACCGTCATGTTTTAGATTAAGTTCTGCAGTAGCAAGGAAGAATGGATTTTCTGCTCTTGCTTCTCTCACTTGAGAAAGCAAATGTCTGGATCTCTTTGAAAATTAGCCCAATCTATAAAACACTGGAACTAAACTGAACTCCCACCACTACTTGGCTCCCACATTCTTCCATGAGCTTGGAACAAAGACCCCATTGACTTCTGCACGTGGGCGGATTAGAACAGCAAGGCGGCCCTGTAGCACATTGTTGCATGGTGACTCCACGCTGTTAAGTCAAGGAAGCCTTCTCGAGACTTCTCTGTTTCCCTTCTTTCCCTGGCAGTAAAATTTCAAGTCTACCATAGATCATAGATGTGTAATTTAGCATAAAGCAGGCTTGTCTATATATTTTTAAACAGAGAGACAGCCACTGCTTCACTTGCCTGCTTATACTGAGTGCCGTTCCCAGCCCTCGCAGCGGTCTCATCAAAGGCCAGACTAAGTGGACATGTGCTAAAGGTCAAACACTCCAACTTCGTAAATGTCCAGGAAGAACCTAAAATATATACGTGTGTGTATATGTATATACAAATATATGTAAATATAAAAAATATAATAATATACTGTGATAGTATATTAATAATATATATAACAAATGAAAATGGGAAGGAGCTAAGTGGTAAAAACAATAGCAAAGTGACAGCAAGAGGGTGAACCAACTCTCCCCAGTTTGCTCCAGAATTTACGGACCGAGTTTATAAACTTTTTTGTAGTGGCACCTCCTTTCTAACTTAATTTCTAAGCACATCCTGAATGCCTGAAGTACTGGAGTGTGTAAGGATGGATGTGTCCTCTGCTCTCACAGTTAACAATCTGGTGGGACCACAAACCAAAGTGCAACACAAAGAAGGACGTGCTACGTTTTAGCAAACGCATCATCAGGGCAGACTGATTCCAAACGGGTGATTTCATAAACTTTCAAAAAGCAGTTATGGACAGATTTAGATTTTCCTGAATAACGATAAAATACAAGTGGGTGGCTTTGACAAGTAGATCAATATAATATACACCCTCAACTGCATTTTCTTTCAGTGCTTCTCTTGAGATCTTACTATATGAGTTTTAGAATATTGACATTGAGTAAAATGCCTGGCCTTGTCATTCTTAACACCAGAATAAAAGAAGAGGGCATTGTAAGCAGCCCACAGAGAGAACTTCTATGAATACATGTACAGATAAGGACAGAATGAGCCTAGCTCTACATACCACATATGCCTTAATATGATAAAAGAATGTCTCCCTTAAATTATCCTTTCAGAAAGGGAAGAACTGCTTTGTATTCTAGTTCTTACAAAGCTTCCCAGTTACTTCATTTTAGACCACAAATTACTGTGGGAAAATCAAATTAGCTTGAAATGACCTCAAGTAATACAAGAGTTTTGTCGTTTTGTTTAGTTTTTTAAGAGGCAAAGGATTAACCCAGATTTATGTAATTATCCCTGGGAGGTATGACTTTAAAATTAGAAGTGCTGAGTACTGTAAATAATAAGCCTTTTAAAGAATACTTTATTAGGCAGAAGAATAAGTGGTTATATTGTGAAGATCCCAAATATAAACTAAAAGAAGAAATGGAAAAATGCACACTATTACATGAATTGGTATATACGGCTTAAAATAAAAATTTCCAGTGACAGCAATCTTATAAAATTTTTAAAATACACTATCATAAGTAATTTATTCTTGGAAATGAATGTAATATGATCTGGGAAACTACGCTGATGGCTAAAAGGTGACTTTAATAATCACTGATGGCAAAGACATATGTAAAGAATTGGAATAAAATGGTTCCATAAGGGCGCCTGGGTGGCTCAGTTGGTTAAGCATCTGCCTTGGGCTCAGGTCCTAATCCCAGGGTCCTGGGATTGAGTCCCATGTCTCAGCAGGAGAGTTAGCTTCTCCCCCTCCCTCTGCTCATGTGCGCTCTCTCTCTCTCTCTCTCTCTCTCAAATAAATAAATAAAATCTTAAAAAAAAATGGCTCCATGAGATGTAAGAATGTGGAAAATAATCCTACTTTTTACATATGTTATTTATAACGTTGTAAGTTAATAAATTATTTTAAATAGGCATCTAATTATTTCACCTATTTCCCTAAAATTTTTATATATTCGAGTTGGTATAAACCTGTTTTAAAAAATCTTCTCAAAGGGAAAATGAGAAATAGCTTAATATTGGGGGTTGTCTTTTACACATTGATATGGTAAATTTCATGTTAAGACTCAAAAGAAACATGGTGGTAGTCCAAAGTGGATTCTGTAGGAAAACTGTCCAATATTCAACAGAGCAGTACCCACACCAAAATTTCAGTCTTGGAAGATTGCAGCACAAGTCGGTTAGCATATGGGTGTAGGCCAGTCACTCGTGCAGGTATGACTCTTACTGTTCCCACGAAGTAGCTATAACTCACCCAAGTAGAAGAAGCCCTGATTGAGACCCTTCCATCTCCTTCCCACTTTATTTCCACTTTAAAAAGGAAAGTCAGCTGTACAGGCAGATCAATCACCATGAGCACCAATATAATGAAGGAGCACCAGTACAGAACTGTTATAAAGCAACAGGGTGCCACGTACCCTTTATGACACCATTAACATGGGGGGAGGGATTCCTTTTCTTTCTCTTATTTGCCTTGTACCAATTCAAAAAACTTTGCGTCCTCCAAATTCCTCTCATCCATACAAGTGAAGAGCAAACATGTTGAAGTCAGTACCACAGAGAGCAGAAATGTGAGCATTTAGGTAACTTTGCATGACCTGTGCTATCCAAGGCCAGAGAGCCCTCGCTCCACCGTATCATCAACAGGACAAACAATGATACTGTCCACATCAGGCTTATGGTGGGAGACCCCCACCAGGAAACTATCCTGACTTTAAAGAGTACTGTGCAAAGTCACCGTTCTTACTTCAACTCGCGGCACTAGGATATGGTTGGCACAGATCATAATAAACCCCAGATGTACCCACCTTTTGGAAGTCCAGGCATCTGCCTAAAATGCCACAGATATTTTTGTCACCAATACTATTTATTATAATGAAAGAACATCAGTGCTATACTCACACGAATAGCGTGACTCTATTTCTAACCATGATTCCAAAACATAAGACAATTTCTTCATGCGCTGTGGTAATCTGGAAAAGGAGGATGTTGGACGTCCTTGCCCTTCAAACTTTCCCAGGCACCTGCATGCACGCACACGTCACACCCCACAGTCAACCCTTTTACCCTGACCCTTCAAACTTCACAGTCCTTTGCCAATAAGATATCCTCACAAGGAAGTCATCAAAAATACATTTAGCATATCAGTCTCTTTAGGATTAAAAAGTATCACTACTCTTATTCATTGTTGAAGGGAATGCAAAATGGTACAGTCACTTTGGAAGACAGTCTGGCAATTTCTTACAAAACCAAACATACTCTTAACCATAAGCTCCAGCAATGCTGCTGCTTGGTATTTAACCAAATAAGGTGAAAATTTGCATCCACACAAAAACCTGCATATGAATGTTTATAGCAGCTTTATTCATAATTACCCAAACTTGGAAGCAACCAAGATGTCCTTCAGCAGGTGAACTGATAAATAAACTGTGGTACAACCACACAACAGAATATCATATAGGGTTGAAAATAAATGAACTATCAAATCATGAAAAGGCATGGAGGAAACTTAAATGCATTTTACTAAATAAAATAAAAGAACCTGAAACGGGTACAGATTGTATGACTCCAACTATATGCCATTCTGGAAAAGGAGAAACTATGATGACAGTAAAAAAATTAGTGGTTGCCAGGAATTTGGGAGGAGACGGGGATGAACAGGTGGAGGCACAGAGGATGTTTAGGGCAGTAACATATTCCGTATGGTATTGTAATGGTGGTTACATGTCATTAAACACTGTCCAAACCCACAGAATTTACAGAACCAAGAGTGAACCCCAATGTAAACTATGCACTTCGGGGGATACTAACGTAGTCACTGTTGTTTCATTAATTATAACAGGTGTACCACTCTGCTGTAGGATGTTGACCATGAGAGAAGCTGTGTGTATAGATGGGGAGAGAGAGTATGTGGGGCATCTCTGTACTTTATTTATAGTTCAATTTTGCTAATCTAAAACAGCTCTAAAAAGAAAGTCTAGTAATTTAAAAAAGGGCATTACTAAATTTCATTTAAAAGACTTGTTTTAAAAGCCAAATGAACTTTGTTATAGCCTTTCAAAGCATTTTTCATCCAAAAGTATTAAAATCTTAGAACAATGGACTGCCATAAAGGTGTCCTACAGCCAGCCGGTTTTTTAAATCCAAATAAATAAAGACAAGGATCGTGTTGATTAAAGAAAAAAACAACAAAAACCACAACAACTAAAAAATAGAATCTTACCAATCTAACATAAATAACACTAATAAAATCACAGTCTAACAACATAAATTTCCCTCTTAACATGGTATCAAAAACACTAGCATCAAACTATAATGGCTGATGTTTAACATACTAACTCCTAGGTCTGGGGAAAACAGAAAGGAGGAAACAAAATCTCCGGTCCCCAGAAGGTATGACTCAACTCGCCGACTATTAAATGTAGTTGGGGGTATTCTCAGCACTAACCTCTAAGGCTGCAGTCTAAGAAGCTAACAGGGAAGCCTTAGCCTCCACAGGAAGGGCCAGGGCAAAGTATTAGGGACAGAGGAAGGTAGGGGCGGATCCTCTGAGGACCTCGGAATAAGCCACATCCCATCCAAGCCACTCAGGAGCTACAGCTAAAACAAAAGTCCACACCTCCAGATTCTGCCCATGTATGTTTAGTCACTGTTCAATCTAGTGCTCTCAGAAATGGGTAACCAAAGATCAAAGATACAGCCTGGAAACTGTAGAAACTATGCTGGTCTCTTAAACATCACCTATGGAAAAAATAGCAAAAAGAACAATTAAAAAAATTTTTTTTACATTTTCATGGCACTGTTATCATTCAATGAGATATCCCTTCATTATAAGGTAACTACAGTAATAAAAAAACATTTATAATTTCTATTCAATAGAATTCCATGGGATCTGTTATAAAGACTGGTAACATCGGTTGGTTATTCTAAGTAAAATCATCTTTACTGTCAGCTTTAGAAATTCAGAAATTTAATTTTTATCAGCCCAGCAAATCATTAGGCTTTTAACTGCATGTTCATTTTTGAGTGAAACAATTTTTTTTTTTGGGTCGAAACAATAAAGGTAGGTATCCACAGAGGGCAAATTCTTACAAAAGACCAAAATTTCACGATCAATAAGTTGCTTGGTAAGCAGAAAACTGGCAAAAATAAATGGAGTTGAACACTCCCAGGCAAAAGTTCTATCAAATTATAGAAAACTGCCCGTCTCTGATGTAGAGGTAATTCTCTCTAAAAATAATCAGACCGGTTACCTAAAATTGGAAGACTCTCCCTCCCAGACAACCGGGCACAGACATTTCTCCTTTTTCAATATTCCTTATATGACACTAAAACTTCTTACATTAACTGTATGTCATAATCCCCTTCCTCTCACAATGCTGCCTTTAACCATAACATAAAAATGAATAAAAACCGCTCCATCGCCTCTGCTTTCGGCCCAGGTCATGATCTCAGGGTCCTGGGATCGAGGCCCGCATCGGGCTCTCTGCTTGGCAGGGAGCCTGCTTCCCCCTCTCTCTCTCTCTCTGCCTGCCTCTCTGCCTCCTTGTGATCTCTCTCCCGCTGTGAAATAAATAAATAAAATCTTTAAAAAAAAAAAAAACCGCTCCATCTATTACAGGTTTAGCTTTATCACCTTGATTCCAGATTTGGGGATTTGAAGATCTTATCTCATTAACTTGAGTTTTTAGGCTTAAGTGCATTTAAAAAAGCAATTAACATTCCAATGTGATACGTATCTTTCCAGTTAACTCCTTATCTCCAGATACAGAAATCCACAGGACCCATAACTCGTCCAAAACAGCAAATATGATAAAGTTCCTGTTCCTCTCAATCAAAATCTTTCATCATTTTATTCTTTATCTAAACTATCAAGGAAAAAAGCACATTAAATACACACACACACACACACACGCAAGCAAACAAAAAAGTAAAATACAACTTTTGAAAGTTAAGAAAAAAACATCAGAGGACTGCTTCTCCCTCTGACCTGCTCCCCTTTCATGCTTTCTCTCACTCTCTCTCTCTCTCTCTCTCAAATAAATAAATAAAATCGTTAAAAATCAGAGCTGACTAAATCTAAGAACGAGCTTTATTGCCCCAAACAAGTAAACTCCAAAGAGACGAGAGGGAAAACTGATTGAGAGCAAGTCAACACAGGCAACGGTAATGAAAACAACTTGACAGAACCCAGGAGAGGGTACAGGAAAAGGCAGTCAGCAATGCCCACAACCACGAGTCTCCCCTGGTCAAAACAACTCAATAGGATTATTTCTGGGATCCCAGTGTTTAAAAAACAAAAACAAAAAAACTACCGAATTATTCCGCCAGGTACTTCAAAGAAAGCTCCACTTCCCCAAAACTTTCAGCAAGTGTACCTATTTGCATTTTTAGGTCCTTCGGTTCTCTCTAAACGAGAGAGAAGCAACCCTCGCTGCTACCCAGAGTACCTCTTAATTACCTAGTTTCCAAAATTCATGAATTCATAAAGGACATCCTTGGCTTTTCAAGCTACTTCAAGAGACTGTAATGAAAAGGTCAGTTACTAGGTAATAACCCAAATCCACAGGCCCTTCTTTAATTAATGAGACATAAAGTTAAAATATTTTTGTGTTTAAATATTTATAAGGCATTAAATGGTGGGGAGGGACGTACTGGAGTCTGGAAGAGAAAAACTAATTTTTCTTTTTTTTTGGTGCATGCACTAATGTTTTGAATGCCAAGTGGTTTTCTGTCCAAATTTATATCAGCACTTCCACATCCAGGGATCAAACCTGCAACATTAATGAGAGTACGATCGCATAATGAATTGGTGATGGAGATGGCAGAAAAGCAAGGAAAACAAGTAGAGACCAATTTTGCTTTGATGTGGTCTTAGGAAAGTGTGGTGGTCCAAGTAGAGTGTCTCATCGTAAAGTCTACAGTGGTCCTGAAGTAAGGACATGCTGACGCATGAAGGCTCGTTCCTAACCACTGCAGAATAAGGGCAGAGAGGAAGCAGGTCACACCTCTCCTGCCTTACTATCCTAAACCCCAGCATGGTTCCGTTGTGACGCTAGGGGGCTGGATAAAACATGGGAAAGGATGATGACCAAATTAATAGTCGTTGGACCTGTCATGGAACAAAACAGAACTACTGCCGTGATTTCTCTTGTGTTTCTCATCCTTCATCAAAACCCCCATGACAGCATTCCTTTGGTCCTTACTGCTAAAAAATAAAAATGACAAAGTCAGTTAGACAAAACATCCTTCCTTACTCAGAAATGAAGGCAAAGGAAATGGGACTGAAGGCATTAACCTGAGGTGGGGCTCACAACTGCAAAAAAGCTTGGATAGCACACAACCTTTTGAACAGATTCCTGGTTTCCAACCTTCTTTACCATCGTGGAGATACATTTATACATTCACTGTTGGGAGGGACTTGCCAAGGGAAGAAAATTCTCTCTTGATAATAGCTATAAGATCTGGTAAAATGACAGAATGAGGTTCTGTGATACATGGCTTACGACAGCTGCAGAAGCATTTATAGAAGCTGGCCAGACAACACGATGTCGAATCCACTGATTTCACATGTCCCCGTGTGCCAAGAGACGGAGAAACTCTGACTGCACTCACTACCTCCTAACCCTTCTTCTCCAACCAGGAGGCAGCTCGCAGTCATGAGCCAAAGCATTTCAAGCTCCCAGAATTTAAGGATTTGACGTAAAGGAAATGGAAGTTTTAAAAACTCTCCAAGGATACGAGAGTTTTCTATACCAACTGTTCATTCCAATCACCGTTCTACACAAATTAACACCACAATACCTGAAGTAAGCTAACTCTAGACGTTGTAAATTCTCTTTCTCTGGGGAAGGATGAGGGAACCCAGATCAGTGGTGTCCAAAATGAGCAAACAAGACGGTCCACTGGGATGTGTGGGAAGAAAATAACAGAAACTCTATTTACATTTAAGTTTGATCTTATCCTTCTGAACTTTCCATTTACTACACTTGTAATGTACATAATATATTACTACGGCATATATGTGTAGCATTTATAAATAAGTCAGTATACATATGTTATGGATATATGCCAAGAAATATTTTACTACCAGTGCACTTGATCAAAAATGTTGAGAGACCATAGGGTCAAAGAGCCACTTAGAGCCCATGCTTGTGAAGGGACTCAAATATTGGGTAGGACTTTGAGATAATCCGAATTCACTTCCTAACTTTAACATCCTTTCATTCTTGCTCAAATATATCTACAATTTTAATAACCTGCTTTTGGAAAATATTTTCCATTAGATAAGAAAAATATAAGCAGTGGTAAAACTATTTCAGTACAATTCTTTTAAACTTAAGTGAGATTGTGGATGTGTTTGAATTTAAAAGAAATGTTTCCTTTTGTACAGTGAATGAGATAAAGGCCAATCTGTATATCCAAAAGTAGATAAATGGAATTGGTTTCAGTTTCTTCTATTCAGTTACCAGATATTTAGGCAAAGTTTCATCTTTCATTCTTGCAGCACTGAATATAGAGAATTTCCAATGTTTTTTTCCTTATAGACTCCAGTAGGAATTCTGAATTAAAAATATAACATTATCAAGCCAGAATGAAAAAGACAACTTTTTCTAACTCATAAAGTGTCAAAATGTTCTGTAATAGAGTAGACGGAGAAGATATTCTATGTGTAACTCTTCTTTAGGTAAGCACTTCGCCTCTTCTTCGTTAATAAAACATGAGACTCAGGCTCTCTGTTCAAAGTCCCTATGAACTAAGTCTTTCACAACCTGACCGTTCCAGCTTTAAAGGATCCTATAAAGACTGGGGAGATGCTTAATGCACCATGTCTATGTGACTTATATGGGTTTGCCTTCTAGGCACAAAGAGTGAACCACACACTATACGATAAACTTGTATGGATATACTTCTTAGACAACAGCTCTTGTTTTCTGCAAGGAAATATCATTCTTGGACTCTGAATACTCAGCCTTTTCTAATTTGTAGATTCACACAGCTTAAGTGACTAAGAGGATAAGAAATTCAATTAATCACTTTTCTTTATAAAAATACTATATGGGGGCACTTGGATGGCTCAGCTGGTTGGGCATCTGACTCTTGGTTTTAGCACAGGTCATGATCTCAGTGTCGTGAGACTGAGCAACATGTTGGGCTCTGCACTCAGTGTGGAGTCTGCTTGGGATTCTCTCTCCCTCTCGCTCTGCCCTTCCCTGTGCATGCTCTCTCTCTCTCAAATAAATTAATAAAATATTTTTAAAAGATACTATATAATCAACAGAAATTTATGCACACTCAATGGCACTAAACTATAAGTCTATAAAAGATACATGTGACTAATGTTACTATGTATCTGATCTAAATAATTTCATGATTAATTTTAATTAAATTTCCCTTTAGAATTTTTCCATAGAATAGAAACATAAAGAATACTTTTAAACTCATGTTATGAAACTAGTGTAACTTTGATAGCACATCAGATAGGGGCAGGATGAATAAGAAAAATCATGGGCCATTATCACTTGTGAATACAGAGATAAAACATCCAGCAATGTATTCTTCAGTTCTAAAATTGCACAGCTGTTTTCTAATCTTTGTCACTTTTTTGTTGTTTCTCACTCCCTGAAGAAATCTTCACACTTCTCCTTTTTCTGAGTATATAAAACATAGATGTTTTGTAGACCAGTAATTTCAGTAACTGAAATTTGTGTGTCTGCTTCTCTTTACCATTTTGCTGATTTTTCTTTCATTGTATCTTGTTTTCTCACATGCCCAGTTACCTTAGACTATCTGCTGGACAACATACTTTAAAAATGCATACACACTGAATAATTTGAGATACAGTATCTTCCTACAAAATAATGTTCAAGGGGAACCTGTGTGGCTCAGTCAGTTAGGCATCCGACTCTTGATTTCAGCTCAGGTCACTATCTCAGGGTCCTGAGATCAAGCCCCATGGGCTCTATGCTGAGTGTGGAGCTTGCTTGAGATTCTCTCTCCCTCTGCCCCTCTGCCTACCATTTGCATGCTCTCACTCTTTAAAAAAAAAAAAAAAAAGGAAAGAAAAAGAATGTTTCTTTACGCCAGGCGCCTGGGAGTGGTTCCAAACTGACTCGGTGTGAATCCAAGTTCAAAGCTTGAGTGCCCCTGGATTAGCCAGGTGATGCAAAACTGGCTTTAAGTCTATTTGCAGGATGGTATATTTCTGTTTTCACTTTATCCAGAAGATGAAGGCCTTTTAGGGGCCCAGCTGAAAGGTTTGGGAAGGCTGTCAAACAGTCTACCTTTGATGGGTCCTGGACTTTGTCTCCCTTGCCCCAAGAGGCTACCAAAACCTCTATTCTGTAGCTATAGGTATACCCCACTTTTCAAAAGTTTGTGTTATGCTACTTTGCTTTTACAGAAGACCTACATTAATACATTTTCACTAACCAAAAGAAATTCAAAAAGGATTTTAGCTTTTATGAAAAAAGGCAAAGAACAAAAGTAGCATCCCACCTCTGTCTTACGGTGGGCCGTTAGAGAGGCGGTGTAGACCCCCTAACAGCAGCGAGAGCAGCACCGCCAAGCTCCTTCCCTGGGAACTGCACTTGGCATCTCACCATCAAGTTGCCAGAGCTTTGAACTATGTCTGTGAGCATCTGTGCCTTATCTTGATTTATTTCTACAGCTGTTAGCAAGATATGTCCTAAGGTATCAGAAAATCTTGAGAGAAGTTATTTTTTGGGTCTGGGAATGCTCAAAAATTTTTCCATATCAATTAAGGGTAATTGCTTCTTTGCTTTATGCCATTTCAGCTTAAGAATGGTTTTACAGCAATACTCTACTTTCAGATAGCAGAGGAAACCTGTATTTATTTTAGACTGGAAAAAGTGTTTAAGGCTTACTTCTGTGGTCCTGCCTTTTCCTAGGTTTATACCCAGAAATTCCTATTTTGTTTATACTTTGAGATGATTTTGCCCCTCAGAAAGACTGCTAAAAAGCCTAGCTGAACATTATCAGAGGCAAAAGTAAGTCCTCCCTAGTAAGATACAAAAAAGAAAAAAAGGGGAAAAAAAAGATATTGCATTATGTCCAAGTTGGGCTTATTTGAGAAATACAAGGTTGGTTTAACAATTTTTAAAACATGTTAATGTCTATCCTTTTTAGAAATTAAAGAAAAATTACTGATCACTTCAATAGGCAAAGAAAGCACATTTGATTAAATTCAATATTCTTTCATGATAAAAATTCAAACTAAGAATAAAAGAGAACTTCTTTAACCTAATAAAGGTATTGACCCAAAAATAACAAACAAGGGGCGCCTCAGTGGCTCAGTCGTTAAGCATCTGCCTACCGCTCAGGTCATGATCCCAAGGTCCTGGGATCGAGCCCCACATCGGGCTGCCTACTTGGCAGGAAGCCTGCTTCTCCCTCTCCCACTCCCCCTGCTTGTGTTCCCTCTCTTGCTATGTCTCTCTCTGTCAGATAAATAAATAAAATCTTAAAAAAAATAACAAATCAAAACAAAAAAACCTTTAGTATCATCACACTCAATCATCACACTCAATGGTGAATTCTATAAAAATACAAAACAAAGATGCCTAACTCCTTGACATCATACTACAAATGCTAGCCAGCACAAAAGTAAGTTAAAAGTATAACAATGAGAGGAGCATTTATAGCTAATAATTTTTAAAAGGCTCAGGCTTTTAAATCAGTGAAAAAAATTAAACCACAACGATACCATTTTGTACCCACCTGATTAGTAAAATTAAAGATTCATCAATGTAAAGTATTATTAAATACATAAGCTAGTAGTGAGCTTTCCACTATTCATTTTCACCCCCAGCTGGGTGTAATGCACTACAACTCTGACATCAACCACTTGGAGTTGGCTTTGGACCCCAGAGACTTAAGGCTCAGTCCTCTGCAGGACTGCCATTACTTCAGATGCCAGCTGTTCTTCGGGAGTCCCCAGACCACTCAGACTTCTGACCAACTGGCAATACATTTAGGAGTTCCCCAACCCCTTCAGATCTGATAATTCACTAGAATGACTCACAGAACTCAGGAAGGTGCTATGCTTACAATTACTTCAGGGTCAGAAAGAGCCAAATGGAGACTCCCATAGCGTGAGGTGGGGGTAGGGGAAAATGCAGTGTTTCTGCACACTCTTCTCACGGAATCCAGGACAGTCACCCTCCCAATACATCAGCGTGTTAACCAGGACACTTCACTGAGCCTCGGCAACCAGAGTTTTTATTGGGGTTTCATTATATGGGCATGGCTGATTAAATCACTGGTCATATGACTGAGCTCAATCTACCAAGAAAAAAAGACATTAAAATGTATTCTTTATTATAGGACATGCAGTATTGTCTTGGCTCAGGCTGTTAGAACAAAATGCCAAAATATTGTTAAAACAAAACAACAGACACTTACTTCTCACAGTTCTGGAGGCCAGGAAGTCCAAGGTCAAGGACTTCTGCCAGCAGATTTAGCTCCTGGTGAGGACCCTCTTCCTGGTCTATAGAGAGCTGCCTTCTCACTGTTTCCTCAATGGCAGAGAGAGGAACAAAGAGCTCTAGTTTCTCCTCCTCTCCTTATAAGGGCACTAATTCTACTATGAGGGCCCCACCCTCAAGACCTCATCTAAACCTAATTACCTCCCAAAAGCCCCACTTCCAAATACCATCACATTGGGGGTTAGGGCTTCAACATATGAATTTGAGGGGGATACAAACATTCAGTACATAATAAGTATCATTTCAAACAGATTTTGGAAGCTTACATTTAATAATTTTTATGGAAAAAATTTACAAATTTATAAATATTCATGTTAAACATCTGGAGTGTATCGAACTCATACAAACGTTGAGGACTGACTCCTAGATATCTGATTCATATAAAAATATGTCTATCTCCGGGGCACTTGGGTGGTTCAGTGGGTTAAGCCTCTGCCTTCGGCTCAGGTCATGATCTCAGGGTCCTGGGATCGAGCCCCACATTGGGATCCCTGCTTCCCCCTCTCTCTCTGCCTGCCTCTCTGCCTACTTGTGACCTCTCTCTGTCAAATAAATAAATAAAATCTTTAAAAAAAATGTCTATCTCCTCTAGGTTCCTTTATCGTAGGACTAAAAAGCATCTTCTAGATTAAACTATACAAATAGTATTTTTAGTGTGACACTGCCTAATACTTTGTCTTTAAGTCCAGATATGTATTTGTTCTTAAAGACCGGTTTAAGGAGTACTCTTCAAACAATAATAAGTGAGATAAAATAAAGAGAAAGGACATGAACGGTAATAGGTGAATTTAAAAAGCAAAACTTCAGTTGTAATGCTATTAAAAGAAAATACCAAGCAATGATACTACAGTAATGTCCTGCTGACTCTGTCCTCTAACCTGCTCTACCCAAAAGTCATCTGTTCATCACACCTAAGTCCATTCTCTCACAGCTCTATTATACTAGTAATGTGGGAAAATTCTCTCCCACCATTTCCTGGATTCAAGTCACGCATTTGCTCTGGAAGGACCATACCCATAAAGAAGGGTCTCTGTAAAAGAAATAGAGGGTCTGAAAACCAATGGAACAAGAGGTTCTTGGCTGTCAACTCGGGCACTCTAATGAAGCAGAAACATATACACACCGTCAGCCAGGACCAAGTCCCAGAGCCTGAGATAGTCCAAGAGCTGTCTGCAGACCTTGCAAGGACCACTTCAAATAAATGTCCCCAAGTCTCACAATCTCTGGAATGTGTTGTAGTAAGATTTTATCTAAACTCAGACACTCACCACGGTCACATTATCATAGACGGTGCCCCCAACTAACAGACTTCAGAAGGTCAAACTTTAAATAAAGAACTCAGTCAAATTTTACCTATGTGCTATTATTGTTCTTGGCTCCAAATTAAACAGTTCCTTTAATTCTCAAGAGATTTTTATTTTATCCTTTCAGAAGCATAAAAATTCCCCATGTTCACCCAGACAGGTGGCCCATGAGTAAGACCAATAACCTTCTACCCTAAATAGACTCCATTCTCATTATTCCTGGTAGTTAGGTCCTATAAAGTCATTGTGAATACTGATGCATAGCTCCTAGAGGAAATACATGATTAGACTCTCGCAAGCCTCTAGTCACAACATTTCATCAACGGATCTATATAAACTTGTTTTATGTATGTTTCTGTTTTTAGGACACCTTATTATACATTGTTGATTCATTAACATTGAACTCATGGCCAACAGTGCTTATAAACTCATGCCGGAACAAAGCTTGTCTAACAAAGTATTTTCTCCCTAAAGCACATCAAAAAGCCTTTTTGCACTTAGGAACACTAGACACTCGAGGGCCATTTTAGGTAGCAAAATCACCAAGAAAAAGCACAGAAATGAAAAACACAGCACTGAACAGGCCAGAAAAGGACTCTCGCCTACAGTGTGAAAGCTGAAAAAAGAAGGCAAAGCATCGTTTTCTTCAGCTTCAGCTGAGGACCATGTCAACCTGTTCACTGCTTTGCCCACATCCCCAAATAACGGCAAGTTGTCATGAACATTGATTTGGAGTTACAAATAAAGCTTACTGAGCAGGTGACTTTGTAAATATCACGTCTGAATAATGAAGATGGATTTACAGGGTCTTTGTGTGAACCTCAAACAGCAACATAGTTGTGCTGTCTTCCCAGTGTCCACAAAGAGAAAAATACACACTGTACTGTCCTTACTATTATTTTAAATTACAGCTCTATCTGGATCCACCCACATGGGGACTATACTCACACAATTCCAAGTTACTCAAGTCTCTTCTGGCATCAATCACCACCAACTCCCTAACTTGAACACACACACACACACACACACACACACACACACACACACACACACACACACACCCTTTCAAATTTAGAGCCTTAAGAGACACTTCCTGGATCAGCCTTCCGTGGAACAACAACAAAATTGGCTTCCTGGCACATAAAACACATTTCCTAAACAGCAATCTTGAAAAGTACTGTTACTTTGTATAGAGACGCAGCAGGTGGCAGGGTGTGATGAAACAGGAAATGAGAACAAATGTCTCCCACGCAAATGTGCAGACCACCACAGGGAATATAACAGCACACAATCCCACAACTTTATCATCCAACCAGTCATCATCTCTAGGATTTCTCTTCTTTTAACTCACCCCCACCCACTGCTTCGTGACCCTTTCCACCTGTCTCACTATTCTTTACATATTAATTCTTTACATATTAGCAGAAGAAATTTGCCAAGGGTGACATTATGGTGAGAAAGATCCCACTGATTTTGAGTTAAAAAAAAAAAATCCTAATAGGGCACCCAGGTGGCTCTGCTGGTTAATTGTCTGACTCTTGACACTTCTGCTCGGGTCATGATCTCAGTGTTGAGACTGAGCCCCACATCAGGCTCTGTGCTCCGCAGGGAGTCTGCTTCTCTCCTTCTCTGCCTCTCCCTGCTTTTGAGTATGCATGTGTGCACACATTCTCTAAAAATAACTCTTAAAAAGAAAAAAATTCCTGGGTGCCTGGATGGCTCAGCTGGTTAAGCAACTGCATTCAGCTCAGGTCATGATCCTGGGGTCCTGGGATCAAGTCCCAGCATTGAGCTCCCCCTGCTCTGCGGGGGATCCTGCTTCTCCCTCTGCCTGCCATTCCCCTGCTTGTGCTCTCGCTCTGTCAAATGAATAAATAAAATCTTAAAAAGAAAAAAAAGGAAGAAAGAAAAAAATTCCTAAATTCCTGTAAAAAGAAGTCCTAAAACCACATATTTTCCTAAACACTACATTTAAAAATAGGACATTAATATCTCAAGGAACTGTTAAAGTTAAACCCTTTTCCCCTAACCACTTCCAAAGAGTAAGGTTTCCCTAACTACCAGCTAAATACAGCACTTATTCTACTTACAGTTATAAAAATCTAATAGGAGCTTTTACCTCACTACCCCAGAGATCAAAGCAGCCAAATAAATATAAAGGGTGGTTATACCCATGAGATCATGATCCAGACAACAAAGGAAGAACACACAGATGTTACCATCCCCCACAAAACTGGAGGCATCCCAGGAACATCTGGGCATCCACAAAGCATCTTAGTCATCTCAACCCTGACAGCCCAGAGTGATGCCTGCAGAGTCACGCCATGGAAACCATCAGAAAGGGCTCCAGTCTGAAGCCCCATCAGAAGCACTGTTCCCTGTCCCTTTACTTAAAATCACAGATGTTCTCAGGAGGAATGAATAGAACAATTTCCAAGTCTACCTAACTCACTTATAGGTGAAGAAACAGCCCAGAGGTTAAATGATGTGCTAAGGGCGCCTGGGTGGCTCAGTGGGTTAAAGCCTCTGCTTTTGGCTCAGGTCATGATCTCAGCGTCCTGGGATCGAGGCCCGCATCGGGCTCTCTGCTCAGCGGGGAGCCTGCTTCCTCCTCTCTCTCTGCCTGCCTCTCTGCCTATTTGTGATCTCTCTCTTTCTCTGTCAAATAAATAAATAAAATCTTTTAAAAAAATTAAAAAAAATGATGTGCTAATATAACTAGTGAATCACAGACTGAACTACTTGACTGTGTATTTGCCTCATAAAGGGGCTATGGAAAGATGATTTATTAGGCAATAAAAGTATCCAAGTTTTAGAAAATACAAATCTGGCCATTTCATCCCCTTGTTCATACCTTTCAATAATTTCCCAAGGCAAGCTGGACTTAAAAAAAAGCTCCTTAATACACGGCACAAAAGATTTTCATGGCCAAGTCTATGTAGCTCTTACCTAATCCTACACTCACTCTACAATCCAGTAATTCATTCATTCGTTATTAGTTCACTCACTCAATCATTCTTTGAGTAATTACTTGTGAAGAGTCTACTGTGTGCTGGGCACTGTGCCATCAGAAATTACTTAAGATTACAGATGGTCCCTGACCAAGGGTGGTTCGACTTACGATTTTTCAACTTTAGGATGGTGTGAAAGTGATACACCTTCAGTAGAAACATACCGCAGATTTTGATTATTGATTTCTTCCCAAGCTGGCAATATGCAGCCTGATGCTTTCTCCTGAGGGTGGGCAGTGGCAGTGAGTTACGTGATCGTGAGGCTCATCAACCCACACAATTACAACCGTTCTGTTTTTCACTTTCAGTACAGCGTTCAATCAGTCACAGGAGATACTCACCATTTTATTATAAAATAGGTTTTGTTGATGCTGCTCAACTAGAGGTGAGTGTAAGTGTTGCAAGCATGTTTAAGAAAGGCTTAGCTAAGCTCTGCTGTAGATTAGGTATATTAAATGCATTTTTTGCATTTGGTTTGTTGGGTTTATTGGGACAGAGCCCACTGTAGGCTGAGGAAGATCTGTACTCAGGCCATTCTCTTTTTGTACTCAGAGTCTTCGCCTATGCTCTTCTGTCTACCTGGAATGCCCCCTCCTACCTTCCATTTCTACTTCTAAACATACAAACACAGTAGAACATTAAATTCCATTTAATAATTAGGCCTTACAGATCTTTTTTTTTTTTTTTAAAGATTTTATTTATTTATTTGACACAGAGAGAGAGATTACAAGTAGGCAGAGAGGCAGGCAGAGAGGAGGAAGCAGGCTCCCTGCTGAGCAGAGAGCCCGATGCGGGCCTCGATCCNCTCCATTTAATAATTAGGCCTTACAGATCTTGATGAATAGCTCCAATCTATCTTACTTTGAACATGCATTACTACAAGAGAGATAATGAAAGTCCATAGTTATTGCTCCCAGACACATACAAGGCTGCTTTGAAAATCTGGCAAGAAAGGCAAGCTAAAATATGCCTATTTGCCAGTGTTGAAAGGGACCAAAGACCCTGACAATGAGCCTAAAACCACTCANTACAGATCTTGATGAATAGCTCCAATCTATCTTACTTTGAACATGCATTACTACAAGAGAGATAATGAAAGTCCATAGTTATTGCTCCCAGACACATACAAGGCTGCTTTGAAAATCTGGCAAGAAAGGCAAGCTAAAATATGCCTATTTGCCAGTGTTGAAAGGGACCAAAGACCCTGACAATGAGCCTAAAACCACTCATTTAGTTTTTCAGACGTTGCTGTAATGTGCAGTATGTGTGTATAACAAAGTTTGTAATGTGAAGGCACACAATTAAGTTTTAAAATATATAAAGCAGGCAGAGTTCAACCATAAATTTTAAAAATAAACAACAACAACAACCCTGCTATCTAGGCATTCCCTATTAAATCCCCCTGAAACAGGAATACTGCTGAGATTTCCCTTATTGGTTCACCCAGTAATCGATAAGCTTTCTAGTAATTGATTTATCAAAATCTGGAAGTACAGCCCACCATTTGGATATCACTTCAAACACTCCAGGACCACAAGGTTAACTACCAGATTCGAGGAAGATTATTCCCTGAAAGAACCTTGTTTTTCTGATTTAAGGAAACTAAGATCTAAAAATGTCACACCATTAAGTGACACAGAAGAGATCAGAATCCTTGCCCAACACCCCACATAGTACTTTTCTCTAAATGTACCAACTGAAGCCTACTCAGTTTGCTCTTATTACCAAAACTCATATTTACAGTTTATACTATAAATTTTGAAACTCTTGAAATGCAGTTTTAAAAACCTCTATACCCTACATCCCCCCCGAATGTAAGGTATTCAAACAGGTATCATCAAAGTAGGAAAAGCACAATGTTGAGATCATTATTTCCCTAAGACATGTTTAGTCACCATAATGGCTTTGTGACAGTACTTTCCAGTTTTGCCTTTCAAAGGACTCTTTCACTTTAGGTAGACTACATTCCCAAAACACCAGGTTAACAAAAACAGACCAAAAAAATTAACAAGTGTCTGATGAGCACATTTCTTTTCCAGTGCCTCCAGGACCTCAACATGGAAGAGATGGGAACTTCCTTAACCTATAAGCAATCTACAAAAAGGCTTCAGCAAGTATCATACTCAACAGTGAAACAGTAAAATCATTCCCTTACAAGATAAAAAATGCCCACTTTGCCACCTCCATTCAAAACTCCATTCACAACTCTCTGCCTTCACTTCTAAGCCTCAGAAAGCCTCTGGTAGCATTTCTGTTATGGCACATAATCATCTTCCTTCTTGTCCACGGTCCAGTAAGGAAAAATGGGGGGGGGTCCCAGCACAGACTCCACCCCAAAGCTATGCCCCAACCCAGTGTGGGAAGAGGAGCCTGTCCCTTCAACCCCCGAGTCTTGATTTCCTCAACTAGAAAATGGGGATAAATCATTTCAGTAACAATGCATTTATTGAGATCCTATTGGCTGACAGACAAGATAAATAATGGTTTAAGAAGAACATGTAAACAGATATACTACTGTGAAGAAAGATGTCATAGTTAAACACTTTGTCATAGAAAAGACTCTGGAAGACACAGATAAGAAACCAATTAAATCTGTCCTACTTAAGTCACAGGACTGTAGTAAGGATCAAATGGGATATGTAAAAATTTTTTATAAGTGACAAATCAATCCACAAATATGGGTTACATTATTATTATACTATGTAAGCTGGCATCTGTGTTTTGATGTATCTCTTTATTCCCTAGAGTACGTAGGACATGGTGACTGAATTAACTCAGTATTTACTGTGTAAATAAAAAATGTACAAAGCCCAAGAGATTTAGATTGATGTGCCAAGTATAATATACCTGATGAAAGCTCTGAGAATGTCTTTTAACTGATACATAATTCATATATTACAAAATTCACCCAAAGTATCTAATTCAATGTTCTTTAGTATATTCACAAGGCTGTTCAACAATCATCACTGTCCAATTCCAGAACATTTTCATCACCCCACAAAGAAACATCAAACGCACTAACAGTCACTCCCCATTCCTCCTCCTCATAGCTCCTGGCAACACTAATCTACTTCCTGTCTCTATAGAGTTGTCTATTCTGAATTTTTCATATAAATGGAATCCTACAGTATGAGGCCTTTTGTGTCTGGCTTCTTTCAGTAAGCACACTGTTTAGAAGGTTCATCCCATTGGAGAGAGAGAGAGAGAGAAAGAGAGAGAGAGAGAGTGTGTGTGTGTGTATGTGTGCGTGTGTATCTGTACTTCATTCCTTTTTATGGTTGAAGAGCACACCACTGTATGGCTATACCACATTTGTTTATTCATTCAGTTAATGGGCATTTGGGTTCTTTCTATATTTTGGATATTATGAATATGCTGCTATGAACACTGTGTACAAGTTTTTGTGTGAACTCATGGTTTTCATTCTCTTGGGTATTGTGTAAGTCAGGGTTCTCCAGAAAAACACACCCAGTAGGATAGGTATATATGGAAAGAGACATCTATCTTAAGGAATTGACTCACATGATTATGGAGGCAGGCAAGCCCAAACCTGCAGGGTGGGCTGGCAAGCTGGAGACCCACAGAAGAGCTGATATGGCAGCTCAAGGCCAAAGATCATCAGGCTGGAGAGACAAAGAAGAGCCAGTGTCTCAGTTCAAGTCTGAAGGCTGTCTACGGCATAATTCCTAATTCCGACATAATTCATAATTCCTTCTTGCTCAAGGGATGCCATTTTTTCCATAAATTTTCTATAAAATTTTCAATAATTTTTCTATTATGGCCTCCAACAACTGGATCAGGTCCACCCACAATATGAGGGGCACTCTGCTTTCCTTAAAGCCCATGGATACAAATGTTAACCTCATCCGAAAAACCCCCCTGAGAAAGATCCAGAATAACGTCTGGCCAAATATCCGGGATATCATGGCCCAGCAAAGTTGACATATAAATCCAACACACCTAAGAGTAGGATTGCTGGGTCATATGATAATTCTATGTTTACCTTGACTGCCAAACTGTTTTCCAAAGCACCATTTTACATTCCCAACAGCAATGCATGAGGGTTGTTTCTCACTTCTCTACATCCTCATGAACACTTGTTGTTAGGTGTGTTGTTGTTGTTTTTTAATTACAGCCACCCTAGTGAGTGTGAAGTAGTATCTCATCGTGGTTTTTGATTTGCATTTCCCTAATGACTAATAACGTTGAGCATTACTCTTTTCATATACTTATTGTCCCTTTACATATCTTCTTTGGAGAAGTGTGTATTCAAATCATTCGCCCATTTTATAGTTGATTTATTTGTCTTTTTTATTGTTGAGCTGTAAGAGCTTATAAATTCTAAATACTAGATCCTTATCAGATAGATGGTTTGTAAATATTTTCTCCCAATCAGTGAGCTATCTTTTCACTTGCTTGATAGTGTCCTGTGAAGCACAACAGTTTTAAATTTTGATGAAGTCCAGTTTATCTGTTTTTTCCCTTTGGTTGCATGTACTTTAGGGTCATACCTAACAAACTGATGCCTAACCCAAGGTCACAACAATTTACCCTATGTTTGCTTTTAGAAGGTTTACAGTACTTGGATAAGTATAATGATAAGAATGTTCTGAGTACACAGAAAGGGGAGGCATATCACCCCAAGAGATGTTAGAAAAGGTTTTCTAAAAGTTAAGACTTTCCCCACTAGGCTGAGTTCCTCAAAAGCATATCTTTAGAACTTCCTGCAGTACCAGGCTTATAGCAGTCTTTCAATAAATGTCTACTCTATCAATGAAAGAATGCTCTACAACTACTTGAGGACCAAGTCTAAAAAAGCATGGATGCAAATACACACTTCTTTCCACCCCTGCCACTTCCTGCTCTCACTCTGAGAATAAAAAAGTACAATCTGGACAATGCATTTCATTTGCTATTCTTTCCATTATCTGAGGCACAAATACTCAAATGCATCAATATTTTCAATCTATTTAACCATTATCTATTCCTACTCTAGTCACCATGACTGAAATATTACTGATTATAATAAATTTCCTATTAGAACTCTCCTTAACCATCTATTACAATGCCTGCTACTTACAGGCACCTAGGTGGCTCAGTCGGTTAGGCATCTGAATTTGGTTTCAGCTCAGGCTGTGATCTCAGGGTCATAAGATCAAGCCTTGTATCGGGCTCCAGCACTCAGCACGAAGTCTGCCTGAGATTCTCTCTCCCTCTCTCCTCTGCCCCTCACGCACCTGCTCTCACTCTCTCAAATAAATAAATCTTAAAAAAAAAAACATGCTACTTAATTAAGCTGAGAACATATCTACATCAAAAAGAGCTCACCTTGGGAAGCCACCTAGATCCATCCTCCTAGATCCATCCTCCATCCTCCTAGATCCATCTTCCATCCTCCTAGATCCATCCTCCTAGATCCATCCTCCTAGATCCATCCTCCATCCTCCTAGATCCATCCTCCATCCTCCTAGATCCATCCTCCACAGGCACTGTTTCCTAGTGATTCTTTATTTTACAGAAATAACACAGCCCAGTAAGAGCCACCCTAAAGAATTAGTAGGTAAGTGGCCAATGAGTTGCTCACATAAAAGGGGAACAAATTAACTTCCTTATTAGTTCAGGTTGGTTTACACATGCTTTAAAAGGTTTTAACTCTAGAACATTACATAAAGTATGAGAAGAACTGGGGCACCTGGGTGATTCAGTCCGTTAAGCACCTGCCTTTGGCTCAGGTCATGATCCCAGGGTCTGTTTCTCCCTCTCCCTCTGCATCCCCCACCCCGCTCATGCTCTCTCTCTAGCTCACTCTCACTCTCTCTCAAGTAAATAAATGTTTTTTTTTTTAAAATAAGGCTTTCTGACATATTCTCTAATAGCACAAGAAACCATCAGATTAGAAAAGTCTACAAAGCCACAGTAAGTGCAAGGCTATGTTAAGCACTGGGCGGCATTATGTGGCAACAAATTCTAATTTTTTTGGTGGCAACTTAAAGGAAAAAAGATGATGAAGATCACGATGACAGAGTGTATGAGGATTAGAAAAGTTCACTATGCACTGTTTAGCTATCTGTTTTATAAATAACTGGATTTGTGCCCAAAACATTTTTAAATTATTACCCTGGAAATATTTTGTAAATTCACCGCTTGGTCTTCAAAAGCTTCCTTACAATTCATTACTTTTAACTGACAGAGCACCTAAAATCGTCTATTCAAGTGAAAGCATTTACTAGGGACCTGAACATAACAAGCACCCCACACTCACGCAAGTAAACTAGCAAGGACCCTCAAATCCTGGACTTTTATTGAAACATAAGCTTCTACAACTGACTGAAACTTGCAACTACTGACATTCATGTAGGTATTATCTAAAGCAACTTCCGAAAAGCTACATGGTTTAAATAAGTAAAGGTGAAGAACAGGAATATTGAAAGTAAAAACTTAGATGTAAACTCATGTCCTGCTTTCTCTTTAGTCAAGAAGAGTCACACAAAGAAACACATTTTTAAATTAATTCTTTATCACCATACCATAGTATTTTGGTACATTTCTCATCAGAGGTGACTATCTTAAATACTGAGATATTTCTGAAAACTTCCTAACTAGAAACTTAGCAAGCACAGTCACACTAAGACTACTTATTCACTGATTCAATGGTAGGGCCCCCAGAGAACGGAGTGGAAACCAATGAACACACTCAGACTCCCTCAACTCTGAGGAAAAGTCCCCAGTCAGTCTCCTCCCCTCCCCCGCACACCCTGACTTTCAGCTGAGCATCACTGCTGCACCTGACATGGACCTAATGTTATAGTTCTTGCAAGTGGAAGGCAGGAAAAGGGCTGAGAAGGCCATTTTCTGGAAGGTGAGGGGAAAGGTGAGATCAAAGACACCAAAAAAAAAAAAAAAAAAAAAAAAAAAGAAAGCTTAAACTTAAATGCAAATCTGATAAAGAACTACCTCACATGAAAACATTAGTTCTGCTCTGGATGACAATCATAACAGCTAACCCTGAGTCCTCACCTGGCAACAGGTGGAGTGCATTGCACATACCTCTTCACTTAATCCTCCTGAGAGCCCTTCAAAACCAGTTGTATTAAAAGCCTGAGATGACAGTAGGATTAGAATCCAGGCAGCTGAGCTGTTAGACCCTCAGAATCTTCCCTCCCCCCAATCCACTTCTACCACCCCCAACCCACCCTGACATCATGAGCCAATTCTGAGTTTTCTCAGTCTTCCCCATTCAAATCAAATCAAGAAAGTAAACACTATGATTAAACATATTGTCATTAGTTGCCAAGGAAAACAGAAAAGGTATGTTTTAAACTTTTTAAAAAACTGATCGAAATCGTAACCAGCATGTTGTTTCTACATATAAACTAGTGAACATGCATTGATTTACTGTCAAATAAAATTTTTATATTTTGTGAAAAAGAGACAAAGTTAAGAGATGGCTGATAAAAACCTGCCAATGGAAGATATCTAACAAAATACCCACATGGAGTAAGACTATAAATTATAAAGAAACTTCGAAAGTATGTAAAATAGGAAATCTCCTAATTTCACCTGCAGTACTGAAATTTCCCAATAAGGCACTAAAACCAGGTTAAAGTGCACATTAATTCAGATGGAAAAGAATGAGGTGGAAAAGTCAATATTGACTTATACTATCTCTAGAATTCAATGAGTGTATCAGAAACACTGAGGTGATGAAAAAAGGTAGAGAAAGAAATGAAATGACAGGATTTGTTGGACTTGCTCTTATTCCAGAAATACCACATCCTACCTATGATAGTGGTATCATGGTAAATGTATGAGTTCAAATTTCCCTGGGAAAATTATTTCTCTTTGCCATTCTTTCTAACTATAAAAACAGAAATACTGATCCATCACCCCTTTTCCTCAAATCTGAAATTTCAAAAGCTCTCAAATCAGTTTTTGTTCTGTTTTTGTTTTGAAGTTAATAGCAAACTCCTTTGCTAGAAAACTCATTTGTAGCAAAATTTGACCTGAATGACCCAGGACGGGTGGGGGGGGGGGTGGAGGGGCCTATTTTTAGTCATTATCCCACTTACGTGTGAATTTTTCTGTATTTCACTACAGAAATAGTCATGTGTTCAATTAAGGGAGACTTGGCCAAAAAGTGCTGAGGGAAGGGGAATACATAATATAAAGCATATGCTAAAATATTCTAAACATCCAAAAAATCATAAAATCTAAAACATGTTTTGCCCCAAGAGTACTGGACATAGACCTATGATAATTTAATACCTACTTCTTGGAGTGGTTTGACTAAATATAAAATATGAGCACAGTGCCTGCACTTAGCAGGTCCTTTTTAGAAGTCAGGGGCTGCTGCCAGCCTTCCTGGACTAACCTGAAGACCTCTCTTGAGGTTGAGACTAACCTCTCAAACCTTTCTGGTTTGGACTGCTTCTTAATTCTCACCTGAATGGACGTACTTACCTACCAACGCTTAGGTACTATTAAGGAGTGCTACCTTCTATCTCTTATCCTGGACAGTAATATCCCAGGTGTTACTTTAATTTGATAAAAATAATTATCTTATACGTTAAGTTCATTTAAGCATCTGAGATTGGAACAACTGTATCCAGTACCATGTTTCATAAAAAGAAATCACAATGCAAAAACCATTAAAATGTAACTTCATTTAGGCAGTAAGATTGTAGCAAAAGTTTTTTTTTGTTTTGTTTTGTTTTCCTTTCCTTTGGTTAACTCTACTTTCAAGTAAGAAACTGAGTATTACCAGGTACTTTCTATTTAGCCCTTAAGCCTCTCAGGAGGTCACCAGGAAACAGACCCTAAGCACATCTCCCATCATGTGATAGGAAGCTCAGGTTAATAGACTCCAATCCACTTTTCCTGGGAGATTCACCAGAAGCAACAGCTAAAAAGAATAAAGTCTCTTTCTTGCCATTCATTCTATCACAGCAGCACCTATGTGAAGACCCCAATAACAGATCTTTCCAAAGTCCTCTCTGCTATCAGATACTCCCAACACTATTAAAATCAATATCCACAAGCTACAGAACACTTAGTACAAAATGACAGCCGAAAAGAAATGAACACAATACACTTTGTAGTAGTATAGTCAACTTTAGAAGTCACACTATTTAAAAAAAAAGGGGGGGGTATTTTTATAACCTTAAAAATGTACTTATTGGGGCGCCTGTGTGGCTCAGTGGGCTAGGCATCTGCCTTCAGCTCAGGTCATGATTGTGAAGTCCCCGGAACGAGTTCTGTGTCAGGCTCCCTGCTCAGCAAGGAGTCTTCTCCCTCTGACCTTGCTCCCTGTTGTGCTCTCTCTCTCTCAAATAAATAAACAAGATTTTTTTTTAATGCACTTATTAAATAAAAAAAGAATTCCAAACAAAACGGGAAACCTTGTAGATAAAAGATTATTTTTTATTTCTGAGCTAAATCCCAGAGGCCATCAATAAGTAAGTCACCAATAGTAAGGCCCTAGGTAAGAATATGAACTCTTTAAAGATTTTCTACAAAATATGGTTCCATTTCAATGAGCACTAGTATCAAAACAAGAAATTAAGTTTTGGATGTACTCTTAGAATGCACGTAACTGTAATCCATGACTTCAGAAAAATTATATACCAATACCTAACCACACAGTAAACAACTGACTGTCCCAAGCTGTGGCAGATGCTCTTCAACATACCTCACTAATCACCAAACAATACTTGAGGTTATGACGTCACTTATCTTCTTGGTTATTCAAATAGATTATTCCTTTTAAAAAAGAGTAAGATTGATAGATGCTGGATTTTGATTCCATTTTTTCCTCATGAACAAATACCAAGAACATGCTCAACAGGACACTTGTGTACCAGGTTACCGTGTAAAAGATATAAAGGGAAATTAAAAACTTTAAAATGTAATATAAATGTAAGTCCATAGAAATAATCATGATGATAAGTTATCATGTACTGAATACACCAGTCACTACACTGGGACTCTTACGAGCATTCTCTCATTGATTTATCAACGTAGTCCGATGAAGTCACACCTTCTCTTACAAATGGGGAAAGTGAAACTCGACCAAAGTCTCACAAATTATAAACGGCAGAGAAACCAAGTTGCTCAGCTACAATCCTTCACTTTTTCGATACCTAACTACCTTTCATTCTTCTTGGAGCTCTGGGCTTCCAAAGAAGTCGTCACACTGAACAAAATTTAATGTTGGAATTATTTTTAATGTGAATGTTTCAAAACTTATAATTAAAAATACACACCATAATGGTTAATTTTATGTGTCATCTTGGCTAGACTATGGTGCCCAAATGTTTCACCAAAGACCACTTTAAATGTTGCCGTGAAGGTATTTTTTAGTTGTGATTAACAGTTAAATCAGTAGACTCTGAGCAAAGCAGATGACCCTCCATAACATGGGTGGCCTCACCCAATCAGTTGAAAACATTAAGAGCAAAGACTAAAGTTCCCCTAAGATGAAGGAATTTTGCCTCCAAACCCCAACATAGAAATTCTGGCTGAATTTCCAGCTTTTGGACTCAAGACTGCAATATAAACTCTTATCTTGAATTTTTTTTAAGATTTTATTTATTTGACACACAAAGAGAGATCACAAGTAGGCAGAGAGGCAGGCAGAGAGAGAGAAGGAAGCAGGCTCCCTGTTGAGCAGAGAGCCCGATGCGGGACTCGATCCCAGGACCCTGAGATCATGACCTGAGCGGAAGGCAGAGGCTTTAACCCACTGAGCCACCCAGGCGCCCTCTTATCTGAATTTCTCACCTGCTGACCTGCCCTATCGATTTCAGGCTTCCCAGTCCCCACAATCATGTGTGCTAATTCCTTACAATAAATTCATATGTACACAGACACACACATATCTCCTATTGATTCTGCTTCTCTGAAGAACCCTGACTATACATACATTTAGATGTATTGCATATAAAATTTGGACCACCAAATGGACTAACTGATGTAGACATTGGAAAAACTCTTCTCCGTCTCTGTGGTATAGGTGAACCTATATATGTCTTTAATTAGATTGTTTACAGTTCTGCTTTGTCTTCATGTGAATTTAGTTTTGGGCTTGTCCACTTGCATAAAATTTTATAAGCACACACACGTCCCCTGTCTTCGTGTGTCCCACTCAAATACCAGGGAAAGTCTGAGCACAGCTGCCCAGCTGGTGCCCGCACCTGCCGCAGTGTAAGAGTTCATCAGCCAACAATAAAGATGTCGCCCGCTTTGCGTCATATAACCTTAATACAGGTTTAAAGTTTTAGTTTTGTCTTTTACACTTATAACCTAACAATAAAAATGTTAAGTACTCTGTCATTCAAAGTAAATTACCAGACCACAGAATGAGCTATGAGAGCAAACATTATCTAAAAAAAAAGAAGAAGAAGTAAAAACACAGCAATGAGTTGATGGATGAGCATGGTATTATGAAAAGAAAATTAATAGCATTATCTCATAACACCACCCAGGGCATCCTTCGCACATGATGAGTTCATTCCATGTCTGAAATTGATGCAACTCTTTACAACAATTCACTTTGATGAGACAGATGTGCCTCTGTCTTGCTTTTGTAACATGTGACGTAGATTTATAAGTCATTACACTGTACTATTTAAAGCAATGATAGGAAAGATCTCAAGAGTAGCATGGCTTCTATAAAAGCAACTGTGAAAATATGTTCAAGTGGTCAATAATAAGCATTAGATGTCAGCATCTTCCAAAGCCATCAATTTGCACTAAGCCATCTTTGAAATGCTCATTTTCCAAGGTTTCTATATGCATATACAACAATCTCAACTTTTCTTTTCTCATATCTAAGCCTGCTATTTGCTCTGGGGCAATGTGCTAATTTAAACATTTCTGATGAGATTTTTTAAAATTACTTTTTGATTGATAAATCCCGTATTTAACTATCTCTGAAATAAAACATGTATGCATTAACTTCTTGTCCTACTGAACAAGCTCTAATCTTACTATAGTAAGGAAAGCAGGTAAGTCAGTTTGTACTCAGCATGTAAAGCAAAATAAATCTGACTATTCCTGAAACTTTGAGTGAAAACCTAACAGTTTTCTGATTTTTTTTAAGTTACCACGAACATCTTACAATATTATAAGGTATATTCATAAACTGTTTTCTGCCAAACAGTGAAAAAGGAAACCGGATGTGGAGGCATTCACTAACCCCCTGTCCACTGCTTGCTGCCCACCGGCCGTGAGGTTAACTGACAAGTAATATGAACATCACTAGGTAGGGTCAATTATTCAACCTTCATACAAAACCTCCTACTATTTCTCCTTCTAGTTTTCTGGGTAAGTGTGATCAAACACTGCCCTCAAACTGCCAGACAAGCTATTTAAAAAGCAATTCGTTTAAAGATCCACATTGTAATTTTTAGTGCTTTTAACAGTCATATCGATACAGGAAAAAACAAGCTATTAGAATTATCACGCGACTTTGAATACTTACTTGAATTCTTGTATATCTTGCATGTATAGGAATAAGTGATGTTTCAGTCTTCAATCAGGTTCATCATATAATTCTCAGCCTGAAATCTGCTGTGTCAAATAATTGTATATAACAGAACGATATTCTTATTCATTTGATGAATCAGGAATTTGATTTCATTGGATAAAGGGTTCTCTTACTAAGAAAGTTTGAGGGGCACCTGGGTGGTTCAGGCAATTAAGTGTCTGCCTTCAGCTCAGGTCATGATCCCAGGGTCCTGGGATCCAGCCCTGCACGGGGCTCCTTGCACAGCAGGGAGTCTGCTTCTTCCTCTGGCTCTGCCACTCCCCTTGCTCATGCTCTCTCTCCCTCTCTCTCAAAGAAATAAAATCTTAAAAAAAAAAAAAGGAACGAAAAAAAGTTTGAGAACTGCTGTATTCAAATGTGCAGCATCAACTGAGCATATGCAAAGATGTGGTTTTCCTTCTCTACCACTTGCCAATTATGCACAGTGACACAACTGCCCAAATCCTTCATTTCCGTAATAAAGTAAATTATTAATATTTACTTCACCGGGTGTTAGGAGCGCCCAACATAATGTGTGTGAAGTACCCAGCTCCAAGACTAGTGCCAAGCAGGCACATCTATTCTCCTTCCCTTCAATAGTAAATGAAAATGAGAGGTCCATCAGTTAGATCAGTGATCTTAAAAAAGAGGAAAAGTACATTGTTTTTCAATGTACAAATTCACAGAACAAAACTGACCCCCGATTAGAGTTCCATTTGACATTTTTCATAATCCACAAAAAAAAAAGACCTTACAAGAACATCTCAAAGAAACAGAAAACTAAAAAGATATAGGCACCTTAAAAAAGAAAAGAAGGAAGGAAGGAAGGAAGGAAGGAAGGAAGGAAGGAAGGAAGGAAGGAAGGAAGGAAAGGACCGCCTGGGTGGTTCAGTCAGTTAAGCATCAGACCCTTGATTTCGGCTCAGGTCATGACCACAGGGTCTTGAGATCAAGCCCCATGTCCGGGCTCAGCAGGGAGTCAGCCTGAGATTCTCTTTCTCCCTCTTCCTTTGCCCCTCCCCCACGCTCTCTTTCTCAAATAAATAAATAATTTTTTTTAAAAAGGAAGAAAAAATGGTAAAGGTACTGTTTTTCAATAAGCACTCTCGTCAACAACCAAAACTGAATGTCAGGAAGCCACGCTCTAATAAGACAACTATAGGAACGTCTTGTAAAAGCCAGAGAACTGACAAATTATTTCCCAAGTTTCCTTCTGGGCCCACAGCCCAGCAGAGATGGACCAGAACAAAACACAAAAACAAAACAAAACTAAAACGAAAATTACTGAAAGAACTTTTGTTCCTTTCTGAAAAATCTGAGTAGAGAGTTTCAGATTAAGGTGGAGTTTTTAGGCACGAATACCGAAAGACCCAAATGGAGAAAACTTTACTTTTGAAGGGAGGAAGAAAAAACAAAAACTCTGGCAAACCAAAATGTGAGAAATCTTACAATGAACTAGTTTGCCAGAATTCTGTGGTTCGTTGTTTTAAATGTCTCTCCTCTTGCCTTTCTGATTGGTATCACCTTAATCTCAGCTCTCATTATTGCTGCAATAATTTAACTAGTACCCCAGGATCCAAACCTCTGCTCATTCCAAACCATCCAGCCACTAGGCTAATTTTCTTGTAACTCTGCTACGGAACCACCTTACTCCTCTGACAAACACCTAAAATGGCTCCCTTCCATACCACAACTTCTGCTTCAGATTCAAAGCCCTCCAAATGAAGGGATCCTATCTTCTTACCTCTCTTTTACACAAGCCTACTTCTCAACACAAACCCTTTCCAATCAAATTGTCTTACGCTTCCACCAAAATAACGCTAATTTTGCAGCGTGCTGTTACACCAACTTAGGATCACCTCTAATTAGGATAACTTCCTTCCTTCCTTCCTCCCTCCCTCTCTTCATACAAGCACCTTATGAGGATCCACTATGTGTCTGGCACCAACCTAGAGCTAGGCGTACAAAAATGACTAAGACCTGGTCCTTGTCCTCAGGGATTGTAATGATTATTTAGTGAGTCAGACATGTAAACAAATCATTAGGACAGTTTAGTAACTGCTGTAACATTGTGTACGGGGTACTATGGAAACACAATACAAGTAGTGATTCACCATAAAGGAAGGTGGGACGGAGAGAGCATGGTCTAAGAGACTACGCAGAAGAAATGGAAATTGAATTAAGTCTTGAAGGATGACTAACGGGGAGTGGTGGGACAGGTTAAAGGGGAACCGCTACTCAAGAAAAAAACGAAAATGCAGACCACATTCCAGGAACTAACTGCAAGAGATTCGGCATGACGAAAACACAAGAGGTAAAGCTGGAAGGTACGTTCGCATCGGCATGATCTTTCAGATACATGATGCGGAGCCAAGGATGATTTTTAAGAGTGACATGACCAGATGTGAAGATTTTAAAGGCATCCTCTGAAAGACTCTCCTCTCAAGATCAATAAAGCCTTCTCGTGATGGTTCATTTTATGTGTCGACTTGACTGGGCCATGGGGAGCTCAGATTAAACATGATTTCTAGGTGTGTCTGTGAGGATGTTTCCAGAAGAGATTAGCATTTGAATGTGTGGACTCAGTAAAGCTGACTGCCCCCCGCCCGCCCCCCGCCAGTGTAGGCGGGCATCACCCAACTTGCTGAGGGCCTGAACAGAAAAAGGCACAGAAAAGAAGAGTTCACTGTTTTTGCTTTCTGTCTGCCTGCAGGAGTTGAGACATCTGTCTTCTGCGGCCCTTGGGCTGGGATCTATACCACTACACTCTCAGCCTCTGGACTCAGACCGGAATTATACCACGGGCTCCCCTGCAGGGTGTCCGGGTGTCCAGCCTGCAGACAGCAGATCACGGAACTTCTCAGCCTCCATAAAAGCACGAGCCAATTCCCCATAATAAATCTCTTTATATGTCTATCTGCCATTGGGTCTGTGTCTCCGGGGAGCCCTGATCAATACGTCTCCTACAACAATGCTCCCATTTCTCTCCACGCTTCCCTCCCCTGTTAAACTACCAGAACAGTAACAGCTACCATGAGGGAACAGTTCCGGGCCCACGCACTGTGCCATTTACTTCATACCAGCACCTCATCTGACCACTGCACCTCGACGATAAAGGAACTTAGAAAAATGAAGTTTCTTGTCCAAGGATCGCATAGCTCATAAGTCGTAGATGCCACTCAAACCCTAATGGCAGGTCCTACAGTCTCCGTCCACGATGCCACACATGCTCCTACCCTGAGCTGCGCTTTCTGTCTTCTCCCTGGCTCTACATCTCTGTGCCCTCTCTCTTCCCTAACTCAGAAACCGCTGCAGGACCCGAGTTCCATGCCCACGGTGGCCACAGATTAGTTGTTGCCTCACACTGGGCAAGTCACTTACCCTGTGTAGTTTCCTTGGCTGAAACAAAGAATCAGACCAAGTGGTCTCTCAGATCACTTCCATTTTCTCCCGCCGCACACTTGGGGTTCACACAAACCACAAATGCTGGTATCTAACAGGGCTAGTGGGCTGAGAGGGGCTGGGATGCTACGGTCCACCGTGAAATAACTTCTTAATAGTCCCTCCATCAACATTTCTGCAAAACATCCCTCAAAGCAGGAATCCAAGCCTGAGTTAATAAAATCATCCACAGTGAAGCCTCTTTTTTAGCAGGTTTCCTATTCTCCTAACACAGCCTTCTCTAAGCGTAGCCGTTTTGCTTGTGAAGGCTTGAATCAGAGGCCACTTCACTCCCAGGTGATTCTAAGAAAATCACAAGATAAGCAACAGGTAGAGGGAACACAGTGGAAGCAATTACTGACGTGAAGCTTCCAGTCAACTGAGACACAAAACAAAACCAGCTCCTGGAGTGCCGGGGGCTCTGCTAAGCATCCGCCTTTGGACCAGGTCATGACCCCAGGGTCCTCCGTTGGGCAACTTGTCCAGCAGGGAGTCTGCTTCTCCCTCTCCCCCTGCCCCTTCCCCCTGACTGTGCTCTGTCTCTTGCTTTCTCTAATAAATAAATAAAATCTTAAAAAAAAATCTCCTGTCACAATATAGCTATCGTTCAAGAAGATCTTTTGAGACTTTATTCCGAGGGAAGAAAACCGTCCGTCCATGTGATAAACAGAACGACGCATGGATACTACCTCACTTGAAGAGCCCTTTGGGGCTGCGGAGATGGCAGCCCCTGGGTCTTACCTTTAACAAACAGGCAGGCAGCTTTTCGTCGGTGGCTTTTTGTGAGGTCTTTCTCCTCCACTAATCACCTTCTTTCACCCTCCAGGGAAACCAAGTAGGTGGGCAAAAATTCCTGGAGGTTTTCTGGGAGGTACTTAGAACACCCACACCCAGAGACATTAAAAAGTCTACATCAACAGTCTTAGGAAAGAATTTGGTTAACAAGAAATACGAGTATGAGTAAAGATAAAATATTTATATATTGAGAATGAGAAAAATGCTACAGGAAAATGGGAAATGCATGAGATCTACAGAACTTAAACCTGAAGTCTTTATCATGTGTTTTCTGAGTCGTTCACACACCAGACCCTGAATTACCAAATCCATCACTCTCCACTCCAATGAGTGTTTGCTGGGGACAAAAAAAATCAACTTGGCTATTATTTAAAAAGAAAAACTACAGAGAAGATTCCAGATAAATTCACACCTGCCAGGCAAATTAAAATAACCACAGAGGAGTCGTCACCACAGAAACAAATGCATTCATTTCAAGAAGTCACACATAGGGCGCCTGGGTGGCTCAGTGGGTTAAAGCCTCTGCTTTCGGCTCAGGTCATGATCTCAGGGTCCTGGGATCGAGGCCCGCATCGGGCTCTCTGCTCGGCAGGGAGCCTGCTTCCTCCCCTCTCTCTGCCTGCCTCTCTGCCTACTTGTGATTTCTCTCTCTGTGTGTCAAATAAATAAATAAAATCTTTAAAAAAAAAAAAAAAAAAAAAAAAAAAAAAAAAAAAGAAGTCACACATAAAAATGTAGAGAACTGCAAAAGGATTTTAAATTCAGTCGATCCCAGTATCCCTACGCCGTCAGTATAAAATGTAACGACTGACCACTTGCAACCACACAACCAACCAGGCTGGAGATAAAATCCTTAAATTGCCTCTTTAAGTATACTTCCAAGAATTTACTAAATTTAGAACTGAAACGAAGCAGCCAATAGTGACGAACTCTTGGAAAACTACATCACAGACAAAAAAAATAAATGTCCTCCCATGTTTGAGAGGAGAGCCTCGTTTTAGAAGAGTCAAATATACTCAGTGACATAAACTGATGGTTTATTTTTAGAAAGAGATGAGGTCTGCTATTATTTGCTAAATAGCAAATCCTTCTAAAGATGACTTTCGATTATGACTTGGTTATTTCTTAGGTGTTGAACTGCACCTAAAAAATACAGGCTATGTTTGGTGAAGGCACATAATATTTATTTAAGAAGAGAACATAAGAAACACTTCAACAGACTGGATGAGGGTGATTTATAGTGTATGTTCGGCTTCCCAACCCTGCTAGCTTAGGGTGCAGTTTGACAGCTGTTAAAATTGTTTAGTGAATTTCTATACGGTATGGAATGGTCTGGGAAGTTTCCGGAGGACAGGCGACCTCGCCAAACTGGACATGAGCCTGGGTTATAAAATCTGTTTACCCACCAGAGATGGCTAAGGGAGAGGGAAGGAAGGAGAGCTGACCAAGTCAAGTCCCCGGGAGCATCCAGGAAGCGAGGAGGGGGCCCCACCGTGGCTCCGAAACACAGCCACCCCTGCCTCTACCCAAAGCCTTCTCTCCGGGAAGCTGAGGTGGGAACTAGGTGAACGCCAACCCCTGTTTCTCTGCATCCGTCTTGTGGGAGAAGAACACCAGCAAGCTCACTGAGTCCTCCAGAATCTTCCTTAGCCCCAGGGGTTCTTAACAGCCCCGCAGGCTGGGAGCTCTCCAAAGGCACAGACTCTCTTTTTTGTAAAGTTCACCATTCTCAAAGTTCTGTCCTAGTAGGTGCGTAGTGGTTATTATATGAGTGATTATGATTATCAATGCTTATGTTATGATTTTTAATACAAATTACTCAAATACTATACCTACCATGTGAATAAAACAGGCCTCGCCATATCCTGTGAGCAGACAGACTCTGAGCACACTCAGAAGATGCTGCATACACAACCTATTTCCGTTGGGTTTTTTTGGGTTTTCTTTAATAAGCTCAGACACTGAGATGGAGCACCCGGCGGTGGAGAGAGTCCTAGTCTGGAAGGGGGAAACCCGACCTTAGGCAGCCACTCTCTGCCCTGGCTTTCAGCTGCTTCATCTGCAAAATGAGTGTGCGTGATGCGGCGGCTTCTGAGGCTTCTCAGGCACCTTCTGGAAGCCTCTTGGGGCTTGTCAGGGGCCAGGACAGTGGTCCTGGGGAGTTCGTGAGGGAGGGTGTGATCCCCACGGTGGGGACGGGAGCAGGAGAGGAGGAGGTCTCTAGGATGACGATGGTGCCACTCGTCGGACAGCAAACATACCCCATCTGGTCGGTCAGGTGGTTCGTACAAGGAGGAAGTGGGGATTAGGAAAAGGAGGAGCCAGAAGACGATGAGCCCTAAGTGTCAGGGAAAAGCAAAGCAAGCAGAGTGGTGGTAAGGGCTCCACTGGCTGCCTTAATCCTTATAGTCCCACATGGGAAGTACTATGATTCACTCTTTATTCCCGAGAAAATGAATTTTGCCCCTGAGGAGACTTTTCAAAGGCCCCCAGGTAGCAAGCTGCTGAGGCCAGGCCTGGACTCTCTCTACTGCACCACACTGTGCACACTGTACCACGCTGTCCACGCTGCACTACACGGCGCCACACTGTGCAGGCCGCACCGCACTGTATACGCTGCGCCGCGCCACACTGTGCACACTGTTGCACACTGCACCACGCTGTCCACGCTGCACCACACTGTGCACACACAGTGCTGCGCAGCCATGCTCTCTCCTGCACCACACTGTCCACACCCAGCACTGGGCAGCCAGAGAGGGCTGGGCCTATTCCAGTCAAGCCTTGCTAAAAAAAGAAGACTGGAATGTAAAAATACGAAAATACTACTTAATTCCCATTTCCTGCACAAGATCTGTTAATGCAACAGTGTCTATAATACCTAACATACCTTTTAAGAAATGTTCCCGACTAGAGTCTCACTTTTATTAAGCTCACTAAAAATAATCACTATTGTATTTGTGTTGCACCAAACACAAAGTAACACTATTAATCATTTATTTCATTTAATCCTCATATCCATCCTACCAATAGGTGTCATTGTTACCCCACCTTTTCAAATGAGAAAACAGACTTCAAGGGTCCAGTTATTCTTAGCAAGTGTTAACAACACAACTCAATCAATCACTGGTAAATGGTTAAAAATACCTACCACCACATTTCACAAACTGGTAAAAGAAACGGTAATTAGAGAATGTGCAAGGTTCTCACTAACCCAAGGAGTAAGATGGCAGAAGAGAAGGCAACACAAAGAACGAGGGACCCTGATAACCTGGCCTGTTCCCTCATTGGCAGAAGAGGTTAAGTGGAAAAAAAAAAAATCTCTCAGGTTTGTGGTTCTAGGAATCCATGAACAGTCAATGTCTTATCCTCTAATCAGAGGCAAATTTTCTATACTCATTTTGTAATCTCAGAGCCAGTTATGGGATCTAGCATATGGTAGACACTAAATGTTTAAAAAGCTCAATGTTTATCAAATAAAAGTAAATGTCAAGCTAGGAGAAACTTCAGCATAGATTTACTGTGAGGTGTACAATGCGGATGAATCTTGAACCTTTAATCAAGCAACCAAGTCCACTGAAATATCAAAAAAGACCTTACTTACGTTTCCCTGTTAACACAATCCCAGAATATCAATATCCTAGGGGTCACCACCATTAGAAGGCTGGAAATGAGACTCAAATTTTAGGGACGAGTTACAAGTACTAACAAGTCCCCCAAAGTTATAAATAGTATAGCTACATCAATCACAGGCCAGTTCAGAGCAGGAGCTCTGTGATCCAACCCCAGGGCGCACCTCTGGCTCCCCACAGACAAGGTGTGTGGTCTCTGTGTCTCAGCTTCGTCGTCTAAACGAGGAGAGCTCACCATCCCCATCGCTGGGCTCTGAAGGTTACACTGAACTTAAGAAAAGCACTCAACACCATGCACGGCACATCATAACTTTTCAATAAATGTTAGCTGTTAAGTGTTGGTACTAATAATGAAGCTAGTGTTATGAATACACCCGAAAATCAACAACTTTAAAATGAAAACTGGAAACGATTAAACTATTGATAGAAAAAATACAAAAACTAAACTGCTTCAGTCGGCAGCGCCATTCCTGTGAGAGAGCATTCCTCAAGCTAGTGATAATGCTGAGAAAATAAAAAATAACTTGAGCAAAGACTACCGATCCTACCTTATGCTTCTTCCCAATAAGAAAATCTACCTTTTACTACGTACATTTTGAATTGCACCGTATCTTTATAAAATGTGACTGTTCTGAGAGGATTCATCCACCAGTGTGGTCTTTAAAAACACCAATTCTCTCAAGGAAGCTGATCAGTCTCGGATTCAGACCCTTACCATTCAAGCCTTTATTATCTGAATACATTTCAAACAATACAATAGTTTGAAACGAATAAAAAGTTCCCAAGTCAAGACCACCATTTAAAAACATTAGAATAGAAAATAACTGAGCAAACTATAAGGAACAATGGTAAGATCTGTTTTAAGGAACTTGTTTCAGTTATATGCTCTGACTAGGTGGCAATGGAAAATATACTTCTTAAAATGGGCTGCAGTCAAAAATACTTGGGAAAAACTGATTAAAAATAGACAAGAACATCAAGTTGTTAAGCAAGTTTTTCAAATTTTTAGATTTAATGCACTATAAAACCCTAACAAGAGATTTGATTTACAGCATCCTGGTACCATAAATTCAAACAAATAAATTCAGAAATGACTGATCTTTACCCTCCCTGGACAGGAAGCAGAATTACAGAGAACTCCAGCCAATACTAAGAAGTACAGAGTACTCATTGTCTAAGTCTCTTGCCTCATTTACCTATGTTTGCATAAGGAAATCCACATGGTCTCAAGACAATAATTCCTTAAGTTTCTAGCCACTAAACCCCTAAAGAACTTTCATGTACTTCCTTTTAATAAGAGGGAAGAAAATGGAAATATAGAAAATAATGCAAATACTTTAATGAACACTATTATATGAATGAATAACACCTTCTGTGTCTTCAAACTTCTTGTAACCTACTAAGGGATATGAGACAAATACCCAAAAGCCAGGCTGACCATGCTCAAGGTGGGGGAGGAAGGACATAAGCAGGACGAATAAAGAAATAAAGATTTTAGGGGCACCTGGGTGGCTTAGTGGGCTAAGCCGCTGCCTTCCGCTCAGGTCACCATCTCCAGGTCCTGGGATCGAGCCCTGCATCAGGCTCTCTGCTCAGCAGAGAGCCTGCTTCCCCTCTCTCTGCCTGCCTGCTTGTGATCTCTCTCTCTCTCTCTCTCTCTCTCTCTCTCTCTCTCTCTCCTGTCCAATAAATAAATAAAATCTTTTTTTTAAAGATTTTATTTATTTATTGGACAGGAGAGAGAGAGATCACAAGTAGGCTGAGAGGCAGGCAGAGAGAGAGGAGGAAGCAGGCTCCTTGCCGAGCAGGGAGCCCCATGCGGGGCTCGATCCCAGGACCCGGAGATCATGACCTGAGCTGAAGGCAGAGGCTTTAACCCACTGAACCACCCAGGCGCCCAAATAAATAAAATCTTAAAAAAAAAAAAAAAAAAAAAGATTTTACAGAAAAAGGAAGCAACTGAAATTAACCTTTCAGAATAAACAGAATACCAATAGGTGTTGTTTGGGAAAGACAGGATGAGGAGTGGAGAATGGGGTGCCTCTGGAGGGGAGAAGAGCAAGGAGAAGGCATGAAAGCACAGTGAAGATGGACAGGTGGCTACAGAAGGGAGGGAGTTAGGGCTACGGCGCTAGGCCAGAGTGCCGAGAAGAGCAAGCAGGACGTGCATATTTTCTTTGGTAGGCGATGAAAGAGAAGCTTTTTGGTCAAGGGAATGGCAGGAACCTATGGATTGTCTTCTTAGGGTTATCCACACTTACGGCTCTCCCTGAGGTCATCTTAAAGCTGCTTCCCTGCCCCTGCCTCCCATGCAGTAGACACAGAGGGATTCGGAGCAGAAGAAAGTCTGCTCTCTCAGACACAGGAAGACTGTGATCGTGACTTGGTTTCAAACTTCGGCCAAGCTTCAGTTCTCACACAGAAACACACATTCTCGGGAGACTTGTGGCTCCTCTTCCACTGCTCTCCAGCTGAACGAAGCTCAGGAGAAGTACAGTGTCTACCGAAAGTCCAGCGGACCTCCCTCGAGCAAGCATTCTAGGAAGAAATGAGGTTGGCTCCTCCTGAGGAAAGCAGTGTAGGCTCTCCAACTCAAGACTCTAGACTCGGTAGCCTCCAGTTATCTCCTGCTGCACAGCAAGCTACTCCAAACCTTAGTCACTTACAACCACCACCATTTTTATAGCTCATGATTTTGAGGGTCAGAAACGGGGGAAAGGCTCAGCAGGGTGATCCGTGCGCTGCACACAGTGTTGACGGGAGTACTGAAGTCACCCAGCAGTACTCAGCTGGCGGCTGAGTTGGTTCTGCCCAGTGCCTTGCTGGGGCTGGACCGGAGGCTGGACATAGCTAGTGCCAGTCCATGTCCTCTCAAGTCTGCCAGTGTTAGGGTGGCTGGACTTCTCTATGGCAGCTCAGGCTCCCGGAGACCCAGGTGAGAGCGGCCACTTCTCTCAAGGGACAAGCCCGGGTCCAGCATATCATCACACCTGCCAGTGCATATTGGCCAAAGCACAGGCACAGAGCACCAGCCGGCTCACACGCAAAGGGAGGGATGTCAAAGCATTTGTGGTCCTCTTCAATCCAACAAAACTACCAGAATCAGAGCTGCATTGAGGTAGCCATAATCTATTAACTACTGAATACTGGGAATTTAAAAACCCAGATGAAAAAAATTCACCTGGCTACCTCACATTAGGAGAGGAGGAAAGGAAATTCCCACAGCAACAGGTACTCTTAGACCCTACTACTTAGAGTTTAAGGATGAACAATTAAAGGCCTTAAAATTATGCATGTGTTTTAATTCAATAATTCCATCCTTAAGAATTAATACAAGAAAACAAGCAGAAAGGCACATAAAGTTAGGTAAATATATCAAAACACTGTAAGAGTCACAAAGTAGAAGTAATCTACATTTATAAGAAATGGATTAAATATAAACAAAAATGTCTTTCAAACGAAGATTAAGCAATATAATAAAGTTCACGTGAAGAGTACATAGGTAATAAAATCCTATATAGGGTGACTGACAGCAACTCTGAAATCGTGTAAGAAAGATCAATTAGTAGATAACATTATGTTCACTGGTAACTCTATTTGCAGCATATAGGATGCTAAGTGTATCAGGCAAGAATACTGAATGTGAAAGAATAATGTGGAGAAGAAACACATGCAGAATGCTACCCATTCCAGAACTAACGTACTAATGCCTCCCAAACTCTTTTTATACCCAGGTTAAAACACAGACAGAATAAGGCACCTTGGTGGCTCAGTTGGTTAAGCGCTTCAGCTCAGGTCATGATCACAGTCTTGGGGTCAAGCCCCACAATGGGCTCCTCACTCAGCATGGAGTCTGCTTGAGACTGTCTGCCCCCCAACTCCCTCTCTCTCTTGCCCTGCTTGCTCATGCTCTCTAAAATAAATAAATGCAATCTTGAAAAAAAAAGAAAAAAAAACCCAGAAGGGGGCACAAGCAAGACTGGCTCAGTTGGAAAAGCATGCTGCTCTTGATCTCTGGGTCATGAGTTCAAGCCCCCTAATGGGGGAAGAGGTTACTTAAATAAATAGATAAATAAACAAACAAACTTTAAAAAAATACATAAGAATATACAAATATATACACAGAATCGCTCTGATTGTGAGAGCTAGCATTGCAGAGTGATCGACATGTGAATTGTATTGGCAACCTGAACACCATGTACATACATGACACAGAAAATGTCCAGAATGATATTTTTTTTAATTTTGCTGAGAATGGGACAGTATGGTGTTTAAGAAGAAGAGGAAGAAATTCCCTCACCAGGAAACAAAACCAAAAATGTACACAATAAATCAAATTCCAAATTAGAGAAAATAGCCACAAACAAAAATCAAGAATATAGTGTTGACATAACCTTTCAGATAAACTTGAAAACTAAGACTACTTTCATCACTGTTAAATATATTTTTAGAAAAGCTTCTGCCACAATTTTTTCTAATACTATAATTACAATCAGTCCAGTAGTAAGGGCTTTACGTTTCTATACATTTCCTCTATAACCAGGGGTGGTGTCCATGCTATTCCACAATGGAAAGTGTTAAGATTATATTCACTGCTGAGACCCATTTAAAGAGCAGTCTTGTACCAAAAAAAGTGGGGGAGGGAGGCGAGTTATAAGGAAACATGGAGAACTTTCTCCAAATGTAGTTTCTATCATAGGGAGGAAAAAGGAGACTAAAAATATCAGCAAACCCTTCTGGAGTATACACTAGGCACAAAGAACTATGTTAACCCTGGAGACATAAACAAATTTAAGATATAGTCCCTGCCTGGCATGTCCCCAGTTCCTGAGATGCTATATACACCAAAAGTCAATACAAGTTAGCACTTAGGGAAGTAATATTTGGTATTTTTTTTTTTAATTTTATTTATTTATTTGACAGAGAGATCAGATCACAAGTAGGCAGAGAGGCAGGAGAGGCAGAGAGAGAGGAGGAAGCAGGCTCCCCGCTGAGCAGGGAGCCTGATGAGAGGCTCGATCCCAGGACCCTGAGATCATGACCTGAGCCGAAGGCGGAGGCTTTAACCCACTGAGTCACCCAGGCGCCCCAACATTTGGTATTTTAGAAAGATGGCTTGGCTTCTCTCATCCGAAAGACTGGAGGAGAGAGAGAGCATGGAGAGAAGACTCAGGTTAGACTACCACGTACGTGAGGGTGACGCACTAAAGGACCATTCCCAAGCCTACCAGACTCATGTCTGCTCTTGCGACAAATATTTTGTAATGCCTCCCCTTTATTCTCCTAAAATGAAATCCATAAATGACATAATCTACAGTATGTATTAACTTCTAAGTGGTATGCGTATGTGTGTGGCCCTAACCATAATATAAAGCAGAAATTAAAAGGAAACCTACCCATTTCAATAAAGTCCTGGGGATTACTACACTAGGGGGCAATAACAAAGCTGTCAGACACTGGTACCTACTTATTATAACAAATAAGTCTGCATTTTTAAAAATAGGGTTGGATGCCATTCTGTACCAGACATACAGGAAAATGAAGGGGCAGAGGCACAGATGGACATCGCAATAAAACTCGGTGTTGGAAAAAGTAATAACAGACTAGCTTTACCCATATGTTTTATGATAAAGAGGAATATCACTTTCACAGAGTAGGTATAACATGTCAGGACAAATTACGGACTGTCAAATGGAGAACATGAGGAAGAATGATATATCTCTGCCAACTTTATCAGCACGTCTCCTTATACAATATTCACTTAATCTTAATCTGCTTTCATTGCTCCATTAAAAAAAAAAACATGTTGGCAGAGAAGACATGTTGGTAACTACTCATGTGTAGGAAAAGCTGTAAAAGCAAATCTCAAAATAGCAACTGAATATCATCAACACTTTTCTTTACATCTGATATTTTAGGGGGAAAAAAGAGGCTACATAAGAATATACAAATATATACACAGAATCGCTCTGATTGTGAGAGCTAGCATTGCAGAGGGATCGACATGTGAATTGTATTGGCAACCTGAACACCACAAGAGGCACTTGTGGCTGCAGAATGAGCTTCCTAATTGGTGTACTAACTCATGCTAAGCTCAAAAAATATTTTTTTACATAGTGGTAGTACTTACAGGAAATCATGTATAATAAAATTACATAAAAGAAAACTCTATGTATAAAGACAGTTATGTTCTAGGCTCAGATATTTATAATCAGGTTTTTTAATAGCACAAATGTCCCATGAGAAATCCCAAGTTGGGCAGGATCCGGGCAATTCTTTGTTGTATGGGATGTGGCCTCTCCTCCCTCCCCCTTCATACTCCCTCCCTCCTATCCACGAAATGCCCCTAATGAGACAGTACCACACTCCTTTGAAAACCACTCCTGTGGCATTTACAGGTGAATGACACATGGGGCTTATCTATCCCAAGAACTTAAAAGATAAACTCACATTTGTCATATTTTATATTGTACAAGACAATCTTTCCACAAAGTCCCATAGATCCACCATTCTTCGTGTCAAGACCTCTAAATTCAGTCAACTTCTCAGATTTATAAACGTCTCACAGTGGGGTAAGACTTTAAAGAGGGGAAAAGAGCTTAAAATATATGACCCACATTAACGTTATGAAAACGATCAAGACTGGCCTAAAACATCTCAGGAGCTTGAGAAATTTATCAGACTCTGAAATCAAGAATGATTATTTATGAAGACCAAAGTAAAACCCAGGTCCCTCTGTAAGTGCTTCCTAGAGTCGCCACTGACACAGTTTGCTCTATTCTTTAGGGAAACAAATGTACTAATCAAATCTTCAGTGAATGTTATAAATAGCAATGTTTTTGTTTTCCAAATTACCACTTATCAGGCCAAACAGTATGACCAGCAACTAATCTGATATCTGATTTTACCAAAGAGCAATACCTGTATATGACTACATTTAATATTTCAGAGCTATTTTAATACACTAAAACCTATACCAAAGCATATCTTTAAATAGTTTAACTGCAAAAGTTGGGAATTAAACTAAAAAAATTTTTTATTAATACATCTCCTTCCAAAAAAAGGAAGTGAGGCAGTTAACAGAAATAAATATTATGCACCAGAATAAAAAATAGCCTTTACAATTACAAAAGAATTGTAACCTAAAATAAAAGCACTTCTCATCTATCAGATTAACAACGCTTTTGTAAAATCATAGTACTTCCAGGGGAATGTCTAACAGGAACTTTCTATATTGTTCTAATCAACAAAGAAAAGAAAAAATAAGAGTTAAGAATTGGTAAAGAGAAACAAAACCGTAATTATTTACAGAAAATGATCGTCTGCATATAAAAATGAAAGAATCTAAAGATAAATCGTTAGCATAAGAGAGTCAAACAAGTGGTTATACAATTAATACACAAACACCAATTACATATTTATATACCAGCAACAGTTAGAAAAAGTAATTTATAAAAAATTTTAATAGCAACAAAAAAATATATATACCCAGGAATAAATCTAACAAAACAAGGCAAGGTTCATGGAGAAAGAATATAAAACATTATTGGAATTCAAAAAGAAGGACTAAATTATACTATGTTCATGGATATACTCAATGTTATCAAGATGTCAGTTCAACCCAAAAGAATGTATAAAGTCAATGCAATTTCAATCAAGATCCAAATAGAGGCCAGTGAGGAACTTGACAACCTGATTCTAAAATTTGCATGAGAGAGCAAAGGCCCAAAGACAGCTAGAATATTTGTAAAAAAGTAAAATAAGTTTAAAAGGGACTAGCCCTAAGAAATAATGACAACACTGAAATGAATTTCAGGTGAATTAAGAACTTTAATGTAAAAGGCAAATTTAATAAAATATAGGAAAAATGTCTTTCATAAGACACATAATTACCAGAGAAAATACTGATATATTTGATCACACTAAAATTAAGAAATTCTGCCTAAAAGATATTACAGAGAAAATAAAAAGACAATAAGGACAATTTGTAGCTGATGAAGGATTAGTACCCAGAATATAAGAATTCTACAAATCAATAAGAAAAAAGAGATCTTTTCCTGGAGAGGAAATATGAAAGACTAACAAACACATGAAAAGATATTTACCCTTATAAATAAAACCATTATGAGAAACAACTTTCCATCACCAAATAGGTAAAATTTACAAATTCTCACAACATCAAATGTTGATGAAGAGCCTACTAACCCTGCTAGTGAGCTTTTAAACCAGCACAATGACTCGGGAAAACAATCTGCATTATCTCATAAAACTAAAGACTCTTCATGAGCCGCCAACCCAGTGAAGGAGAGTCTCACACAGAAGCATCAGGAAACATGCGTGCGAATGCTCACAGAACATTATTTATAACAACGAAAAGGTCCACCAGCAAGATAATCAATAAATTAGCTCTAATATAAGCACTTAACAAAATGCCCCCAGGAATGAAAATGAGAATTACAACTACACTTTGGAAATGCACTGAGAGAAAAAAGCAAGCTGCAGATGACTACATATAATATACCATTTTTATCGTCTAGGAATGATAAAACTGTTTTCTTTTAAAAGCAGGAGGGTAAAACACAAAGTTGAGGGTCGTGGATACTTGGGGTGGGTAAGCTGGTTAGAAATGTTCCTAGAGTTACTGATCCACTCCACAGAGAAGTTTTCACTTCTATTCTGGATTTCTGTGCACTAAAAGAGAATTATCTGCTGCACAACGTGATTATCTATTTTAACTTGTATTTACCCATAAACACAAAACATCACCTCACACTAATCCGCAGCTGACCATCTGTATTTCAAAAAAAACCAAAAAAACAAACAAAAAAACTCCAAAGATGATTCCAGTTATCACTGGTGAGTACTTGAGAACCACTAGGCCAGGTGACAAAAGGATTTCCTACCTAAAGGAATTGTCCCTAGGTTCACTAACAATCAGCATTAAGTATTTAAAAGAGAAGTATTACATTGCAATAACCTTCAAAAGACATGAAGAAGGAATTTAAACACCTACTTTACAGGACTTTATATCTGGCGAAACAGAAACTGTTTAAGTCTTAGTCTGAGAAACTTTGCTATTCTAAAAAAAGAAAGGTATTTAACTTGGCATGGTGGATCCTGGAAAGGAAGAGGAGGCTTCTTAAAATGAAACGATTTTATGGTTGGCTTCAGCTATGTTCCTGTTCTTGAAAGAAAGTTCATCAGAACAAATGGACAGGTCTACTATTATTATTGCCGACACAGGATATCTTAAATTTTGAGAAAACAGCTCTGTGGTCTTTCTCCAAAGATTAGTACACACAGCTCTTTCAAACACTCTTCCAAAGCCATGGTCTCCCAAAGAACATTCAAACGCCTATGAGTTCACGAGTCAAGTACCTAGCTCTAAGTTGCTGACCTAATGGTTTAAAATATAGCTCTCCAATGAGCTGATATGAAGAAACAAACTACACACTAAAAAGATTCCAGAACAAGGTGGTATGCTCAACTGACCACTGACTGGTACAATACGCATCACGGTATCATACTTCTAGAATGCTGAAATGAATTTTTTTAAGGTTTTATTTATTTATTTGAGAGAGAAACACAGGGAGAGAGGGACACACAGGCAGGTTAGTGAGAGAGGGAAAAGCAGGCTTCCAGGAGAGCAGGAAACCCGATGTGGGGCTCGATCCCAGGACTCTGGGATCATGACCTGAGTCGAAGGCAGACGCTTAATGACTGAGCCACCCAGCTGCCCCTGCTGAAATGAATTTAGAGAGAAGGCAATTTCCTCCCAAAAGAAACTGGAATGATAAAACCTAGAGGACAATGGGATATATTTGAGGCATAAGGTGGCAGCAAAAGACTCTGAGAAAATAAAGACAATGCGTTCGGGGGGGAAAAAAAAGGATTTCGATTCAAGGACACCACAACCTTTTAGAAAGCAAAAACCATGCTAGAGAACTCTAAAGGCAAAAAAGCATTCCCCGCTGAGCAGGGAGCCTGATGCAGGTCTCAATCTAGGGCCCTGAGTTCATGACCTGAGCCAAAGGCAGACGCTTAACCAACTGAGCCACCCAGGCGCCCCAACATGAGCGATTCTTTAAAGATTCCTACCGACACCAATTTCTTACTGATTTAAAACACCTGAACAGAAAGAATAAAGTTCTGCTAAGTAGGTAGGCAGGAAGACAGTAAGGACACAGACATCATAAAAATCATCTGCTTCTGAGAACAAGAAGAATATCAGAATTAATTTCCAATTCAAAATAATCTCAAATGAAATGGCTTTAATGTGCCAAGGTTCCTAACAAAACTGCACATAGGCACCAGGGATGAAACTGCATTTTTACGTAAAACAATCAAAAACAAAAAATGAACTAATGCCCACAGAGGAGAAGACTTTTGTCTTTAAATTTGTAATTTTTTTGTTGGAATTCAACCACTACTACTTTTTAAAAATATTTATGTAATGCCATAGTTATGCTTCTAAATATTCTTACCATAATTTAATAGCCCATCCACTCAAAACCCATATTAGAATAAATCATCCTTAGAATAAAATTCATCCTTTCAAGGAAATAAAAGTTCCTATTAAAGGAACTTTATTCACTCTTTTCTTTTTAATATTTTATTTATTTATTTGACACAGAGAGACTGGGGGAGAGAGAGAGCACAAGCAGGGGGAGTGGCAGGCAGAGGGAGAAGCAGGCTCCCTGCTGAGCAAGAAGCCAGATGTGGGGGTCAATCCCAGGACCCTGGGATCGTGACCTGAGCCTAAGGCACTTAATCAACTGAGCCACCCAGGCGCCCATTATTCGCTTTTTTAAATAACAAATTTATCATTTGCCTATTTTGTGCCAAATTTTTAAATCTTTAGTAATCCTATTGTCATTATCTGTAAGAAGTGGTACACTTTACATAATCAAATGTGATGCAAGTCCATAATCCCTTATCTTTGTGATTCTACATTCAAAAATCCTAAACAGCAGAGCATTTTCATAACATCTGACAACAAAACACAAATTGAACTAGTGTGAGGCCATTGCAGTCTTTAATCCCCTAAAGCATGAAAACGTTTCATTGTAGAAATACTAAAGTTTTTGATTGGGGGGTACTGCTGCAGGTGTTAGCTAATACAGACCCACTTTACAAAATGTACTACGATTCCCTAAGTCAAGTGCCTCACTCTGAGTTGCTGACCTAATTAGGGGTTTAAAACACAGTTCCTGACCTCGATGGACACATACTGAAGAAAAAAATTCCAGAACAAAATGGAACGTTCAAATGACCAAAGAGTGGTACAAACAACAGGCACTGTTTTATCATTTCTGGAATTCTCATATCTAAGACACATCTGGATTTTAGAACAGCTTTGACTCACCCATCACAGCTGAAGGCAAACATACATGCTCAGTATCGTCAAGTAAATCTAGACTTAATGGTCCCGCATGGGATGTGCTCCTCCAAGATGAGCTGAGGCAGAGCCCTCCAGGGAAGCGAATTCAGCACCACACAGTGAGGCCTCAGGGCCAAGATGGTACTACGGTAAAGAAAACTGGGGATGTCTCAGAATAGAACTCTGCAAAGGTGGGGTGCGAAGGCTGCACCCCGGGAAGAGCAGAAGGAGGGTGCACCCCCTTTCTTCACAGGTCTTCTCCTGAAGACCTAGATTATGGAGGTCCACAAAGAGTGTGTCTGCCAGTTTTCCTAAATTCTCCACAGAAGGTGCTTCAGGAAGACCAAAACTTGAGAGAGGAAGGATGCCACCGTGTGCGGCTGGCAACTCCGCCACCAGAGCAGACGTGTGAGCGTGCCAGACCCATCTGCCAAAATCAGTCCTCCCTCTGTGTGACACAGCAGATCCGTGGCTGGCCCCAGGCTGCCCGGCTGTGCTCCATTTTCCAGCCCCCACAGTGTGGATGAGGTGGCCAGGTGACTAAATGCTCTCCAGTGACAGATGATACAATGATATATGCCGCTTTTGGGTCTCGGTCTTAAGGATGATGGGGCCCTTAGGTGGCTCAGTCAGTGAAGCATCTGACTTTTGATTTCAGCTCAGGTCATGATCTCAGGGTTGTGAGGTCGAGCCCCATGTAGGGATCTGCACTGGGTGTGGAGCCTGCTTGGGATTCTCCCTCTCTCTTTCCCTCTGCCCCTTCCCTCCCATCTCTACAATTAAAAAAACAAATAAATAATTAAATTTTTTTAAAAAATTAGGCATCTGCGCTTCAGCAGCATCCTCCCATCTGGACCACAGAGGTGCCTATCACCCAACTTCACCCACACCACACACACCCTAAGGGACAACACCGTAAGGGATGGCCGATCATGAAGATAAAGGGACCCTGGGTCCCGGGACATCTGTGTGGATCACAGCTACCCTGCTGCCCACTTACCTCAGGACTACCACCTGAGAGAGAAACAAACGTCCATGTTTTTAAACTACTCTATTTTTGGAGCTCTTTGCTATAGTCCTTATCTAACAATGCAGACGAGGAAGCTACACCGTGTATGAACCAGCCCATTCCACCTGTCCAGTTTCAAGAACCCTATCTAAAAAGCAAACTCTCTCTCCTCGGGATAATCTAAACCAAACTGCCATTTCTCAGCCTCATCTGCATTTTGTGGCCATAGCCTCATAGAAATAGGAATTGGTTCATTCAGCAAACTTTTGAGCCACCTACTCCTATATAAATGGTAGTATATTCCACACGAGGGATACAAAAGTCAATGGGAAAAAGGAAGCAAAGGAAACCCTCCCAGGGTCAGGTCCTCCATACTGCACGCTTTTTCCCCCAGAAAGCAAGCTCTAGGTCATCTCTGCCCTGTCTCTGGCACACTGTGGTGCCTTTCACATAACAGGTGCTCAGTAAGAAGTTAGATGAATGATTTAAGAAATCAATAAAGGAGTCCTATCCTCAATGAACTCAGTCTAATAGGGGAAACAGAGAAAAAAGTGTAGTGCCTCTTACACCATGGGCAGGTTCAGAGACCTTTAGAAATGAACGTATCAAACAACTTAATGCCAGTGCTACGGAGGGGCAGGAGGCATTAGAAACCAGCAGACTTCCCGGTGAAGCTGCAATCTGCCACGAGTTCTGAAGAACAATTAGAAAGTCGTCAAGTAAACCAAAAAGAAAGAAAACGTGGCACCCATGCTGGGTGAACACGTCCCCGGTGACGGGAACAGTGGCAGAGTTCCTTCCAGTCCTACAACGAACACAACCAGAACTCCTCTGAACGCTACGGCTTCTCTTAATGAAGCCTACAGCTGAATTCTTTCTCTGGCATTTGCCAAACGTGAACTGGTGCTCAGATCGAATTTGCATTTTTAATCTAAAAATCAGGACTGACTGGACTCATCCTAAAAAGTTCTCTGTCATGCAGTCAAGGAATCTCAAGGTGGATAGGAATCAGAAAGGTCACTGGATAAATGTTCTGGGAAGACACTTAGCCTGAGCAGCTAGAATCAGATCTCCTCTGCAGTCGCACGGGATTTTTACCCTTCTCCTGTGGCACATCTAGCTTTGCCTCAGAGTGTTTTTGTTGATGGACACATTCTTGTTCCCCCACACACTGCATGCTCTTCATGCGGCATCCCCATTCTTCTTCTTCTTTTTTTTTTTAGATTATTTATTTGATAGAGAGAGAGATCATAAGTAGGCAGAGAGGCAGGCAGAGAGAGAGAGGAGGAAGCAGGCTCCCCGCTGAGCAGGGAGCCCGATGCGGGGCTCGATCCCAGGACCCTGAGGTCATGACCTGAGCTGAAGGCAGAGGCTTTAACCCACTGAGCCACCCAGGCGCCCCATTCCCATTCTTCTTTATCGCATATTCCTCCCGTGCTCAATAATCAAAGGCTTGGCACGAAATCATCTTTCACCCAACCCCATCAGCCCCTGTCAAGTCCCATCTACTTGTTTCTGGGCGCAGCCCCATTTATCCCTTCAGTAAAGGTGAGATGTTGCACCTTCTTTCCTAGGACCTCCAGCTATCCCTACAGGTGGAGCTACCTTCCTGCTTCTAATGCCAATAATGCCACATTACTTCTTTTTTTTGCCTCCATTTCTATTTTGGATTAGGGTTTAATACTCTAAGCATTTTTTTTTAATTTTATTTTTATTCTTTGCCCAAGGGGTACAGGTCTGTGAATCATCAGGCTTACATCTTTCACAGCATTCACCAAAGCACAAACCCTCCCCAATGTCCATAACCCATCCACCCTACTCTAAGCATTTTTAAAAAAAGGAACAAACGTTCCAAATAAGCCATCCCATTTGTAGGGTGCAGAATGTCCGTATCTCAGAAATTGTCAGATGTTTCCTGGCAGATGTTTTAAGCCTGGAATCATCAATGGCCTTTCCAGTTCCATCTTTTGTTCCTCTGACAAGGTTACTGTGCTTCCTTGAGACTTCCTGTTTGAATAACCACACACTTGGGTGTTCAAACTCCCATGTGTTCATTATTCACCATAAAAGGGACCTGAGGAAGTAACCAGGCAGTTGAACACAAAATGATGTATGAACAAAAACAGCTGTGTGTTAGCAGGATGGACAAAAAGACAGCAGGGATCTAGGCACTGCTGTGAATTTCAAAAACAAGGTCTATTTAGTCAGGCATGGTTAAAAGTCTGCTGATTCAGAGCATTACTGACCTGTTTCATAATTTAAAATCACTAGAGATGTGAATAAGTCTGTTTTCAGTTACTACTTCCAGAGTGTTTCCCCCCCCACCACCACCCTTCCCAACAATCTCCCTCTCGTGGGAACAAAGCTGCCTCTCCTTTCTCTCACAGAAATGGCCATACCAACTCAAAATATTTCATGCAAAAAAATTAATACCCATTTTATTTCCCAAACCAAAAAGCAGATCCCCCCTCCCCAAGGGACTTTCCTATAAAAACAAAGGAAAGCACAGATACAGGTACACATAGGAAAACATAAACAGCAGCACAGAAAACAAGCCTACGTCCTCCAAACATCTGGAAAGTATGTTAATTTCCAGAATCAGTCCATTTTTTGGTACCCTGAATTCACCATCTGTGTCTTGTGCCAGGATATAAGAGCTTTAAAGTGGACATACGTTTAAAACTCAAACTTTGTTAGAATGGCCATAAAACTGAATGACCCCCAATTCCACCAGGAGTTGATGCTCACTTATTTCTTGGCATGTGGCAAGAATGCTGAAAACAGCAGTAAACAAACCAGCTTGAGCCTCTAAAGCAATTCTGATAAAGTAAACAAATTTTATTACAGCTGTATTGCAGATGTTCCCAGAAACTTTCATAATCTAGTAGAGTTCTACAAATTTGGTCTTCAGCAGACTTTCTTTTTTTTTTTTTTTAAAGATTTTATTTATTTATTTCACAGCGGGAGAGAGATCACAAGGAGGCAGAGAGGCAGGCAGAGAGAGAGAGGGGGAAGCAGGCTCCCTGCCAAGCAGAGAGCCCGATGCGGGCCTCGATCCCAGGACCCTGAGATCATGACCTGGGCCGAAAGCAGAGGCTTTAACCCACTGAGCCACCCAGGCGCCCTTCAGCAGACTTTCTATCCCATGAACTTATCTAAAACATTTGCTATAAATTCAAAACTCTGTAGAGAGCCACTCTAAGAATTACCCCCGCAGGCTCAACCCCACAGAACACGACCCTTTCCCCATGAAAGGCGATCATATGACCAAAGCAACTAAGGTACACAATTGTTCTTTTGGTTTCCAACTGCCCCTCTCCCCTCACTCCCCCCAGCCACCCACCCCCTTCTAAGGATACTCGTCTCTACCAGATCCTGATCTGGCATTAAAAGAGGAATAATCTAAAAAGTTAGTGCCATCAAAACACCAGAGGTCAGCAGTCCCGTCAGAATAAGGTCTGTGACAAGCGGGGCCACGGGGAGGAGCCACAGCAGGGAAGCGCAGGTGGACACTCAAACCGCTGCACCAAGGCAACGACACCCCCACATGAAATTCCACATCTAGATCGAATCATGTTACGTTGCCAAGTTACTCTCATTTATTCTTCGGTAGTTTTTGATAATAAGATGATCTCTGATCTTGAGAATATCTGCGCGGACCATTCTTCCGTCTAATCAGGATTTGTGCTGCCACAGTGGGAAAATACCACTTCCCAGTCCCGCCAGAGAACAGAAAGCCCTTACAGTAAGAGTTGTTCAACTCATTATCATCTAGATATCACTACCCACTCTTCAAAAACGGTGAGCCTCTTGTCTTGGAAATAGAATCCTTTCATTCTCCTTGAAGAAAATTGATGAGAAAGCTTTGAGGAAAATACTTATGCTTCTGTGGTTTACCAACTGGCAAAAAAAAGAGGGGGTGCATTTTAAGCCCAGCCTTCAGTCCTCAAATGTAGCAATGGGTACCATCCCACCCAACCGCCCATGAGAAAGGAGCATGCACATTTAAAAACGATTAGTCACTAGGGTGTGATGATGTAACCACATATTACAGAAAACACAATGTGTGCTGAGCAGGTCCATAAAAAAAGTAGAAAAGGTAAGACCGCACGCAATTCAGTAATACTTAAAAGGTAATCAGTCAACTCACACCTGTAGAGAAAAACCAATCCTAAAATCTCCAGTTCAAGAAGTGGAGATTGTACATAGCGAGGGAGCAGCACAACATACAAAATCTAAGCAGGAACTATGGCCTCTCCTTCAGCGATCAAGCAAATAAAAATTAGGTATCTAAGAATCATCTGACTGAACCTTAGCTCACCATGCTCTGGGGAAACTAAGGAGATATAACCTGAATAAAGGATAGATACACAGAGAAGATACATGAATTCAATTAACAGTTACAGATTTACGAATTACCACATACAGAAATCAAGGTGAAGGGAGTCACTTCTGAGCCTGAAAGAATTCTCCTAGGACCACAGTAGTTATGTATCAATCAATCCATAAAAGGTTGCTTAGACCTATTGGCAAACTTGAACAACAGAAAAGCCGCCATGCAGGGCACCTGGGTGGCTCAGTCAGTTAAGCGTCTGCCTTCAGCTCAGGCCCTGATCTCAGGGTCCTGGGATCAAGCCCCACGTCGGGCTCCCTGCTCAGCAAGGAGTCTGCTTCTCCCTCTTCCCTTCCCCCCAACTCGTGCTCTCTCTCAAATAAAATCTTAATAAGAGACTCTTAATCTCACAAAACAAACTGAGGGTTACTGGGGGGTGGGAGGGTAGGGATAGGGTGGCTGGGTTATGGACATTGGGGAGGGTTTGTGCTATGGTGAGGGCTATGAAAGGTGTAAGCCTGATGATTCACAGACCTGTACCCCTGGGGCAAAAAAAAAAAAATCTTTTAAAAAAAAAAAGAGCCACCATGTAAGAGTTAGAATTTCCTTGGAGCAGAATGGAAATGAAATCAAACTTGGAGAAGGACCTGGCAGCCTTATCTTTAAGGATGTCAGATAAAGCAAGCAACTGAACTAAATTCAGCAGTTCTCAACAACCAGAAAGAAGTCATGGATAAAGCAGAAAGGAGATAAGGTGGCACTCCCCTGACCGCCCATCAGGAAATGGGGTATATGGTATATTTTTCCTATCAGTAGACACTGACAAAAGCCAGGATCTCATTCTGAAATTCAATAAATTCCTCAGAAATTCCTAGAAGCATTAACAGCTAAATATTATAAAATTAGTGTAAGTACCCAAAACCTGAAATTCTTCCATTGCCAGCAATCGTCTGTTCTTCACAAACAAGTGCAAAGCCCTGTAAAAGCAGCAATTCAAATCCAGAGCCCCTCAAGCAGAGGTTTCTCAGAGAAACCTTTGGTTCAGTCCACTTACATGTCACCCCTCAATTTAAGGTCTTTCTATAGTTCTCTATCACTCAAGGGGTCTTTTCTAACACAGTAGACTAGGAAGAGCATAACCAACCCACAACAAGTCCAGATTCCAACCTAAACTCAGCATGTGACTTCTCTGAGATCAGAGTCATCTTACATGATTATTCCATGGGGGGTAACAGCAGTTCTCGATTGTTTTTGAGGATTCAAAAAGGTATGAAGGGGCACTCTCCATGAAAGGTGATTTACTGTCTTTTGTCCCCTAATTTACAGCATCCTTGTCTTCTCAGAACCCATGATGCATGTCTCCACTACTCCATGGAAAACAAACAATGCCTTCACCGTTATCTGGTTACTTTTAGATCTTCAGTTAAAGAACTCACCCTTCCTGCAAAGTCCTCCATTGCCATCCACTATTTCTCTTCAAGACCCAAGAAGCTCTTCCTGGCTAACTTCAATCTACGCTCTTCAAAGTGTCACATGTATTCCCTCCGCACTTTAAAGAGTTTCAACTAAATTATTTTTCCTATGCCTATATGCTCCCATTGATTCCCTCTGCGTAAATACTTCTGTCTCATCTCCTCAAACACATCACAAATTACCTGAAGATACAGCGTTTCAACGTCTGCTGTTACCCACATTTCACATATTACAACAGCCATAAATGAAGAATTTTCCCATCAGGGTCACCTTATTTACAAAAGACCTTTGTCCACTAACTAATGAGATTTACAATCCAATAAGCCCATCTCATTTTGGTAGGTAGCTCTTTTCACTTGGAAATACTTCACAAAATGTCATCAACTTCTCTAAGAAAGCCACACAATTCAAGCTTCAGACTAACTATTCTAGAAGGCTCAATGAGAGGAAGCCACTACTCAGAAGCTGTCAAAGGAAAGAAAATGAGGTCTTCACACCGTAAGTAATTTATGGAACATTTAGATTTCACCACAGAAATTAAATAATAAGTCATATAAAAACCAGATATTGTAACCAAAGCACAAGCCACGTAGACACTCTTAGAGGTTCTCTAAACCTGCAACAAAACCCACAAACTGAGGATTTTACCACTTCAAACCACAAAAGCACCAACCAAAACCACTACTTGCTTAAAGCTATGTGAGGGTGCTCTTCCCAAACCCTTCCCCCCACTCCACTTTGTCCATAAAGCTCACCTGAATGCTTTTCTAAAAGCATTCTGCAGGTCCTTCAATTAAAACCATTTGTCCACTCACCCAGGAAACATCTGTTAACACCTATTAATGCCAGGAACTGCTAGTAGAGAACAGAAACACAGTAAGAGAAACAGATCTGAGATGATTAAGGCTCCGATTCTGTGCTCTACCATTTTAAGCCAAAATCACACCAGAAACAAACAAAATCACACATATATTATTTTGTATAACTGACTGAAAGTTTACTTTTTTTAATTTGAGAAATAATTTACACTCAATGAAGTGCACAAATATCAAGTGTACAGCTCTGAACTTGTACGTATCTGTACACCTGTGTAACCTCCCCCCAAATCAAGGCATAGAACATAAAGTCAGAACTATAAAGGGGCTAAAGGACTGGTCATTAACCATTCTCTCTGAAAACACTGACAGGCGCCTCTGCAGTCACTGTCACAGAGAATCATTTTGGTTAGCAGACTCTGATTTATCACCACAAAACAAAATGCACTGAGTCCGTAACTCTATACGAGACCATTTCTATTTTTTATTTTAAGAATTTTTTTTTAAAGATTTTATTTATTCATTTGACACAGAGACATTACAAGTAGGCAGAGAGGCAGGCAGAGAGAGAGGAGAGAGGAGGAAGCAGGCTCCCTGCTGAGCAGAGACCCGGATGTGGGCCTCGATCCCAGGACCCTGAGATCATGACCTGAGCCGAAGGCAGCGGCTTTAACCCACTGAGCCACCCAGGCGCCCTTATTTTAAGAATTTGAAAAAAAAAAAAATGTGAAGGAGGCTGATTCTGGAGTACTATTTCCAAGAACTTCAAAACAAAAAGATAAAATAACAAAAATCCAAAGAAGACGATATAATAAAAATTCCATGTTGCCTTCAATATAACAGGAAGCAGCCACACAGTTGGAAACAAAGAGTAAAAGAAGGGAGCCCAGGGACTATAGCTCCTAAAGTTTTAAAGAAATCATGTAAATCCCCTAATTCATCTCCCAGCCTTGCCACAGGGTTCTCCTCCCACAAGAGATCTGAGAGCCCCATTGTCTGAGAAAGAGATAAGTCTGCTTTATTTTATTTCATGAATATGTAGCTTCATAGGGCACCAGGCTGACTGGGCCCAGTTATTTTAGGATGGCCTCCTGGAAGAGCCCATGGAAAGAAAAGCAGATGTACTTAATCAGTGTCCCCACAGTCTGGCACAACTCTAAAACCTCCGAGACATTTCTATAAATGCATTTTCTGGTAACCCCTTTTAGCAAGCTATCAATTTTAGGCCCTAATGAGCAAACATCTAATTTTATCGTTTTATAAGAAAGGAGATGCTTGCAAATCCTAGCAAGGCCCTCTTACAAATCTAAAAGCAAGCAACTTAGGCAAGATAATTGAACCACCACACACAAAGGAACTCTACCCTTTGAAACTGACAATTTTAAGATAAGGGACAGATTAACCCCTTATTTTTAAAAATCTTCTCGGGAATTCTGGGTGGTAAAAATAAACAAACAGCTCTGCTCTGAGCTTTGACACTTTTCCCTGAAACCCAAACAGAAGAGCGGTAGCGCCGTCAATCAAGTACAGCGGGAGACAGGGAGCAAGTAAGGAAGCATCTGCTGGTTCCGCGCCTGTTAACTCTAGTCAAGTGATGACTGTCCATCCACCTAAGGACTGTAACGTGCTTCTTCACTAGCCCACAGGGAAGGGTCCCTCGGTAGGCCAGTCTTCTAATTGTACCCCAATGAATCAAATAAACTAAAAATGATGCCACACACAATAAGCATATAAATTATGTCATTGTAACTTTTCCCCACAACTGCCCTTTAAGATTTCCCTGTAGGGGTTATTTCAACAATGGATGTGAGTGCAGGTTTTAAAGTAAAAGATTTTGGGCACCTGGGTGGCTCAGTGGGTTAAAGTCTCTGCCTTCGGCTCAGGTCATGATCTCAGCGTCCTGGGATGGAGGCCCGAATCGGGCTCTCTGCTCAGCAGGGAGCCTGCTTCCTCCTCTCTCTCTGCCTCCCTCTCTGCCTACTTGTGATCTCTCTCTCTCATATAAATAAATATATAAAATCTTTAAAAAAAATTTTTTCAGAAATATATATTCACTATGAAATTCAAATCTGAGAAGGTAGCTTACTCACATAATTTATCTAGATGACTTCAAATCACATAAAAGTCTAATGTTTACCCAAAAAAGTACATTCACTGATCTTTCAATTCCATGTCAGTTCCACATAACTCAGTTTTTTTTTAAAGTTATAGAAATCAAATAACTGTGTACCACATTTTAGATTAGCTATTACAGGGGCCTACGTGTCAAGAAAAGAGAGAAATGACACTGATAAAAATAAACACAAACCCAAAGTATTGCTGAGAATTTAAAGTAACAAGCTGTGTTTGGGGACTTCTTATAATTCAGGCATTCATGTATTCACTCATTCCACGTATTTATGGAACACTATACCAGACATATTGCTAAGTACTGGAGATATAAGACTCTAGCCTCCATTGAAATGCTAAGTGAATGCTCTCTGTGCTCACACCTTTCACTTACAACTTATTATGTAACACTAAATGCACTGGTCTAGGGCGGAAGTCACAAACTGTGCTGGAGAGACCCAGATAATACTTCAGGCTTCGAGGGACAAGACATACAGTATCTGTTGCAATAACTGAACTCCTTTATAGTATAGAAATAGCCATAGACAACAGATTAATAAATACAATTCACTGTGTTCCAGTGGAAATTTATGGATACCAAAATTTGAATTTCACATGATTTTCACATGTCACAAAATTTCATTCTTGATTGTTGAATGAGAAATGTAAAAACATTTGCATGGTGAATACAAAAAGGTGGCAACCCTGGGCTGGATTTGGCCAGTAGGCTATACTTTGCCTATATCCGGGCACCTGGGTGGCTCAGTTGGTTAAGCAACTGCCTTCAGCTCAAGTCATGATCCTGGAGTCCTGGGATCACTCAGGCAATCAGGCTCCCAGCTCTACGGGGAGTCTGCTTCTCCCTCTGACCTTCTCCCCTTCGTGCCCTCGCTTGCTCTCTCTCTCTCTCTCTCAAATAAATAAAATCTTTTTTAAAAAATTAAAAAATAAAAAATAATTTGCCTACATCCCAGTCTAGAGATATAGGTCTCCACATCTAGGCCACAAGTTCCAAGAGGTCATGGCAATGTCCTATGAATCACTATGCATCCAGGAATAAGTATGGTCCTGAGGAATGGCAGGCAATTAACTAATATTGGTTATACTGAACTGAATTAAAAGACTAAGTCCCTGACCCTGTCTTCAAAGACTTCATGGTCAAGTGGTAACAGGCAAATCAAGAAACATACAGTATCACTGATAAGTGCTGTGGTAGAAACCTACAGGGTGGTGGGTGGGACACCTAATCCACACCTCGGAGAAGGACAGAAAGGGTAGAAGACACAGAAACTGGGGGAAATTTCCTGAAGGTGGTGACACCTGGGAGAAGAGTTCCAAACTAAAGCAGCAGCCCTTTGAGCATGTAAGATGACAAGAGATAAATCTAGAGGTTAAAACAACAGTCCAGATCCTAAAGTACCTTATACACCACGCCAAGGAGTCTGGACTTTATCCTAAGGGTTTGAAGAACCACTGAAGAATTTTAGCTGGGAAATGATATCATCAGATTTGCATTTTAGAACCATCCCTCAGTCCAAAGTGTGGCTGTCTGAACAGAAGGGGCAAAACGCTGGCAGAAAGACCACTAAGTGGTTAGAAAGCTGTTGCAGTAATTCACGTGAAATTCAATGGAAAGCAACAATAAGGTAGAGTTAAAGGTGAGGATTCAAGAGACACTGTGGCTGGATACAGGAGGTAAGAGTGACATCCTGGACAGATTGTAGTAAGGATGGGTGGGAAAGAAAGGGGTGGAGTTACAGTTGTCCAGAACTGACCTGCCTCCAGCAGTGGATCCTATCTGCTCTCCAAACAGAGTAATCTTACCAATGAGAGCCTATCAAGCATCATTATCTTTTATGAGAGGCTTGGTAAAAAACTGGTCTAGAGCCTCAAGATTAAAAGAGTAGTGCATTCATTGAGATATGACTTTGACTTGGGTAAGACAGTGAAGAATGAATACAGTTTTGGACATGGCCTCTGGACACCTCAATCTGACCATGCCCACAAGTCTTTAGGACTGGAGTAAGAGCTGGTCTAGAGATACAAGTTTAGAATTTATTAATTTGCAAACAGTAAATAATGCCTTGAGACTAAGGAGGAATTCACTCAAGGACAGTGAGTCACATGAAAAAGAAAGGAATCCAAAAATATTAGTGAAAAATAACAGAGAGGAAAAGGAGGAGAACCAAGGGAGTCTGGTATCTCTGAATCAGTGTGTACCTGAACTTGTATTTTAAAGCTGGTCTGGAATAAACCAGTCATTCTTTTGAGAGATCTGTTAACAAAGCTAAGAGTTGCAGGGGCTAATGCAGTAGACTAAGGAATCAAAAACCTCCCTCCACTGTGACTTTTGGCAAATCACCACCTCAAGATCCTCATCTTTGCTTTCACTGAGTTGTGGAAGTCTCATCAGGAATAAACTGAAAGTTTCATAAAGTGTAAAATATTATAAAAGCACTCCTGATTATCGTCATTACAACACAGTATGAAAATTCCATCCAAGAGTGTAAACTTCTGAAGACACGATCTTCAATCCTGTACACCTTTTTCTATCTACCTTTCTAATGTACTATATATTTAATAGGTATTCAAAAAATGTTTGCAGAATATTTGGCAGTAACATGAGAATGTATGCATGGGGGGAAGGAGCGCATAGCAAAAGGCATATCCAACTTCCTAAAAGGATTTAGAACTGAAATAGTCAAACTAACCCTCCCACCATTGTGGCCAATGACAAAAAAATGGGGAGAGTGCTTACAGTCCCAACTTCTCTAATGTGTAAACTGTTTCTTCGAATGCTTTAGAAACCTGGAGAAGATATCTACAGAAAAAGCTGTGAATTGTAGAAAAGGAAAACAGCCAACAGCAACTTTATAAAACTGTGTTCAACTACCACTGGCCATTAAGGACGAGCTCCCTAACTTCTCAAGTTGAAACCTGCAACATGTAAATCAGGCCTTTGTGAGACGAACTAAAATAGTGTCCCCTCAGGGTGTGCAAATACCACAGTGAAGTCACTATTCCCTGACACAGTCAGAACCTACTTTGCAAAGATTGTCCTGGGGGAAAAATTGCTGTTTGTTTCATTTTAAATATACGCTGAAAGGAAGAAACAGTATCCTTAAAATGCAGTATCCTTATATATCAATTATTCTGATTTAGACACACAAAAAGGAAAGGTATGGCTAAAAAGCATCATTTAATCACGGTTTGTTCCTAAAGCTTATAGAGGGGGGCTGGAAACAAATCTGGTCTCGGTGTAAATTTTAGGAGTTCCATAAACTTTGATTGAGTTGGTTTATAAGCACTTTCTTCCTCAATCTAATTGTTTTCAGAAAGGGGGTGAGTTACCTTCCTCTAAGATCCAGACTAAGCCTGCCAAGTTTCCATCCGCAATGACTATCAAGTTAATTAAAAAGGCTGTTTAATAAAAGGCAAATCCTCAGCTACAATCTTACTATCAACTATCCCACTGATACTAATAAAACTTATTATGACTTATCCTATAACACAAAAGCCAAACTTTTAAACAGGAGTTGAATAATCCATACAGAAGTTAGGAACGAAGATCCAGAAATTAAATGCAAAATAAGACTTCTTTTTAGAACAGGGTGCCTGGCTGAGATTTCTCTCCACGACAGGCAAAAAATGCAATTCTTGTTCCCATAGCAACCTGAACTGATTATATCTGAGGATACATTGCACCCTGGATTACTGTATATGGTACTTAAGACATGGCTGCTCTCAGAGTCACCAATGAATTTCCTGGCTTCTGTGCAAGTGACGATTATGGTATGATGATCTAATTTGTCCTTGCCATCAGTTAAAATCTGCCTTACTGACATCCCCCCCCAAATGGTAGCAGTTAAAACGATAACGTAATTTTATAAATACATGTGTATGCATGAAAAGTTTCTGGAAGGCTGCATGAGAAATTGTGAATGGTGGTCTCTTCCAACTTAGCAACTGAAGAGGAAGAGATTCCCTAGTCATTATACATAACTGTTTCAATTCACCATGTCATGTTTTTACAGTAAAGAAAAATGAGCTACGGTTAATGCCAAAACATGTATGTTTCTTGTAACGACGTAAGTGCAGTCTGACTTTGCTTATTTTAAAGTTTACTGCGTTTAAAGTTCAACATCAAAAGGGAAGGGAGAGAAGTGTTGGCTAGCCTTGCTTCTTTCACACCGCTCACTTGGGAGTTTCACAGGCTTTGTAAGGGCAAAGCACAATATGCATCACTTGCTTAAGGGTATGTGAAATTTGAACTGGATGGGAGATTTAATAGATGCACAAACAGTCATGGTACTTGAATTCATGGGAAACAGCGAGCTAGAGCCCATGGAGTAAGTGAAGTTAGGGACTGAATACGTTGAACATCAAAACACACAACGATACATAAAGCCCTGCCTGTACGTTACAGATCATAACCGGCATGTATACATACATCCTTGTCATTAAAAGAGCAGGGGAAATGTCAGTGGGGGAGGGGAGAAGAGGCTGAGAAAGGGCGAGAGAGATTGAGCCATCACCCCCACGACATACAAGCCTCCCTCCCCTTTTCCACCTTCTCCACCACACACAACTTCCTCTGGGACATCATTTCGGATCCAAGAAAAAGTACAATAAGTTCTAGTCAGGTTTTTAAAAATTGTCTATCTTAAAAGTCTCAAGTAAATGTTTTTACAGTTAACCCACAATACTCATATGGAAACTATTTTAAATACCTTTTTTTAAACCCATAGTTTTATGAACTTCATTTACCACGAATATTACCAAAAACTGAAGACAACTTTTTCAGCAAAAACAAGCCCAAGCATGTAACATTTTTTAGAGTACAAAGTCATGTAAGAGTCCTAACTAGATGGCCTCTGAGATTTCTTCTGACCTTTAAATCACCATGACCCAAAATGAATACATCTGCTCCCCACCGGTAACAACCTAACTTTACTGTTACTGTCTTATCTACCATGTTACCTTTACATTTGTTTTTTTTTTTTTTTTTTTTTTTTAAAGATTTTATTTATTTATTTCACAGCGGGAGAGAGATCACAAGGAGGCAGAGAGGCAGGCAGAGAGAGAGAGGGGGAAGCAGGCTCCCTGCGGAGCAGAGAGCCCGATGCGGGCCTCGATCCCAGGACCCTGAGATCATGACCTGGGCCGAAAGCAGAGGCTTTAACCCACTGAGCCACCCAGGCGCCCACCTTTACATTTGTAACACAGAAATAATCTCTGAGTAACCCATCTATCTCTGCAATCACCTAAAATAACCTTTGGCTTCACAGTGCCCACAGCAGAAAACTCAGAATGCCAAGACTGACAGCCTGACCTTTACCTAAATAACAGATTCTTACTCAGAAATTTTCAGTTGAATCTCAGGCACTTTGAGACATCAAGCAAATCCTTTCACTCTGAAATTTTTAATATTTAAAAATAGACAAAATAAAACTTTGTGGGCATTCCAAATTCAACACAGAAACTTTAATAAATTTCTACAAAAATAATTGGATATAAATTTCAAAAATAATCTTGACCAAGTTTAGAAATATAACACCTAAGAGTATATAGCTGTCTCAAGAGTTAAACAGTATTCCCATGAAGATTTAGAAGACCCTGGGTCCCTTGCTGTGTCTTAGAAAGGCACCTGTTCCAACATGCTGCTGGTTCTAGGCATTCCCAATACCTTTAAAACACTGAAGTACAATCACTTCTTCCATCTCTGAAACACGGGTGCCTCAGAGTTTCACTTTCTGAACTTATTTTCCAAAAGTTCATTTTTCTAATAACTTGTCTAGACATAAAATGGTATTACAAAGGTGCTAAACACTGCTTTTCTAAAACTTACTCCACACATAGTAATTTAACTCCTTTTCAAAATACTTTGGGTAAGTTATATTCTTTGTCTGGAATCTTGACACTTACATAAAGTTTAATGTACCAGAGAGCAGTGGAAAGAAAAACGCAAAACCATGACCAAAAGGACTATTTGCCTATAAAACCTTCCTTTCAAAGACCCTCAAATAATATTAGCCTTATAGAACGATCTGGTTTTGAAGATTGGCTTGGGCCCTATATTCTCTCTGGAAGTTCATTAATACCAGTAAAATCAATTCTTTCAGTGCAATGGGGACTGCAGCTCCACAAATCAGATGCCAGCTTCTCATGCATATTTTACTCTGCTAAACACAAAAATGAATTATTCTGCTTGTTTATATATTTCACTGATGAAGAAAAACTTGCTTAGACCAAACATGACTTTTGATACCTTAGGATAAACATGTCCATCCTCATCCACCACCCAGCAACAAAGTTTCCTATACATCCTTTTCCTGATTTCTAAAAGGTCATTCATACGTGTTTCTACACTGGCTTTGAATCAAAGGAAAAGGAAAGACAGTAAGGAGAGCCTTTTTACCCAGGACCAAAGTGCGGCCAGAAATTACAGTGGGTGCACACTTTCTTTTGTTTTCTCTGTTCCAGGAGCAGCAGTGAAATAACTTTGTGGCCCTTCATTAAGGCTGAACGACTCTAAAGAACAATAACTTTAAAAGTGAATTTCTATTTTAATTACACATAGGCTATACCGGTAGTAAAAGCATTTGCTTCCCTCAAATTCCCTTCACTCGAGACCCTCTGCTCTCTAGCTTACTCAACAGAGCAAACAGCAATCTCGCTCAATCCTGGAGAGAGGGGCATTTAAACAAGATGAGGGTGCTGAAGGTGGACCTTTCTATCTCTGATCCGAGAACGCTCCGTGACGGCCCTGCGAGGAGGGAGAAAAGCGAGAATAGGGGTTTCTGATGAACACGTCCCCCAAAGAGGGACAAAAAACAGCCCAAATGGCGAATCGTCAAGGGAGTGAAAAATCTAGCTCGGTTAGAAAGGACAGAAAAGCAAACAGATGCTAGCGCGAGGCATCCTGGCCCTCGCGGAATGTTAAGTGCCAGATCTAGTTTATTAGTTGGAGAAAGGAGTATCCGTGTGGCCCAAGCTGGGGAGCTGAGAGCCAGCACGCGGCTGTTCGGGCCCCGCAGGCTGGGCCAGGAGGTGAAGACGGCCAGGGAGCTGGGCTGCAGGCGAGCAGTAGCAGGAGCAGGGCTGTCACCGCTTACCCAGGTGCAGCGTGAGGTTGATGGAGTTGGGGTACTGCACCCCGGCCAGCATGGTCTGGCTTTGCCACCAGGTGGTGTCGGCCTGGTTGTTGTAGTCGGTCAAGAAGGCGGCCCCGTGCTGCAGGTGGGGCTGCCCGGCGTCGCACAGGTGACAGGACTTGGTGACCCCGGTCACCCCGGTCTGCACACAGTACTCCTCGGGCGGAGCCCCGCACGTGTTGGTGGCCACCACGGTCACGTTGAAGGCGGCGTTGACGAACTCGGGCATGCAGCGCTGCGACCGCCCGCCCTCGTCCGTGCACTCGTCCATGGCCGCCCGGGCGCAGCCGGCCGCCGCGGCCGCCAGCACCGCCAACACCGGCCAC
>LNAC01000593.1:475837-558672 GCA_002007465.1 Ailurus styani
CCCAGGACCCTGAGATCATGATCTGAGCCGAAGGCAGAGGCTTTAACCCACTGAGCCACCCAGGCACCCTCCAAATGTTTTCCAAGCTACATGGTTTACTCTGAAATAAAACATGTATTAAAATCCTATGGTTCTGGGCACCTGGGTGGCCCAGTCATTAAGCCTCTGCCTTCGGTTCAGGTCATGACCCTAGGGTCCTGGGATCAAGCCCCACATCGGGCTCCCTTTTTGGCGGGAAGTCTGCTTTCCCTCTCCCACTTCCACTGCTTGTGTTCCTGCTTTCGCTGTCTCTCTCTGTCAAATAAATAAATAAAATCTTTTTTTTTTTNTTGACACAGAGAGAGAGATTACAAGTAGGCAGAGAGGCAGGCAGAGACACAGGGAGAGGAGGAGGCAGGCTCCCTGCTGAGCGGAGAGCCCGATGCGGGCCTCGATCCCAGGACGCTGAGATCATGACCTGAGCCGAAAGCAGAGGCTTTAACCCACTGAGCCACCCAGGCGCCCTAAATAAATAAAATCTTAAAAAAAAAAACCCCTATGGTTCTCTGATTTGTTTTGGAAGTTTGGAGGATGATAATTTGGACTGTCGTCAACCAGTGAGTTCCCTTAAAGTGGAGTAGACCTGTCCTGGGAAGGTTCCTACAGACTAGGGGAGGACAGAGAGGAAGAGATGGAGGCAGACATGGGTTAGAGCTGCACATCCCCTGCAGCAAAGAAGTTCTGGGCCAAGAGACAAGCTTCAGAAGCATTATTCCATTTTTCTACAAATTATAAACAATTCCTTGTGTACCTTATTTTCATGAACTCACATCAAGCTAGGAGATAATGAGAGGTATGCCTACTCTTTAAGGCTTATACAACATGAATTTTTAGCAGCAGAGCATTTCAGGGGGCAGAAAAGTCAGGGCATGGATCAATTTTTAGGACTTACGGAATAATAATAATAAAAAAAAAGTATAGATGTACCAAAGCAGAGTTTCCAAAATTGTGGTGTTCTCAAAATGCTTATCTTGAACAAATCAGTACCTTTAACCCAGAGAATACAAAAACAGGAAGTTAAATTTCATTTTGAGAATATGTTAAAAGCCTGGACTTGAAATCTTTGATGAATATTTGTGTCCAGGCTAAATTAGGCCCTGCCTGGAAACCATGTGGGGGTTGTGGAATTACTGAAAAACATCGGAAAATATTTGGGAAGGATTTTGGAATTTTTGGTCCAGGGGATTTTCCGTGTCTAAAGTGAAGACAAAATACTCTTTTTCTATTCTGAGAACTTTATTTAGAACTGTGTTGAAAGGGGCCTTTCTCTGAAAGATTTCAATACAAAAGCACTGTATTTTCTCATCTGATGACTTGGTGTCTTCCATTTTCTAGATTTTGACTAATTTAAGATCTTAAAATATACATGTTTCAACCCCTTTTAGTTAATAATTTTCTATTTTTACCTTCCCATCTAGCTTTTCATCTCGTAGTTGGCCCAGCGAAAATAAAGCGGAGTAAAGTCAGAATTTTACTTCCTTTCCTATACCCCCCGAATAGAGGGAGAAATCCTTGGATACTCAGGTTCTTCGGAAGCCAAACCTCAGCTAAAACTGGGACATGTTTTCTTCTCTTGAAGAATCCATCCTGTAGGAGAACTTCCTTTTGCCAAAATGGGCAGGATCCTCAGAGTACAAGTTGTAAACACTTGTTCCTGTACATTCCCTCATCTTTCAGTTAATTTGGGTGAATTAACCCCTCTGTGCTCCAGGCTTTCCATTGGATGGCATAGTATAGTGCTCACCTGAACTATTTGTGACAAATAGCAGCCTGAGTTGACATGGACAAGCCTTCCCTCCCTCTCCGGCCACATATAAAGCCTAGATAAAATGTGGCAGAAATGTCAAATATTTATATACAACCAGTCTTGAAAAAAGTAAGGGAAATAGTCTCATTCTTAGCATGAGAAAGGAACTCAGAGCCAGTGTGATAACTGTAGGTGATGTGGCTGGAGCTATATGTAAGTCCTAGAATCTGCAGGCTCAGATATTGAGGCCATGTAGGGACAGGATATGTGGCCCTAAGGCCAAGTTTAGGCAGGGCACTGTGACTAGGGTTGTCAGATTTAGCATTTAAAAGTACAGGATGATGGGCACCTGGGTGGCTCAGTGGGTTAAAGCCTCTGCCTTCGGCTCAGGTTAGGATCTCAGTACAGATAAACAATGAACACTNGGTCCTGGGATCGAGGCCCAAATCAGGCTCCCTGCTTGTCGGGGAGCCTGCTTCCCCCTCTCTCTCTCTCTGCCTGCCTCTGCCTACTTGTGATCTCTCTCTCTCTGTCAAATAAATAAATAAAATCTTTAAAAAAAAAATAAAAGTACAGGATGCAGGGGCGTCTAGATGGCTCAGTTGGTTAAGCGTCAGACTCTTGACTTTGACTCAGGTCATGATCTCAGTGTTTTGAGATCAAGCACTGCTTGCTTAAAATTCTCTCTGTCCCCACCCCACCCCCACATACACTCTTTCTCTAAAAAAAAATTTTAAAAATAAATAAAAGTACAGATAAACAATGAACACTTCTAAGAAAATATACGAGTATGTTCCAAAAGTTGAATGGGACATAAGTGTACTAAAAAATGTTTATCCAACATTCAAATGTAACCAGGTGTTCCGTATTTTATCTGACAACGCCCTGACNGTACAGGATGCAGGGGCGTCTAGATGGCTCAGTTGGTTAAGCGTCAGACTCTTGACTTTGACTCAGGTCATGATCTCAGTGTTTTGAGATCAAGCACTGCTTGCTTAAAATTCTCTCTGTCCCCACCCCACCCCCACATACACTCTTTCTCTAAAAAAAAATTTTAAAAATAAATAAAAGTACAGATAAACAATGCACACTTCTAAGAAAATATACGAGTATGTTCCAAAAGTTGAATGGGACATAAGTGTACTAAAAAATGTTTATCCAACATTCAAATGTAACCAGGTGTTCCGTATTTTATCTGACAACGCCCTGACAGAGTTCTCTCAATAAACCCGGGGGGTCAGGGAGGGGTTGCCTCAGCCATGAAGGGATTGTGTCACCACCTGACTGTAACTACCTTGGGAAAACATTCACAACTGTTGTAGGGAAGCAGAGAGGAAGCTTTCACTGATCTGGGGCTGTTGGGGGGAAAATGTAAGTGTCCCCTGACGCCTTACCACGAGTTAATGTAGGATTCAAATTTATATAACCTATGGGATATAGAAATCTCAGCCTGAGAAATTACCATAAAAACTGGTCCAGGACCTTTGAAACCTTAGAATTTCACTAGAGACAAACAAACTGCTGTGTTTGGGGTATTTCTGCACTTACCACACAGTTATCCATTGGGATAACTGGTCTTGCTGAAGATGAAGTGTTAATAAAAAATTACAAACCAAATGAGGAAATGAATCACCCTGATGGGGAACCTGGAGATAAATAGAAAAGTTCATTACCCCAAAACTGAGCTAACCTAAAAAATCTGAAAGAGGTTATGATATAGGTGTCTTTGAATGTCAAAGAGATAAAAGAAGGAATAGAATGAAGGAATATCTTATTATGAAAAAAGAGCAGGTTTACTTGAAAAAGGACCAAATCAAAAGTATAGAAATTAAAAATGTATTTGCTGACATTAGAAATTTGAAGGGACCCGTTAAATGCCACATTAGACTTCTGAAGTGAGCAAGCGAACTCTAACAAAGAACTAAGACATTCACCTAGAATGCAGCATATAGAAATAATGAGGTAGAAAAATATGAACATGAATAAGAGAAATGGAGGTTAAAATGAGGTCACGTGTGCATATGTGTGCACACACACACACACGCCCACATACACACACATACACACACACTAAGGAAGGCATAAGGAACAGGGAGAGTAGAGAGAACAGAGGTACAATTGCTAAGATATAATAGAAGTTGCTTAAAAAAAAAAAAGACCCTGAAATACAGAGGCCTAAAGAAGATAGAAATTTATTTCCCATCTAACAATCTAGAAGCCAAGGGCTGGTGAGTTATTTTAATCTGTGGCTTCCATTTCAGGATCCCACATGGTTTCTTTAGCTCTGGTCCTTGGGTCTGTGTCCTAAGCAGGGGTGGTGGTGGTGGGGTGGGGGGTTGCAGGTAAGGGAAAAGAGTCATGTCTGCCTGTATCTTTTAAAAACACTGTCTAGAAGATACACATAACACTACTCCTAATACAGACCCATTAGGGAGGCACAGAGAGGTTCTATCTATGTTCCTAGGGTGGGGGAGGGAAAAGTGATCTTCTCCCAAAGGAAATAGGGAACAGTGGATATGAGAGGACAGCTAGCAGTTTACCCTGAAGAGATAAGGCAATGCTAGAAGAGGTCATGGGGAGTTTTCCAGAATTGATGAAAGATAAGGGTCCTAAGAATGAAAAGCATGTCCCAAGCATGATAACTAAGAACAAACTTCACCGTGGACTGCTATCACAGACTGTTAAAGAAAAAATAGTAAAATCACTAGAAAAAATAGATTAATCACAAATGAAGGCCAAGCGGATCGATGGTAAACTTTTTATCAGCCTCAACAGACACTAGAAAACAATGAGATACTATTTTCAAAGTGTTGATGAAAAATAATGTTCAACCTAGGAATCTGTATCCAACTGAACTGTCGTTCAAGAATGAGGAAAAAATAAAGGCATTTTCTGATAAATAATTTAAAAATAGACTCTTGCCGAAAGAGCTATGAAAGAATGTATTTTGGTAAGATGGACCTTGACTACACAAGGAAAGTGTGGGTTGCAAGAAACAATTGGTAACCTCCTCCCTGTATAATATTCTTAAACTCAGTTATACGTAAAAACTCATCTCAAAATATATAAAGCAAAAATGTGGCAGGATTATGAAGATGAGAGGAAAGCACATCGGGTCAGAAGATTTGGGTTGTGGCCTCTGCTAGGACACTATGTTTCAGAACTTCAGCTGAGACTATATATTTCTATCATTTATTCTAACCTAAAAAAAAACAGTAAAAACTAAACTCTGATTCATTAGTTTTATGGTTTTGTGGTATAATCTTTCTGATTTAGAGGTGGGCTTTGGGTTATGATAGTCCTGGTTCAAATCCTTGCTCTCTCTTTGACTAACTTTGTGATCATCAGCGGTTTAACCTCCTAAAGCTTAGTTTCCATACCTGAGAAATAGGAAAACTAATTGTATTAGTGTTCCTGTATTAGTCAGAGTTCTTGAAGCAACAGAGGCTGACTCTTGCTGAATAAATGAAAAAGCATTTTATTTAAAGAGTATCAGGTGGATCACAGCACTGTTGAGTGCACTGGAAAACTGGGCTTGAGGCTAAGTCTTGGGGTAAAAGCCCCCAAACCAAGCCACAGATCTAATAGGAAACTCCTGCTGCTCCACAGCTACTGCTTCTACATCAGCAAGATACTATTGCAATTCCTGGAACAGCCACCACAAAGAAACCAGACACCTCTGCCTCGTCTACACCAGCGAAGATGCAATGATGGAAGGTCCATGTAGAGCCTCTTTCCTTTTGTTGCTTACTTCTGAATCAGTAGCTTATGGTGGTATACCTGATGGGCAGGAATTAATCCATGTGCCTGAATCCTAAGATTGCAGATTGCATTCTGACTCCTATGTTGGAGTGGTGATGACTCATGATTTGACTATTTCCCCAAATATAGGAAGGAGACTCAAAAAAGATAATTAGCTGCCATGAATAGGGTAGATGCCCATAATAGTAATAGTAATAGTAATAGTATTAATAATATCTACCGTCCAGAATCTGAACTCCCTTCTGTTTGGGGAAGCCACCATTTTGAGAGTCTTGCTAGGTGGCGGATCTTCATCCTACAGCAGAAGCCAAAAGAAGACCAGATGCTGGTTCACTTGAAATCCTGACATGAGACTTAGTATGTGGACATGAGATAAGCTCTTGTCCTGAGATATCCAACAGTATGAGTGACAGAAAGAAGCAGAGGCAGTTTGGTCAACATTCTAATGGTGGCGGAGTTGATGGCTATGATGTTCAGCTTCCAATGTTCAGTAGCAATGATGACAATAGGGTGCCAAGTCCACAGCTCTTATCACAGCTCTCTACATCATGATAAACATCTTTTTCCCTCTCTGAAAATGGGGACACCTTACTTTAGAGAGTATGTGTAAGCATTAATCAGGATGTGCTCTGAAAAAGTCCTCTGAGAACCATCAAACAATCTGTGCTTCTCCTATCACAATTGCCAGCCTTAGGAACATAGCATAATGTTTAAAGTTCCAGAAGAAAAGGAGCAATCCATTTAAATGTTAAGAGAATAGATAAAACATGTAGGAGGAAACAAAGACTGTTCATTCACTTGACCATTATTATTCATTGACCATTACAGGATTATAAATGCAACACTACATTCACTGACTGGGATAAATGACAGATCACCTATTTTGACAAGTGAGTTATTTTATCATTATATTAGTGTGCAATTGAGATGTTTGAATTCCAGCTGTAATATGTCTTTTGAATATATTCATTGGTGGCTCCAGATAAGGCTGATTCAAAATTCTCTGGCATATCACAGTTACTCTCGGTTTAAAAAAAAAAACAAAAAACTCGACACCTTACTGTCAGAACCTTGTGTGGTAGGAATGTACAATTAATTTACCAAGGTTTTTTCACTTTGTTTTTGTCTTTCTATCTGCATAGTGCTGTATCTCTGTAATGTTTCCCATCCAATATTTGTGTGTGCGGTCGCAGTCATCTTTTTGTGGTATTTGGCGTGGAAAGTGATGGTGGGGGGACTCTTGAGGCCTTTTGGGCTCAGTGAGTGGTGTGCTGGCAAGCCAGCTTTGGAGAGGAAAAAATCCCCTCTAATTTATAGCATTTGTCAGTTGCCAGGGTGAAATACTCCCACCATAGCTAATTTCAAGCTACCAATGTGATGTCACGTTAAAACATGGGGTTGGGAGGACATGCGCAAAATCAGTTCTGGCTAGCTGGAGGCAGCCAGCTCCCAAAGCACACCACTGTTTGCCTTGTAAATGTTTGATCTTAAGGTAAGAAAATTCCATGTAGGCCATAAATCACACTGTTTAGTTTATATCTCAAAGCTATAATGGCCAGTCTCTCTTCCCCCCAAAAAACAATAAAGCAAAGGCAGATTCCTAATAAAAATTTTTATCCCAAGGAAGCCTTGAAATGTATTGTCCTTCTAGACTTCTTTAAAACTTGCTAATTTAAATGAACAGGAGGCAGGGACCTCTCTTTCTACCCTAAAGTGAAGATGCAGAGGCCTCTGTTCAGGTGGGAGCCTTGTCCAGGAGTCGGTATAGGCAGGAGCCTTTTCCAGCTGTAGCGAATTGTGTTTTAAACGTTTATATGGTGCTTTACAGTTTTCTTCATTTGATTCTCCATTTTGAAGAGGAGAAAGCTTACCAGATGGAAGGATTAAGACTTGATTGTTTTGATTCCAAATCTGGTGCTTTCCCTGCCTTCCCCAGGCAGCCAGAACTTTCCTTGGTTCCTCTCTCTCAGTCCTGCTCAGACAGGATGTTTTCTTTCCTCTGCCAGGAAGCAGCTTCTTTCATCAATCCCTTTTTCCCACTTTCACAAGAGGAAGTTCCCTTGGCCTTCGATGGACTTGCTATTTCCAGCGTCTTCTTGGATCATATTCCTGCCAAAGCCTTTTTCCACTGGCAGATAGACTGTGACTAAGCAATCCTGCATCACCCCTCAGAGCTGTGACCTGTCCCGTGTCCTAGCAGCGCTGGAGGAATGCAGTGCTGGAAGGCAGCTGGGGAAAATGTTAAAGCTCATCTCGAGAGATGCCAGGTGCTGGGCCAAGTCCTTCTGCCGTCTCCGTGATCACATCAGTCCACTGTGTTAATGGTGCTGATGAATTTTTATGATGTCACCGATTAGCGTACAAACCCTCAGGCATCTCAGAACCGTACCTCGTTTGGTTTTAGGAGAGCACACACAGCAACAGCGATCACTCAACAGTTTCATGCAAGAATGAGAACATACTGACTGCATGAGAAACTCAAAAAGCTTCAATAACATTTAGTTAATGCATTTATATGTTAACCTTATATTTGTTGTGTATCTGTCATGTTCATGGCTCTGTTGGAAGGCCTGGAGACTCTCAAGGTAAAGTGTCGGTGGTTGTATTCCTCCTATTTGTCCATAGTGACAAGGCAGACATACACACACTGATGGTTGTAATTGAATGTGATATACACTACAGTAGAGACAAAGGCAAGCATGGAGGAGGAAGTGTGTAACTCTGCCCAGGGGGAATCAACCTTCCCAAGGGTTTAAAGCTGGAGTTAGGATTTGAAAGATAAGAATGACACCGGGTGCCTGGGTGGCTCAGTGGGTTAAAGCCTCTGCCTTCGGCTCGGCTCAGGTCATGATCTCAGGGTTCTGGGATGAAGTCTCCCATTGGGCTCTCTGCTCAGCAGGGAGCCTGCTTCTTCCTCTCTGTCTGTCTGCCTCTCTGCCTATTTGTGATCCCTCTCTGTCATATAAATAAGTAAAATTTTAAAAAAATGACACCAATTATGTAGTGTTTATTATGTTCCGTGAACTGTCTCTTTCTAAGCATTTTCCATATATTTACTTATTTAGTTATCCAACAACCCTGGAAGGTTAGGTTCAATTATCATCACCATAGGAACCTGGTTCACAGAGAACTTATTATTATTTTTTTAAATTTACTTGACAGAGGGAGAGAGAGATCACAAGTAGGCAGAGAGGCAGGCAGAGAAAGGAGGAAGCAGGCTCCCTGCTGAGCAGGGAGCCCGATGCAGGCCTCAATCCCAGGACCCTGGGACCATGACCTGAGCCAAAGGCAGAAGCTTTAACCCACTGAGCCACCCAGGAGCCCCACAGAGAACTTAAATAACTTGCTCAAGGTCACCCAGCTGGGGAAACGTAGAGATGGGATTTGAACTGTGCCATTAACCTCTGTGCTATATTTCTGGGATCGCTAAGGTTAAGGGAGTGGTTGGGATAGCTTGAGCCAGGGTGTGGAGGACATTCCAGGCTGAGGAAACAGCATGGGCAAAGGCCCAAAGATGTGAGAAAATAGGACATGTTTGTGATTCTTGCTTTGAATTTTGGTGGAAAGGCCACATAGAGCCATTCAACATACATGTGTCATTTTTCTTTTCTTTTTTTTAAGATTTTATTTATTTATTTGTCAGAGAGAAAGAGAGAGAGCACAAGCAGGCAGAGTGGCAGGCAGAGGCAGAGAGAGAAGCAGGCTCCCCGCTGAAGAAGGAGCCGGATGCAGGATTCCATCCGAGGAACCTGGGATCATGAACTGAGCCGAAGGCAGCCGCTTAACCGACTGAGCCACCCAGACGTCCTTCATGTGTCATTTTTCTTTCATTGCCAAAGCTTTCCTAGAGGATATTTGGAAAGGAATTTATCAACACCATTTCTTAAAATTTGAGCATTTTAAAATGGCTACTGTCCAACTGTTCACTCTGCTGAGTTATTGTGTGAAGGTTATTTTAAATACATCCCCAGAAGGATACACATTTCTTGATTTCCCATTATTCCTGAAATTGATTTATTCTAATGCTACTTGAGGCCAAAATCGCAAATGGATCCCCACCAAAGGCAGTTAGCATTTTCCGGAAGAAAATATACAACAAAATATATTCTTGGTCGTAGCCAAAGTTCTCGCCAGTGTCAGCGATTGATCACTAAACGAGACAGTGTACTCTGTGCAGTACTTTACCACCTCCTCGGGACATGTGATGTGTGCCCAGAGGTATGTCCTTTAGTAGCAAAAACAAAGTGTGGCCATATTTGGCTCAGAGCAGTGCCTAAGTGGAGGATCACTTGGCCAAATCCATATTTTTGGGGGAATTTTCTGCTCTCAATACCCTGAGATAGGTCCTTCCTTCCTTCCTTCCTTTCTTCCTTCCTTCCTTCCTTCCTTCCTTCCTTCCTTCCTTCCTTCCTTCCTTCCTTCCTTCAGCATCTTTAAATATCCACTACAATACAAGCTGGTTATAAGAGTTGCTGTTAATAGAGCTTACCATGTGACAGGCACTATGCTAAGCACCTTAAAATGATCACATTTCATCTTCCCAGTAACCCCATGGAGTAAGAATAGTATTATCCCCAGATGAGCAAATGGAAGGATTAGGAAACTTGCTCCATATGACATAGCTTATTGAGCTGGCAGAGCTTTCCCTCGCAGATCGTCTTGTCCAGCACCTGCTGTGCTATGTCATCTCCTTAGGTCCGAGTTTCTACGGCAGCCATGGTCAGGGATGCAAATAACAAACTCTAATCAAGTCACAATGAGACAGGCATAGAACACTTACTCTCCGTCTCTTGCCTACCAAAAGGGCTGCCACCTGTAGGCAGGCACGAGACACATTCTGTGGGACAACACCAGCCTTGTGCACAATTCCACTCCTTTCTCCATTCACCCCACCCTCCTGCCCCAGGAAGGCTATTAGAATGCACATGAGTAAGAGTGACATTGTTATAGTAATGATACTGGATCAGAACGAGTTTATGAAGATGATAAATCCTTTGCATATTTTCATACAGGAAGAGAGTGGATATAAATCTCAGGGCACAAATGAAAGTATCCAAGAAATATGCCATTTCCTTTGTTTCTGTAAATCAACTTAGTTTTGGCTGTGGACACTCAGCCCCTTGGACTGACAGGAAATTTAGCCTCTGTCATTTTGAGCTAACCTCTCTTATTTCCCATGAGCTTGGGTCAAGATTCTGGGGTCTTCTGCAGGGCCAGTGTTGTGTAGAGCAATCATCTCTACTGGTTCCATGTAGACGGCCACCGCTTTTGGTCCCCAGGATCCCTTTGGCACTTGGAGCCCTGAGACCCGTGAGGAATGTGGGAGCCCTGGGTGAGAACCCAATCTCCCAGCTTCCCCAAGGCCTTTCCCTCTGAGATCCCTTTGACCTGTCTCCTCCCTAACGCAGGCCAGTCCTTTATCTCAGAGGGAAATCCCTCCCCATTTTCCCTCTGATGCCTTTTTTCTCTGATCAAATTCTGATTCTCCTCTGTGGGTTTTGCTCTTTGGGAGAGGGAAAAAAAAAAAAAAGCTAGCCGGGAAGTGAAGTATCTTTTCTGTTTGTTCTTCCTGCTAACCTCCTGCAAGGTATGTAGGCTAGAATCTGCTTGAATTAGAGGGGAAAAATAGTAATAAACATAATAGGATCTGGTCATTAGAGTAGCATTTACATGGAAGCAGATAGCCTTCATTTCTTTTTCTTTTTTTTTCTTTTTAAAGATTTAATTTATTTATTTGACAGAGAGAGAGCACAAGTAGGCAGAGCAGCAGGCAGAGGGAGAGGGAGAAGCAGGCTCCCCGCCGAGCAGGGAGCCCGATGCGGGACTTGATTCCAGGACCCTGGGATCATGACCTGAGCTGAAGGCAGCCGCTTAACCCACTGAGCCACCCAGGTGCCCCTCATTTCTTTTTCTTTTCCTCCTCTTTCCTTCTCTTTCTTCTTTACAAAATGCAAATGACGTTGTTTTCAATGATATAAGATGCTATTGAGCAAATTCACACTAAACTACATCGTGGTAGATATCTTTTCAGACCTCTTTTTACTACACATGTAACATTTAACAGTATTTAAGAGATATTTGAGTTCTTGCTGTACCTCGTAAGCTTGTATGAGGAAGTTACATTTTATTGGACGTGTCCACCCATTGGGGAGTCTGTAGGGCAGTCACTGAAACTTTTTTTTACATGTTTTAAAGATGATACCAGCTAGTCCATGGAGGGTGGATTTGCAAGACAATACACTATTATAGAGGTCCAGACAAGAGATGACAGTGTCTAGGATAGGGTGGGAGTCATGCAAGTGGAGAGATAAGTGGGGATTCTGGATCTGGTTGGGAAGGTCCGTAGACAGGACCAGCTGGGGACTGGACATGGAGGTAAAGGGCAGTGAAGAATTGAAAATGATTTCTAGGTTTGGAGCTTGAGTAGCTGTGTGTAAGTTGCCATCTAAAGATAGGAAAGACTAGGGGGAGGGTGATGTCCTTCATTTCTTAAAACTCTGGTAGAAGAACACTTTCTTTTTTTTTTTTTTTTTAAAGATTTTATTTATTTATTTGACACAGAGAGAGAGATTACAAGTAGGCAGAGAGGCAGGCAGAGAGAGAGAGACAAGGAGAGGAGGAAGCAGGCTCCCTGCCGAGCAGAGAGCCCGATGCAGGCCTCGATCCCAGGACGCTGAGATCATGACCTGAGCCGAAAGCAGAGGCTTTAACCCACTGAGCCACCCAGGCGCCCAGAACACTTTCTAACTAACTCCCAGGGCCTTCTAGAGTCTTGAGTGATGAATTTTGTGTGTGAATCTTGACCAGGAGAAGCATGGAATGATCTAGTGGGCTGCAGGAAGCATGTTTAAAATTGCTATTTAAACTTGTTTTTTCTTCTCATCCTCTTAAATGTCTATTTCCACGGATGCTTTATAATCTGCATGTTAGTACCATGTGTTTTATATATACACATTTGCAGACCACTTGTAAATAACTAAGAATGACTAAATGAAAGAAAGAAGAAACTGTGAGTCGTAGCAGATAACCAGTTGTTCACTGAGATCTGCCCTTCATTCCAGATGATACAGTTGTAGCTGGGAGTAGCTGGTGGTGTAGTTCCTGCCTAGCCAGAGACGAACTTTCTCCCACCCCTCATCAGTAGCAGCTACTAGTTCTTCCCAATGGGACGTGAGTAGAAGTGATATATGTTGGTTCTGGACCAAAGCTTTTGAGAAGCAGGCATGCCTCTTTTGTAATCTTAGCTCTTTGGCTGATTTAGATGCAGAAAATGACCCTGGGCGGGGCCGGGATGGGGGTCAGGTGGATGACCCAGGTCCGAGATGGAAGGAGCTTGCATTCTGAAAGGTGGCTGGGAGGGGAACCACTCCCTTACCAAGCACATCCACCTCAGGCTATTACAGGCCCAAGAAATAAACTTTTATGTATTTGAGCCATTCCACATGTCTCGGTCTCTGTTATTTCTGCTTAGCAAACAGGGAGCATGAGTAACATTTTTTTAATTGAGGTGCATATGTAAAATATTTGGAGGCACTGGTCACAGCACATGGCCAATGCAAATGTCAGGGCCGTCTTAGTAGCCTGTCAGGTGCAGGGGACAACAGTTTACCATTCCTAAGCCATCCCCTCACTTAATCAAAAGTTGTAATTATCATGGAATGATGTTTAAATCAGCTGAGTTTTAGTTTTGCAGAAAGTGAAATTTTTAGGAAGGCTCAAATTCAGATTGTCATTAATTATATAAAAAGGAACTAGCTTTACTGGTAATCCAAGGGTCATCTTAGAAAATGTGGAAAATACTCAGTGAACATCATTGGAAGTAATCAGTGAAATTCAGCAAGATGGAACATTTGTTTGGCACAGATTTTCCTAACATTTGCAAATACTTTCATGTGCTCAGATTTTAGCTTAAATTGTTTTCTTTCAAGGTCTATGGACGTTTAAGATCCAACTCTTTTCCAGTTACCTTTGGAAAGGAAATAGCAGTTCTTTGCATTCCCTCCTCCCTCCTCCCTGGGGTTTAGATGGTGAAACTCAGAAAGCCTTCCTCAGAGCATTTAGAGAGGGAAGAGAATGATGTATCAAGGCAATATTCCTGTAAGCTGAGATCAACAGACCATGATTAAAGTCAGCTTGCAGTTATATTGGCTGAGAATGTCACACCAGCTGCTTGCAAACCCCACAAGATGATGGATGTCTTACTGCTATCTGTATTGCTCTCCAGAATTTATCAGCAAAAGAGAAAAATGGGGAAGGTTACAACTCCCAGAGATTCACAAATTCTTTCTGCAACTGTGAGCCGGGAAGGCTTGGGTGACAGTTATGAATGAATCACTGGCCATTTGTGTGGTGGCGGGAGGAGTGTCTGACCTTGGCCCCGTAATCAAGAGCAGCAGGGGCCACCTGGACAGAAGGGGCAGGCGAGGAGGTAAGAGGGCTCTCATGGCAGATCCATTGTCATTCTAACCAGAGAATTTTAGCCAGTTCCCGTTGTGGGAAAACTCATTGTTAAAGATTAGGGAGACGAAACTGTATGGTCTTTACTCACTGTGGAGGAATACATATGTGGTTACAGAGAATGGAGATCTTGCAGGGGTTCAGGGGCAAGGCACAAGAGTTCTGGTGTTGTAGAGCTCGGGGAAGGATACGTGGGAGGAAATCTAGGGGCTTCTGGCTAAGGCGGAAGAAGGATGGATTTGAATCCGTCATCTTGGGTCTTGATGCTTATTTCCTTCCTTTTTCCTCTCCTTCTTCCTCGTAAGGGAGCTAAGAATAAAAATGCTGGAACCTGCTGTTTTATTTTCACTCAAGAGACTGATTAATGAGGGCTGCTGGGTTTAATCAATGGTTGTCTATTTCAGCTTAGAAAACACTATTTTGGGGAGTGGAAAAAATATTGGCAATCATTCACCTTGTGGAGAGCTGCATTATTTTGCAAGTGGTTAAAGGGATAGACTTTGGCATTACAGAAGCCTGGGCTAGGATACTTGTGCCTCCACCTGAGTCAGGATATTTAATAGCTGTATGACCTTGAGTGATGACTTCACTCCGTGATTCGGTGCTTCCAAATTTACTGGAAGAGGTAGAAGGAGTGTGTTCTAGGTTAAGCCTCCAGAATGACTTCTAGGACATTGCAGCTCTGACCCACATGACTCAAGGAGACTTGGTCTCCTCACCCAGGAAATGGTGATAATAATGTAGTTGCCTCTTAAGTTTGCTGTGAGAACTGAGTAAGAGCCTTTTATGTCAGATTAATATTAACTTTCTCCATTATCTACATATCTTTTTTCCTTTTATCTTTTCAGAGGTAAAATAGAGACTGTATTTGTTTATGGATACTTGGGTTTTGAGCCCCTGCTCCTGGTTAAAGTTCCTGCGGAGTGTTTTCTACCCCTACTCATCATTATTGAATCTGGAGAGTTAACATTACCTGTATTCATTTCTGTCTGAAGAAATGCCCCCTCCCCTTTTTTTTGCTTTAGGAAGTAAAAAAATGAACTGATAACAAAGGAAGTTTGCTTTAATTTCCCGAAGAAAAGCTGTGGAATAATAATTGAAAATTTACTTTTTTTTTTTTTAAAGATTTTATTCATTTATTTGACAGAGAACACAAGTAGGCTGGGAGGCAGGCAGAGGAAGAGGGGGAAGCAGGCTCTCTGCTGATCAGAGAGCCCGATCCGGGACTCGATGTGGGACTCGATCCCAGGACCCTGAGATCATGATCTGAGCCGAAGGCAGAGGCTTAACCCACTGAGCCACCCAGGTGTCCAAAAAATTTACTATTTTTTGAGCCTAGTTACTGTTAGGAACCCTTACGTCGTTTGTGTGGAGGTGTTTTAGGACCATGTAATCTAAGAGAAAGAGTCTAGAGGCCCAAAGTGAGCATTGTGTCCATGGACCAAGTGCACTAAGTCCCAGCTATTGTATGTAATTGTATGAGAGTTTCATTCAAGGACTGTGTCACTGTAACCTCTTCTAGTCCGTCTCTTATATCTGGACGACAAGGAAACATCAGTTAGGGTTCAGTTCAGGAAGTAGAAACTACCCTAGGTATTTTAAACAGAAGGGGGATTAATATAGGAGATTTGGTGCTTCCAAAATTATTGGAAGAGGTAGAAGGAGTGTGTTCTAGGTTAAGCCTCCAGAATGACTTCTAGGACATTGCAGCCCTGACCCACCCACAAGAGAAATGAGGACCTCTGCTCCTGTTGGGAAGGGCAGCCAGAGGCTACAACCATTGACTTTCACAACATAATGGCATGGACCTAGAGATCAGAAAGACAGCATTAAGAAGCAGCTACTGCTGCTGTTTTCGGGAATCACAGTGGAATGTGGAGTCTGGTGATCTCCGTGGCCCAAGCACCTCTCAACATCCACAAAGGTAGGGACTGGGTACTGACAACATTGAAATCTCTGTCTGTAGACAACAGAAAAAGTAGCAGGAAGATGGCTTATAGCCCCCTAACTAGAATCTGGAAAATGTATCTTTTTGCTTCTGACCCCTGTCACATTGGAAAGTACTTGTAATAAGTGAGAACAGATTTGGAGCCACAGTTAATCAAATCCTGCACACTGCCTTACCTGAGTCCCATCAAACTCTTTAGTTCAACAGTATACGCTCAGCAAAACCAAACCAGTTCATTGAGGGAGAGAGAGAGAGAGATTTACTTTTTGTTTTGTTTTCGTTTTCTTTCTTTCTTTCTTTCTTTCTTTCTTTCTTTCTTTCTTTCTTTCTTTCTTTCTTTCCTTCTTTCTTTCTTTCCTTCTTTTTTATTTTTCTTTGAGAGAGAGATTTAAACATAGTGAGCAATTGTGTTGAACACGCTACTCCAGGAGAGAAACTCAGAAGTGGTGCATGATTGGAGACAAGGGCTCTCTGTCTTCTGGGTGTACCTCGCACAGTCAGACAACCTTACTATCCTCCATCTGTATACTCGGAATAAGTGAGCAGTGATCAAAGAATTGTATCATTGTCACAGTCTGGCCCCAGAGGCAAGACCAGATCCTTTGTGTTTACAAGACAAAATGGTAAAGGTGTAGGGTATTCAAGGAGGATAATATTTTAAAACTGTTTATGAGTTCTTGCCTTCCTGGTTAAAATTTTAGTCCCCTCTTCCCTACCCCACACCCATAAACCATGGCTTCATTATACTTCACTTAGAAGTCAGTGAGAATCCAATCAAATGGGAAGTCATGTGAAAGCATGTTGTAAAGTCCTACTTAATACCAGGTATTAGCAGACATAGTGCCTTACTTGGAATGGGTGCATTTTGCATTTTGCAAAATTTTTTCTATCATTGACTTTCTCTTTCTCTCCTTTCCTCTCTCTCTCTCTTTCTCTCCATATATATAAAAACATAAAATTTCATAGGGATAAACTCAGTAAGAATAATTGTAAAGTGTTCTGTTTAAGTTGTGAAAATTCATTTGCAACACATTTAATGAGCACTGTGTTCTTTTTTTTTTAAAGATTTTATTTATTTATTTGACACAGAGAGAGAGAGAGAGAGATCACAAGTAGGCAGAGAGGCAGACAGAGAGAGAGGCAGGCTCCCCGCTGAGCAGAGAGCCCAATTCGGGCCTCGATCCCAGGACCCTGGGATCATGACCTGAGCCGAAGGCAGAGGCTTAACCCACTGAGCCACCCAGGTGCCCAAACATTGTGTTCTTAATAGTGTGTGAGAAGAATATAAAAAAATTACCAGTTTCTCTGCTAGGCCTCATTTAATAAAGGATAATAAGAAATCACAGGATTTTCATAGAAGAGAGTCCCAAGTAGGGAATTATCTAGAAATTATGCCAAACATATGTTACATATAATAATGTATACATATAAGTTTTCCTGAACTATATAACAAGTTTAAGAAGTCGTGCCCCTTTGTCCCTAAATGCTTCAGTATATATTTTCTAAGAAGAATATTCACTCAGGATATTTAACAATGATGTACTATTATGTAATTACAGATCTTCCATTTTGCCAATTGTTCCCATAATGTCTTTTTTTATAGCAATGCTTTTTTTTTTTTTTTCATGGTCCAGGATCCAATCCAGAATCATACATCTGGAATAGTTTTTTGGCCCTTCTTTGATTTTCATGACTGATAATTTTGAAGAATTTAGGCCAGTTATTTTTTAGAATGTCCTTCAAATAGGGTTTGTCTGATGTTCCCTCATGATTAGAGTCAGATTGTACAATTTTGGCAGGAATATTAAATAAGTGGTTAATGTTTCTTGAGCTAAATTGAAAACACAATCCAACATAGATTCACTAAGTGATAGTTTGAAGATCACTGGACAGGGAGTCAGCCCAATGTGGAAGCTAAGTTCTGCCATTTAACCATGGGATATTGAGTTATAATAGTAAAAATGATGATGGTGGTGATAGTAATAATAATGACTTTATTTGGTAATATGTAAAGTGGTTTTATATTCATTATCTCATTTTATCCCTTAGGGAGATCAAGTTCCTTGCCCAAGGTCACAAAGTGGAGAGAGGCAGAACCAGGGGTCAAACCCAGGTCTTAAAACCAGGCTTTGATGCTTGTGCTTCTAACCCCACATTCTGGAGTGGAAGTCACATTGCCTTGTTTGGAATTCATCTCTAAAAAGAGAGGAGTAAATAAAACAAAATGCATAAGGTAGTACTTCCCAGCCCTGTTTATCTCACAGAGCAATAAAAATAGTTTTAAAAATTAGGGAATAGACACAGGGCTTAGAATACTTTGTACTGCCAAGTAAGAATATTAAAATACAAAACAAATCTAATACCAGTACTGTTTGATAAAAGGACTTTTCAATTTAAAAAAATATAAAAAAGCCATAATTTTAGAATAAAAAACATTCTTTGAATTTGGATATATTAGTTTGTAGCATACTCAGTACCTTGTCATTAATTTTCCCAGTTCACTGGGGTCTTGTAAAAGCTCTGTGCAGAACAGCCCCCATTTGGGGCCTGGCATTTGGAGAGCACTGTATGATAGTGTCTTCTTCCTCTGCTGTCCAGGCTTTATTCTACCTGATAAAACTATGTGGGCAGGGAAGGGAACAGTGCATGAGGAGATAGAACAAGGTTGGAGGTGGATGGGGAGAATTACAATATTGAGTGTGTATGTTATCATTTCTTAGGATTTATGGATTGCCTTTGATTCTTCTTCCTACGTACTTACTGCTTTTTGTCCTGTATTTACCACTAGTGTCCTTTTTTTTTTAAAAAAAAGAAACCTCTTCCAAGTTCCTCTTACTTTTGCTCTTCTGTTCCTAAGCCCTCCCTTTTAAGGGGTATGTAAGAGTTGACAGGAAACTAAATTCAACATCATCATTTGGGTAGTGTAGGAATGGAATGCCACCTGTTTTGTGTCTGAAGGCTCAGGATAGAAGGTTCCAGCAGAAAGGTTCTGTGAGTTAAGTTAGGTAACCATCCTGGCAGAGAGTGTATTTATTTTGCTTTTTGTGTGTCTTTTATTAATGCATTAAATAACCAGATCTTGAAGTGGGTCTAATAACTCCTATAATGTCAAAATAGGGATGGTTGTAAATGATATTTTACAACATTATATCAACTGTAATGTGACATTTAAATGGCCATGATATATAGAAATTTGTAAATTTCTGTACACTAACAACAAAGTAGCAGAGAAAGAATTAAGAAAACAATTTCATTTACAATTGCACCATAAATAATGAAATACCTAGGAATAACCTTATTCAAGGATGTGAAAGATCTGTGCTGTGAAAACTAAAAAACTTTGATGAAAGAAATTGAAGATGACACAAACAAGTGGAAAGATGTATTATGATCATGGATTGGAAAAATTAATATTCTTAAAACTTTCATGCCACCTAAAGCAATCTACACCTAAAGCAAATCTACCAAAACAACGTATGACCCCAAGCAAGTCCTATCAAAATTCCAGTAGAATTTTTCACAGGACTAGAACAAGCAACACTAAAAGTTGTATGGAAACACAAAGACCCCAAATAGCCAGAGCAATCTTGAAAAAGAATGAAACTGGAGGTATCACCATCCCAGATTTTAAGATATATTACAAGGTTATAATAATCAAAACAGTATGGGACTAACACAAAAGTAGACACATAGATCCCTAGAACAGAATAGACAACCCAGTAATAAACTCACTCTTACTCTGTAACAGTTTATCTATGACAAAGGATTCAGCAATATACTTGGGGGGAAAAGTCTCTTCGATAAATGGTGCTGAGAAAACTGGACCACTTTCTTAAACCATACAAAAAAATAAAATAGTTTAAAGATTTAAACGTGAAACCTGAAACTATAAAACTCATAGAAGAGAGCATAGGCAGTAATTTCTCTGACAACATTTTTCTAGATTTGTCTTTTGAGGCAAGGGAAACAACAAAAACTATTGGCACTACATTAAAATAAAAAGCTTCTGCACAGCAAAGGAAATATTAAAACTAAAACACAACCTACTGAATGGGAGAAGATATTTGCAAATGACATACCTGATAAAGGGTTAGTATCTAAAGTATATAAAGAATTTATACAGCTCAACACCAAAATACCAAAGGATCCAATTGAAAAATTGGAAAAATGGGCAGAAGATGAACACACATTTCTTTGAAGAAGACATACAGATGTCCAACAGACACATGAAAGGATGCTCAACATCGCTCATCATAAGGGAGTTGCAAATCCAAACCACAATGAGATATCACCTCACACTGTCAGAATCGCTAAAATAAAAAACACAAGAAACAGCAAGTGTTAGGATATGGAGAAAAACTTTGTGCACTGTTGGCGGGAGTGCAAACTGGTATAGCCACTGTGGAAGACTGTATGGAGGTTCCTCAAAAAATTAAAAATAGAACCACCATATGATTCAGTAATTCCACTATTGGGTATTTACCCAAAGAAAATAAAAAACACTCCTCTGTTTATTGCAGCATTATTTGTAATAACCAAGATGTGGAACAACCCAAGTGTCGACTGATACATGAATGGATAAAGAAAATGTGGTGTGTGTGTGTGCGCGCGCATGTGTGTTATGGAATATTACTCAGCCATAAAGAAGAATGAAATCTTGCCATTTGCAACAACCTGGATGGATCCAGAGTATGATGCTAAGTGAAATAAGTCAACCAGAGAAAGACAAATAGTATATGGTTTCACTCACATATGTAATTTAAGAAACAAAACAAATAAACAAAGAAAAAGGAGACAAACCAAAAAACAGACTGTTAACTATAGAGAACAAACTGATCGTTATCAGAGGGGAGGTGCATGGGGGGATGTATAAAACAGGTAAGGGGATTAAGAGTACACTAATGATGAGCACTGAGTAATGTATAGAATAGCTGAATCGCTGTATTGTACACCTGAATCTTATATAACACTGTTAACTATACTGAATTAAAAAAAATGGGCAGAGGAACTAAATAGACATTTTTCCAAAGAAGACATGCAGGTGACCAACAGACACATGAAAATATGTTCAACATCACTATTCATCTGGGAAATGCAAATCAAGACCACAATGAGATATCACCTTACATCTGTCAAAATGGCTAGTATCAAAAGAACAGGAAATAACAAGTGCTGGCAAGGATGTGGGAAAAAAACACTTTCACACTTTTGGTGGAAGTGTAAATTGGTGCAGCCACTGTAGAAAACAGTATGGAGTTTCCTCGAAAAGTTAAAAATAGAATTACCATATGATCCAATAGTTCCATTACTGGGTATTTTTCCAAAGCAAATGAAAACACTAATTCAAAAAGATATATGCACCCCTATGTTTATTGCAGCATTATTTACAATAGCCAAGACATGGAAGTAACCCAAGGGTCCATCATTTGATGAGTGGATAAAGAAGATGTGGTATAACAAAAATAAATTCAAAATGGATGAGAGACCTAAATGTGAGACAGGACTCCATCAAAATTCTAGAGGAGAACACAGGCAGCAACCTCTTTAACCTCAGCCATAACAGCTTCTTACTAGACACACTGCTGGAAGCAAGGGAAACAAAAACAAAAATGAACTATTGGGACTTTGTCAAGATTAAAAGCTTCTGCACAGTGAAGGAAACAATCAACAAAAATTAAAAGGCAGCCTACAGAATGGGAGAAGATATTTGCAAAAGAAGATATTTGCATCTCTGATGAAGGGTTAGTATCCAAAATCTATAAAGAACTTATCAAACCCAACCCCCTAAAAACAAATAATCCAGTTAAGAAATGTGCAGAAGACATGAATAGACATTTTTCTAAAGAAAATATCAAGAGAGCTAACAGACACATGAAAAAATGCTCAACATCACTCACTATCAGGGATCTACAAATCAAAAGCACTATGACCTGTCAGAATGGCTAAAATCAACAACACAAGAAACAATGGGTGTTGACAAGGATGTGGAGAAAGGGGAACCCTCTTGCACTGTTGGTGGGAATGCAAACTAGTATAGCCACTCTGGAGAACAGTATGGAGTCTCCTCAAAAAGTTAAAAATAGAACTACCCTATGATCCAGCAATTGCACTGCTAGGTATTTACCCAAAGGATACAAAAATACAGATTTGAAGAGGTACATGCATCCCAATGTTTATAGCAGCATTATCAGCAATAGCCAAACTGTGGAAAGAGTCCAAATGTCCACTGACTGATGAATGGATAAAGAAGATGTGCCACACACACACACACACACACACACACACACACACACACACACACACACTAGACTATTGCTCAGCCATCAAAAAGAATGAAATCTTGCCATTTGCAGTGATGTGGATGGAGCTAGACTATTATGCTAGGTAAAATGAGTCAGAGAAAGACAAATACCATATTTTACTCATACATGGAATTTAAGAAACAAAACAGATGAACATATGGGAGATGGGGAAAAGGAGAGTGGGAAAAAGACCATAAGAGACTCTTAACAATAGAGAATAAAACTGAGGGTTGATGGAGGGAGGAGGGTGGGGTTTGGGCTAGATGGATGATGGGTGTCAAAGAGGGCACTTGTGATGAGCCCCAGGTATTGTATGTAAGTGATGAATCACTGAATTCTACTCCTGAAAGCAATATTGCACTGTATGTTTAACTAAAATTTAAATAAACATTTTCATACAATGGAATATTACTCAGCCATAAAAAGAATGAGATCTTGCTATTTGTGACAACATAGATGGACCTAGAAGGTATTATGGTAAGTGAAATAAGTCAGAGAAAGAAAAATACCATGTGATTTCATTTGTATGTGAAGTCTAAAAAAGAAAACGAATGAACAAACAAAACCCACAGAAATAGACCCATAAATACAAAGAATAAACTGATGGTTCCCAGGATGGAGGGGGTTGGGAGGATGAGCAAAACGAGTAAGGGAGAGTGGGCGGTACATACTTCCAGTTACGGAATGAATAATTCACAGGGATGAAAGATACAGCATAAGGAATATAGTCGATGGTACTGTAATAGGGTTATATGGCGACAGATGGTAGCCACACTTGGGAAGCACAGCATGAAGTATAGAGTTGTTGAATCCCTATGTTGTACACCTGAAATTAATGTAACATTGTGTGTCAACCATAGTTCAATAAAAAATTAAAATAGCCGTGATTTTCACCGATGGCAAAGTCACAGGTACTGCTTCTATTAGGGAAGAGTGATGTCTACAATTATAATAGAAGGAAAAGCTGCATTTCAGAGGTGAGTGAAAATCAAGATGCAGTCTAAAAGACTCCAAGTTCATTCATTCCCTAAATTCTATTCATGGATCCCTTGGAGGAGGGGGGAAATACGAACCCCAGGTCAAAGCCCTGTTTTAAAGTTCGTACTCCCTGCCCACTTTCTTATCTTCCATTCAGTCTCTTGTTTATGATTCCTCAAATCTCTGTTGACTGGGTGTTAGGATAAGCAAATTTTTGTAATCTGGTTTTTACCCCCATGGGCCAGGGTCACTGTTCTCAACAATGTCACCAATGTTCCCCCAAATTCAAAGCATCTTTTTCCATCTCCATATTGCTCCATCTTTGTGCACCCTCAGACACCAAATCACTCCCTCCTTGGAAACTTATCTCTTGTAGGCTTCTGCAGTATCCTTCTCTATGGCTGTGACACGGTGGCTTTTAAACTCTCACAATGGTAGACTCACATAGGGAGTGTTTTCAAAACACAAGGCTGGGTTTTTGTTTTTGTTTTTTTTCCCCCTCTGGTGTGAGGGAGAAGGTTTGTGGTACGGTCCAATCTACATAGGTAATTTCAATTTGTATCAATGGTTGAGAATCACTTCCTAAGTGATTTATGAGTTCTTAATGTATGTACGCTTTACACCCACAACTATAATAATAATAAATAGCCATCATTGTAGGCATTTTTTTTCTCTTTCACTGAGTTTTAAAGCATACCTCTCCATCTTTTCTTGGCTTCATTTTTCACTTTAAAAGTGAAAACAAAATAAAACTCCACCTTCTTTGGTAAAGCAATTTATATTAATGAGGAAATATCTGCAAAATGCTTCTGGAATCAAATGTATTTTGTAAGAATAAAAATCATACTTTATTTAAGGGGCTCCTAGGTGGCTCAGTCGGTTAAATGTCTGCTTTCAGCTCAGGTAAGATCCCAGGGTCCTGGGATCGAGCCCTGCATTGGGCTCCCTGTTCAGAGGGGAGCCTGCTTCTCCCTCTTCCTCTGCCTTCTACTCTGCATATTTGCAGAAAGTGAATTTGCAGCTGTGAGGTTTGAGGTGGCAGATCTAGAGCAAAGTCATAGAATCTTTTTTTTTAAATTTTATTTATTTATTTGACAGAGAGAGACACAGCAAGAGAGGGAGCACAAGCAGGGGGAGTAGGAAAGGGAAAGCAGGCTTCTTGCCAAGCAGGGAGCCCGATGCAGGGGCTCCATGCGGGGGCTCGATCCCGGGACCCTGCGATCACGACCTGAGCTGAAGGCAGACACTTAACGACTGAGCCACCCAGGCATCCCCAAAGTCATAGAATCTTAAAAGAGACATTGACCGTCGAAGTTGGAAGGAACCTTAGCGTTCCTTCATCTCCATCCTTTATCTCAAGCTGGAATCCCCGTGAAGACATCCTGTCAGGGCCATGTTATGAATTTTGTAGGTTCCAGGCACATTTGCTTTTGTAGGCCTCCTGTTTCATAAAAAATGTTTAAAATTCTTTTTATGACTCTGTTGATACTACTGACTATAATCCAGGCTGGATTCATGATTACGTATTCATTTTCCTTCTGATTTTAAAAGAAATTAAAACATTTTATGGGTCCCTAAAGGAATCACCAGTCCTAGGCACTTGCCTCCGGTACCTAATGAAGACATTGGCCCTACTTCTAGAAGTGGAACTGTCTTACAAAGCAGCTCATATACCCTATTTAAGGATGATCTTATGTGATAGAAAGTTCTTTCTTATTTTGAGTTGAAAAAAAATTTTTTTTAATTTAAAGACTTTTATAGTAGTTCTTTTCCCTAGAGATAGTCTAGTCCCTCCTCCCCATGTGCTGTGTACTAAAGTCTGGCTACTCAAAGGGAGAGCCATACACCAAAAGCCTTGACATCACCTGGAGGCTAATTAGACACGCAGAATCTCAGGTCTCATTCTGTATCTATTCAGTGGGAATCTGCATTTTGAAAGCTCCTTGAGTATTCATATGCACATGTGCTGGAGAAGCACACTACTGGACAGACTAACAATAGCAGGTATTTACTGAGCACTACTTCATGCTGTGCAGACTAACAATAGCAGGTATTTACTGAGCACTACTTCATGCTGTGCAGTATCTTAAGTGCCTTATATGGATTGCTTTATTAATCTTTTCAGCAATCTTATTTATTTTTCCCATCTCACAGTTGAGCAAATTGAGGCACAGAGAAGGTGAGTGACTTGCTCAAGGTTTATCCAGTGTGGACAAAATCAAACCAGGCAGTGTGATTCCAGGATCTATGCCCTTTCCTTCCATGCTACTTTCCTCATCCTTACTTGCTTCTTTTGAGAAGTTCCTGCTGCCTTGCTCACAGACCAGATTGCCAGGGCAGGAGCAATTTTTAAAAAAATTTTATATCACTTAACTCCACCCTCTTACTATAGCTAAGTGGAAGAGAGGTGGATCCCTGATCCATGCTAGGCCATCCATGGCTATACTACAACTTATCATTTGGGTGATCTGCTAAAAAGTAGTTGATAAGCGGGACTTCATTAAAATTAAAAGCTGCTCTGGGAAGACAATGTCAAGTGAACAAGAAGATAAGCCAGAGACTGGGAGAAAATATTTGCAATAGACACATCTGATAAATACTATTTCCAAAATATACAAAGAATTGTAAAACTCAACAATGAGAAAACAAACAACTTGATTAAAAAAATGGGCTAAAGACATTAACAGATACCCCATCAAAGAAGATATACAGATAGCAAAAAAGCATATGAAAATATGCTCCCCATCATATGTCATTAAGGACATGCAAATTAAAACAACAATGAAGTACACCTATTAGAATGGCCAAAATCTGGAACACCAACACCACCAAATGCTGGTGAGGATGTGAAGCAACAGGAATACTCATTCATTGCTGCTGGGAATGCCAAATGGCACAGCCACATTGAAAGACCATTTGGTGGTTTCTTACAAACCTAAATATACTCTTACCATGTGATCCAGCAACCTTGCTTCTTGGTATTTATTCAAAGATGTTGAAAACTTATGTCCACACAAAAACCTGCACGTGGATGTTTATAGCAGCTTTATTCATAACTGCCAAAACTGGGAAGCAACCAAGATATCCTTCAGTAGGTGAATGAATAAATAAACTGGTATATCCAGAAACGGAATATTTTTCAGTGCTAAAAGGAAATGAGTTTCGAGCCATAAAAAGACAAGGAGGAACCTTAAAAGCATATTATTTTTTTTATCAAACTCAACATCCAAAAAACAAATAATCCTGTCAAGAAACAGGCAGAAGACATGAGCAGACATTTCTCCAAAGACATACAAATGACCAACAGAAACATGAAAAAATGCTCAGTATCACTTATCATCAGGGAAATAAAAATCAAAACCACAATGAGATACCACCTCACACCAGTTGGAACAGCTAAAATTAACAACTCAGGAAATGACAGATGTTAGTGAGGATGTGGAGAAAGTGGAACCCTCTTACACTGTTGGTGGGAATGCAAGCTGGTGCAGCCACTCTGGAAAACAGTATGGAGATTCCTCAAAAAGTTAAAAATAGAGCTACCCTATGACCCAGCAATTGCAGTGCTAGGTATTTATCCAAAGGATACAAACATAGTCATCCAAATGGGCACCTGCACCCCAGTGTTTATTAGCAGTAATGTCCACAATAGCTAAAATATGGAAAGAGCCCAGATATCAATTGACAGATGAATGGATAAAGAAGATGTGGAATACACACACACACACACACACACACACACACACAGTGGAATATTACTCAGCCATCAAAAATTGAAATCTTACCATTTGCAATGATTTGGATGGAACTAGAGTGTATTATGTTAAGTGAAATAAGTCAGTCAGAGAAAGACAATTATCATATGATTTTACTCACATGTGGAATTTAAAAAACAAAACAGAGGATCATGGGGGAAGGGAGGGGAAAATAAAATAAGACAAAATCAGAGAGGGAGAGAAAGCATAAGAGACTCTTAACTATAGGAAACAAACAGGGTTGCTGGAGGGGAGGCGGGTGGGGGACAGGGTAACTGGGTGATGGCCATTGAGGAGGGCACATGATGTGATGAGCACTGGGTGTTATATGCAACTGATGAATCACTAAACTCTACCTCTGAAACTAATAGTACACTATATGTTAACTAATTGAATTTAAATTTAAAAAATTTAAAAAGCATATTTATAAGTGAAGGAAGTCAATCTGAAAAGGCCACATATTTTATGATACCATATTCTGCAAAAGACAAAGCTATGGAGACAGTCAAAAAAATCAGTGGTTTCCAGGGGTTGGAGGCGAGGGAGAAGAGATGAATAGGCAGAGCATAGAGGATTCCTAGGGCAGCAAAACTAGTCTGTATGTTACTGTAATGATGGATACATGTCATTATATATTTGCACAACACCAAGAGTGAACCCTAATGAATGATGGACTTCTGGTGATTATTCCCTGTTAGTGTAAATTCATCAGTTGTAGCAAGTGTACCATTTTGGTTGGGGATGTTGACAATGCCAGAACCTATGTACACGTGGGGGTAGAGATACGTGAAGAATTTTTTTTTTTTTTTTTTTTTTTTGGTGAGGCTGCCCCAAGGACAGACAGGTTTACTGAAGCCACAGCCAGGTGATCAACGGTTGGACTTGGCCACACGATCCAGCTCGTCCTTCTTCTTGATAGCATAGGAATTGGAAAAGCCCTTGGCTGCATTGATGAGCTCATCTGCTAGGCACTCAGCAATGGTCTTGATGTTCCGGAAGGCGGCCTCACGCGCACCTGTGCACAGCAGCCAGATGGCCTGATTCACACGGCGCAGGGGGGACACATCGACAGCCTGACGCCTCACTGTCCCGGCTCGCCCAATGCGGGTTGAGTCCTCCGGGGACCGCTGTTAATAACCGCATTCACCAGGACCTGCAGTGGGTTCTCACCAATGAGCAGATGGATGATCTCGAAGGCATGCTTGACAATGCGTACGGTCATAAGCTTCTTGCCATTGTTACGGCCATGCATCATCATTGAGTTGGTGAGACGCTCCACAGTGGGGCACTGTGCCTTGCGGAAGCGCTTGGCTGCATAGCGCCCTGCACTGTGGGGCAGATACTTGGCATACTTCTTCTTCACCGCAATGTAATCCTGCAAGGAAATGTCATTGATCTGAATGTCATCGGTGCTCCACTTCCCAAAGAGCTTGATGTCAGGGGTCTCTGCCACTGCAGGTGCAGCCATCTCCCACTCGGTCATCCTGAGAGCGCAGCTGGGGCATCACAATCGACCTGCGTGCACCACCCTGGCACGGACCACGTGAAGAATTTCTGTACCTTTCTCTCAATTTTGCTGTGAACCTACAACTGCTCTAAAAATAAATAAATAAAGAAAGTCTTAAAAAAAATTAACCCAAGTCTCTAGGATTCTTACTCAATGATATTTAAATGAAGAAACTTGAAAAGAATTTGCTCGTTGGTAGAGGAAGAAGCAGATGGGGGGGCCTGTAGATGAGTCATGTGAAAGGTGACTCTTCTATAAAAAGGCACTTGAGCTTCTGCTACTGTAGTGTTTAGACCACCTTAAGTTCAAATCTACTCCCATCCATTTCCCCAGGAGGCCCAGGCCTATGATGGCTCCCTCTCTTGGATTTCCTGGGGAGTCCCCTTACTAGCACTGTAACTATCCCATTTTACTTGAGCTAGCTTGAATGGATTTTTTTGTTTATCATTATAAAAACAAACTACAATGACACACATTCACATATTTGAATACGCCTATGCATCTCCTTAAGATACCCGTTTTCTAAGTGAAACACCTCCAATTCTACCTGTTCATCTTCATGCCACGTGTCCACTCCCTCTCTTGGTCCTTTCTCTCTGGACCATGCAGTTGGAGCCTTCAGAAATGAGCCAATAGGAAAGCTAGTCTTGGAAGGTACTTTTGTGGAGCAATTGGAAGGGGAAAGAGTGGGGCCCCTAGTCTCAAAATTTCTTCTTTAGCCTTTGGAATGACTCTTCATCAGAGCTTTAATATTGGTGGTGGTTACAGGAGGGTCTTCAAAGGGACTACAGTATAACTAAAGTAATGATCAGCAGCTGAGAACAAGGCCTGGTGCTGGCCGGTAAGAGTAGGTCCCTTAAAGAAAGCAGTGGAAATCAGGGATGAGAGAAAGGCCAGAGGAGTGTTTTTTTCAGCCTGTCCTGGCTTGAAGGTATTTCAAAGGAGTGATCCTGATGGAAGGCTTTGTCTCCCAAACCCTGGTGGAGAAACAGGTGTGCAAACTGGCAGGTGAGTAGTTTGCAACAGTAGAGAGAGNAAATCTTAAAAAAAAAAAAAAAAGAAAGCGGTGGAAATCAGGGATGAGAGAAAGGCCAGAGGAGTGTTTTTTTCAGCCTGTCCTGGCTTGAAGGTATTTCAAAGGAGTGATCCTGATGGAAGGCTTTGTCTCCCAAACCCTGGTGGAGAAACAGGTGTGCAAACTGGCAGGTGAGTAGTTTGCAACAGTAGAGAGAGAAATTGTGGTCTCTTCCCCCTTGTGGTTGTCGTGTTCAGGTCAGTACTAACTTTAGCCCTGCTGTCCTCAAATGGGGACAGTCCACTAGTGGATTAAATCCTCCTTAAATGGCTAAGAAGCTGTTAGCCAGAGATCGGAAGAAAGGAAGATAAATTATTCCATCTTTTCTCTGTCTGGTGTGCGATGACTTCCGGGGAAGCCATTCTCAGGTGCTTTGTGGCATAATAACTCTTTCTATTCATATAGCATTGGCCTCTCGGGAGTTCGAAGTCCTCCACAAGCATTTTATCAACTGCTCTCACCCGGGTGCCTGGAAGGGAGGCTCCAGGAAGCAAGGACAGCATTTGGTTTGTTTTCTTTCTTACGATCACTCTTTGAGCCAAGACCTCAGGGCTTCTGCAAGAGAGGATGGGGAAAGCCAACCCAAGGACTCTCTCATTGTATAAATAGGCTCAACTACTGCCCCTCCAATGGCTTCATATCAGGTGTCCATGCACCCACTACTATGTAATTATCCTCATTCCATCACTTATTTGCCTCCCCCTCAATGTGGGGTAGATATCCTCGTTTTTAGATGGGGAATTTGAGGCACAGAGGAGCCATGCAGGGTGACCAACTTCTCACGCCAGGCCACTGGTGAGTCTGAAGCAAATGTTAGCAAATGTTCAGCTACCAACGTGTCTCTCCGCCTTCTTCCTGCTTGCAGTGAGCAAGAGACTGCTCCAGAGCCGAGTTGGGCTGTGACTCTCTTAACCTGAGGAAGTTTGTCCTGACAGAAGCTCGAGGTCAAGGGGCACCCGTCACTGGGGCTGGTGGGCGTGGCCCCGGGAGGGTTGACTGACTTCCGGACGTGCTTTCCCTGGACCAAAGCCGTTCTCGTCAGATCACGCTGCCTCTCTGGGACTTCAACATTTCGGAAAGGATCTGAAGGGTATCTCAGATGGTGCTAGGACATAAATAGCTATGGCAGGAGAATGTTGCCTCAGTGATGTGATGAGTGAATCAGCACTGCATTGAATTAGCAGCAATCTGGTGCTCAGGGTAATGGAGTGATGGTAAATGAACATTATTACATTTTTACGCTGTGAATGAGTCCTTAGTAAAAAGATAAATAGCTTCCAGGTGTCTTGCCACAAGAGTTAAACAACTGAGTCACTGGCACTTGATGGAAGAACAGCGGCAGCCCAGAGTCTCCTCATGAGTCAGCGGCAGCCAACTTGGATTATCCCCAGGTCCGACTTCAGCGTCATTCCCCAGTCACCACAGCACAGTCAGTCCCCCTGCTGGAGGTGCACCGTGGGAGGGAATTCTAGTGAAGGACACCGAGCTGCCCCTGTCCCGTCTGACCAAACATCCCCAGAGGCTACAGGCTGCCTGGGCCACGAAAGGCTGTTCCTGAGAGGAACCACCTGTGGATAGTCCGTGTCAAGGCGTGGACTCCGTGGCCATCCCTGAGCAGGCCTGATGGATGTGCTGACTCCTATGGTTGTCCAGGAGGAAAGGTAATCCCTCGAGAAGGTCCCCTCGGGTGGCTCAGCCCAGACTCTGTTGTGGTAGGAGGTGCCGTGTTCTCACTGAGGCAGGGTCTCTGCGGCCCTGACAAAAATAGGCTGGCAGTCCTTCCCCTTATAGCGCTGATTAAGTGCTGGAAGGACTTGCGAAATCACATAGCACTCTCTGTATGGTATCTTTAAATGGGAAGCACACCGAAATTTACTTTTTTTCTGCTTGGGAAAGCTCCAAATTAAAGGGAGACAACGAGCTTGGTATTACTGCTTTTGTTTTCACAGTTGCTGAAATAGCTCTGGCTCTCCTGGTTCAGTTCATAACTTCAGTTGAAATTACATGTGTCTGAAGGTAGGATGTACGGGTCAGACCTCCTGAATGGATATTGTCCTTTGTTCAAAGGGAGTCTGCTCATTTTAGCTCAAAGCAGTCCTTGGTCCACAAATGAACCTGAAAACCCCACAGAAGTCCCTGAATATGGATGATTTCATTGATAGTCTCAACAATTCATAGTATTGTGTTTGCATTTAACAGGTTATTTTAGCAAATAACAGGAGGCACGTGTGGCCCCCTTTCCATCGGGCAGCTTTGCAATTAAATGCCCACATGGCAGATTTGTATTGAAGGACAGCAGGGAATTGTGTCAACGGTGGGTGATCAGAAGGGTGGGTGGGTGCATGGCAGTAGTGTGGGTTCAGCAGCGAGAGAGTCTGCAAACCAGGTTGTAAGATGGGCTGGGGGGGTGTTTGGCTCAAAGAAGAATCCCCAGGGAGGCAAGCTGTCTTCAGATGTTTGAGGGACTCTCTTGCCCAGGGCAGAAAGAAATAGGCTGCCCCTCTATTACCCTAGGGCGTAGAGCTTGGACTAAAAGAAGGTAGATGCAGGGAGACAGTTGTGTACATGTGGGAAAAATCTTTAAATTAGGGATACTTGGGAAATTTACTCTAAGGAACAACACTTGAGGTTGTTTGGAATGATGGTGGAATGCCTTGAGCAGTGACGTGCCAAGCCATGGCATGGCATGGATTCCAGATTGGGTGATTCCAGCATTGGGTGAGAGGTGATGCCTGATAACCTTAAGTTCCATTCCAATTCTAAGAACTTACCTCGTGGTTTGACTTAGATGCTGATGTCATTTACTCTTACGTGAATCAAATATGAGAACTGGTTTAACAATGTGGGTTGTAGAAGAGCATATTTATGCACTAAAACCTCACCGATTTAAAATAACTGAAGGGGAAAGCCAGTTTGGTTGATGAAGTCAATTATGAAATGCTTGTAAATAATAAAAGGCCATTTTATGACTTTCAAGTCCATGGATGCATGGAGTTATGTCTACCAAAGTTGCCTAATCAAGGTTCTGCTTTAATGAATAGAGAATGATTTGTAATCAGCATATCAGAGCACCAGGCTTGTTGGCCTCTACTTAGATCAGAATTAAATCATTTGTAATTCAGTGTTTGAAAACAGTTCGTCTCTTAAGGAAATAAATAGACCCCTCAGGATTTCGTTTTAAGTATTTGTTGTCAGCCCTTCCTTTTTTCTGTTGATAATGCAGAGGGAAGTTTTTGATTAACTCCTGTCAAAACGTCACAATAAAAAAACCTCAGAAATGCACATGAATAAATAAGATTTTTGCTGTATTTTTGCCAAACAAATTCTTCATTTTTTACATTGGATAATAGATTGCTCAAAGCTCATGAAGGGAAATTTTCTGAGGGTGTATTAATATCTACAGGGTGTGGCAAGAAATTGGATTTAACTTTTTTTTTCATTCATTCATCAGTATTTAATGTTTGAAAGACCACATATTATATGATCATATTTATATGAAATGTCCAGAATGGAAAAGTCTTACTGAAACAGAAAGTAGATTAGTAGGCCTTGTGGGGGGTACTTTGGAAGGGGAATGGCAAGTGTCTGTTAACGGGTATTGGATCTCTTTCTGAGGTGATGAAAATATTCTGATATTGATGGTGGTGATTGTACAGCCCTGTGAATATGCTAAAAAAACATTGAATTTTGTGCTTTAAATAGGGGAATTGTATGGTTTGTGTTATATTTGGATAATAATGGAGCTGTGCTATGAGTTAGTGCTCTGGGCACTTGAAATAGAATCTTAAAGCAAGATTCTATTCCCTGCCCTCCTGGAGCTTGCATTCCAGTGGGAGAGTCAGGCAATAAACATGTGAGCAAACATGTAAAAATATAATTTCAGGAAGAAATAACACTATACATTAAAATAAAGCAGGATAAAGAAATAGTGATTTGTGTTTGGATGTGTGTGTGTGTGTGTGTGTGTGTGTGTGTCTGAGTGTGTAGCATATCTGTATGTATGCATGTGGGTATTGTGAGCGTGTGTTACAATGTGTGTGTTGTATATGTGTTTATCTCTGTGTGTGTATGCGTGTATACACACATGTTCTTTTTTGTAGACAGGGTGAGTTGGGAGGCCATCTCTGGGGAATTTAACTTTGAGCAGAGATCTGAATGAAATGAAAATCTGAGCCATCCAGATAAGTAAGATGAATACATGTCCAGCAGTGTAAAGAGGAAGGTATTATCTGTACGGCCAAGAAGAAGAGGGGACAGGTATCTAGTCAGAAACCAAGCCAGAGAGGTTGGCAGGGGTCAGGTCATGTAGGTAATAATCATGGTAATATCTGTGAATTACTTTAGTAGCTCAATCTCAGCACTAAAAATCACCATTAACTTTTTCATGACATATGATGCCATCCATAAGTGCTTTATCACAACCATTGTCTTATTTGATGCTCACAACCGAAGTTGTGATTAGTCATCTCAGTCTATGGAAAAGAAAAATGTGGGACTTGTGATGAGCACCAGCTATTGTATGGAAGTGTTGAATCACTAAATCGTACGCCTGAAATTAATATTACACTGTATGTTAACTAACTGGAATTTAAATTATAACTTTAAAAAAAATCCAAAAACAAAAATGGGAAAATGTGGGAAATTGTCCAACATTCTCCCTGCTCCATGAGCCTGTGATCTCACCTCAGAACGTGGCCTATGTCTGGGAATTCTTCTATCCTTATCTCCTCAATCAGCACTTGGTGCAAGACATAGGAACAATAAATATTTATGGACTTGACTTCTTTGCGGTCACAAAGTGAGTGGACACCCGAGCCAGGACTTACATCCTGGTCATCTCACTCCACATCCCATTCTGTTTGCATTGACTCACATATTGATTTTCTCTTCCAATCACAGGATGATGAGGATGACAGGGTCTTCAGAGGTCTTCTTCCCAATAAGTTGGCATTTACATCCTCCACGGCCTGTGGGTGTATATGTAGCTTTCCAGGACTCTACTAAAAGGAACTGTGAACTGATGTCATGCAATTCCGCTTTAACCGAGGCAGTATGGTTTTCTTAGCACAGTCAGGTGGCTTTAGCATAATTCATTTTTATCCACTGATGCTTACAGTTTGGCAGTTTTCATCTCTGTCTTACTCGACAGGCTCCCTTTTAGCAAAGCCTACCATCTCTAACCCTTTATCTGCGTAACAAAGTGGTTGAGAACATAAGTGTTCAAGTGTGGACCCTGTTCTTCTTTATTTTTATTTTTTTAAAGATTTTTATTTATTTATTTGACAGAGAGAGAGAGATCACAAGTAGGCAGAGAGGCAGGCAGAGGGAGAGGGGGAAGCAGGGTCCCTGCTGAGGAGAGAGCCCAATTCAGGGCTCGATCCCAGGACCCTGAGATCATGATCTGAGCTGAAGGCAGAGGCTTTAACCCAGTGAGCCACCCAGGCGCCTGTGTTGACCCTGTTCTTAATTGATGTATGGTCTTTGACTACTGGTCACTCTGAGTCTCAGTTTTCTCATCTGCAAAATGGAGATAATTGATTTCATAGGGCTTTTTTGAAAGCTAAATGTGTCTGCGCAGTGCTCAGTGCAGTGCCTGGAACAAAAGAAACGTTCAGTCAATGTCAGCTGTTAGTAGCTGTATGTTTATGCCGCCGTCTCACTGTAGGATTATGGCCAGGGAGGCAAAAAGTAAGATAATAGCTTGTCAGTACTTCTCAGTACACAGTATTTAGGATGCTATTATGAAAGGACAGTTAGATGGTCAGAATACAGCCTTGGACTGAACACAATGTGTGAACAAGTGGAAATTAGGGCTGATTAGCTCCTGAGCTGGGGTGCAGGGGGTGGTGATTATTGAGTCTCCCCAAGTAGACAATTTCATATGAATTCTGTCGCTGTCATTGAACGCTCCAATTGGAGGCTATTCTTACCAGGTGGTGATAGAAATTGGGGGTTAGAGATTCAGGATAACAATGTGGGCAGGGATAAAAAGCCATTGATCAAGAGAGCCATTTGCTTCCTTCCTTTTCCGCCTCTTAGATTCTGGGAGAAGCTGCTCTCTCTGGTCTTCACTGCGTTTTGTCTCCTGTCAGCAGGATTGTCACTGTTGCCGGGTAACTGGCTGGCACCTGCAAGGGCTGCTGGAAGAGTGCCTGTGCTTGGCTGCCCGCTGGCCGGGCGACTGGGAGGGAGGTACAAGGAGTCAGAGGTCAAGGCCAAAAGGAAAGGAAGCATTGGTGCCTCGGCTGTGCCAGGGCTGCTGAGATTCCCACCAGGCTTATGGAAGAAAGGGAGGCCTGAAATCATGGAAATCATAAGGAAATCCTCAGCACTTTATTTTCCCATTCATAATAATCTCTGGCACAGTAAAAAGCCAGTAAATATAAAATACCTTGGAAAAGGAACAATTAGGATCGTTCTTTTTCTTCCCCCCTTTAAAAAGAAACCGAATTCCTCGTAAATTCCAGAAAATGTGTGTGTATGAATATGAGTTGCAGTGCCTTAATACCCCCATCCAAAGCATGCCAGTTCCTTCATCTCAGTACCCAAGGCCAGGTGCCCCAGTGACCATTACCGTCAGCAGAGGGAGAAGCTAGATTGTCTTACCGGGCTGTGCAGAAGCCCCTTGGAAAGCCATCTTTCAGGTGCTTTTTCTCTCCTGTGTTAAGCACTGATTCTCTTCCTAAAGAGGAATAACATGCCGACACTAGAGAAAGAGCAGAGAAGCGAAACAGCACCTGACTCTAACCAGCGTATTTCATCGTTCTCCTGAAAGCCAAGTATCTTCCAATACACAGGCAGCGGAATAATCCATTTTGGGCAGAAGCTGTGAGTATCAGCTAGGAGGGACCTGGGTGGTGATCTGGTATGACGCCTTATTTCAGGGATGAGGAAAGACCAGAGGTTAAGTGCTTATCAGGTTCAGGGATGAGACTCCAGAGCAAACCTTCCATGAAAGAGTGAGAATGTCCTCTTAATTCTCTAGCCTTCACATTTTTCAGTGTCCTTGCCATGAGCCTCCAGCCTCTTGCCCCACCAAAGGCTTCTAAAACTGTCTGCCTGGCTCTCCAAGTGATAGCACAGCCCCTTCATTCTGCCCCAGCCACTGAAACTGACCTGCTCTCCATCTCTGGACTATTTCCCAGACTCATGCTTGGTCTCGAGGTCTTTTATTAGTTTACTCTGAAGTGTGTGCCTCATCTCTCTCCCTCTCTCCATCAATAAATGTTCACTGACTCCAGGAAAAGAATTTGGTCTTGATTTATCTATTCTCTCATTTCCTGATACTATGTTTTATACTAACTATGTTTAATGCTTCCAACAGCATTGATCGTAGAAAGGTTGCCCAGGGTATGGCTGACCCATGGCCCATGGAGATGGGAGAGTCTGTCATAGAACATGTTAGATTCTTTTATTTATTTTTTTGAAGATTTATTTATTCTAGAGAGAGAGTGTGCATATAAGCAGGGGGAGAGACAGAGAGAAAGAGAGAAGCAGACTCCCTGCTGAGCAGGAAGCCCACTACAGGGCTCTATCCCAGGACTCTGAGATCGTGACCTGAGCCGAAATCAAGAGTTGGATGCTTAACTGACTGAGCCACCCATGTGACCCCCCCTTTTTTTAAATAATACCAAAAAGTTGGCCTTGGAGAACCTATAATTTTACTTTAAAACTCTAAGATGATAAGTCTAAAATATATTTATTTCTTTTTTTTAATGTTTTCTTAAGGCATATATAATTAGTATAAGCTACTATTTATTGAGTACTTACTATATGCCAGACCCTGAAATAGGTGCTTTATATGTGTCATTAAATATTATCAACAACATGGGGTGCCTGGGTGGCTCAGTGGTTTAAAGCCTCTGCCTTCGGCTCAGGTCATGATCTCGGCGTCCTGGGATCGAGGCCCGCATCGGGCTCTCTGCTCAGCAGGGAGCCTGCTTCCTCCTCTCCCTGTCTCTCTGCCTGCCTCTCTGCCTACTTGTGATCTCTCTCTCTGTGTCAAATAAATAAAATAAAATCTTAAAAAAAATATTATCAACAACACTATTATGAGAGACGGTTATTGCCATCTAACACAAATGGAAGAAAATCCCAGGGAAGTTAAGGGACTTGCTCAAGGTCATGCAGTGAGTGGGCTTTTTCTAATTCCATGGCTTGTGCTCTTGTCACAATATTAGGTCACCTCCATTAACAAAATAGTTTTGGGTTATCATCTTAGGTAGATGTGAATACAATGTGATAAATTGGCATTTTTAAAAAAGATTTTATTTATTTGAGAGAGAGCAAGCGTGCCTGTGAGTAGGGGGGGAGGGGCAGAGAGACAAGAGACTCCCCACTGAGCAGGGAGTCTGTCAGTAGGCTCCATCCCAGGACCCTGAGATCATGACCTGAGCCATCCAGGTGCCCCCTAAATTGGCATTTTATGAGCCTTGACAAAGCTCGACTGCCAGGTAACAAATAACCTTCAAACCTAGTTCCTCATGAAAGTATTTATTACCTCACGGTTCAATCAGGAATCTGTGCATGACTGGGTTCTTTGGCTCAAGGTCTCTCAGAGACTCCACTCAGGGTTTCCGCTGGGCTGCAGTCATCTCAAGGCTGCACTGGGGAAGGATTGGCTTGAACTCAGTTCCCTCCTGATTGGTGGCTAGGGACCACCTTTGGTGGGCTGAGTGGTGACCCCCAAAGAGGTGAGGTCCTAATCTCTGGATCTGTGAACATTACTTACAAAAATTAAAAAGCAGTTTTCAATTGTGGTAAAATACACATAACATAAAATTTACCATATGGTAAGGCTTCGGTTGTTGTGATTAAGGCTTTTAAGATGAGGAGATAATTCTGGACTATCCGGGTGGACTGTAAATGCCATCAGAAGTATCCCTATAAGAGAGACACAGAGGGAGATTAGACACAGAAGAGGAGGAGACAGTGTGACCACAGAGCCAGAGATGGGAATGATGCAGGCACAAACCAAGGGATGTCAGCAGCCACCAGAAGAAGGTGGAAGAGGCAAGGAACAGATTTTCCCCTACAGCCTCCAGAGGTAGTACACACCCCATTGTCACCTTTACCATATCCCACTGAAACTGATTTCAGACTTCTGGCCTCTAGAACAGAGAGAATAAAGTTTCGTTGTTTTAAGCCAACTTTGTGGTAATCTTTTCCAGCATTCCCAGGTTCTAATAGACTGCTCTCGGCCCCTTGCCATATGGGCCTCTTCACGTGGCATCTTACAATGTGGCACTTTGTTTTATTAGACACAGCAAGCAAGGAGAGCCGGAGAGAACGTGTGCAAGACGGAAGTCACTGCTGTAGGACCTAATCGCAGATATAATGTCCCATCGCTTCTGCTGTATTTTACGAATCAGAAGCAAATCGCTAGGGTTCAGCCCACACAGCAGGCGATGGGATTATGTGAGGGCATGAATACCAGGAGGCAGGGGTCACTGGGGACCATCTTAGAAGCTTCCTACACAGCAACCTGTAGTATTTGGTGTGAGATCAAGGGAAACCAGAATGCATCTCAAATTGCAGACTGGTCTCTGCTGAGTGTTTTTCTGCTTCTCGCTTGATTCATTTGCTGAGGCAGACTTTACCTGGAGGGCTCTTGTTAAGAATGACATCAGTTCCTATAGAATCCATTTTGATTCATCCTACTTCGCTGGAAAATATTGACCACATAATCTCTCCCCCTCCTTTTCACACCGACCTAAAATCTCACATCTTTCATGTAGACTTTCTAGATCAAGTGGAAGTTTTGTATAGATTCCTGGTACACTAGACATAATAAACTCGTGACCTTTATCTGTTCTGAAGGAGGAGGAAAAACAAGACACTCATAGAAAGTTTCTGTCTAGGACTGATATAGCCAGTTTATTTATAATTATCAAAGTAATTTTGTTGCTGGCTTTCTGCTGAAGCAAATAGATTGTTGCATTAAGCTCTGTTCATCTGGGAAGGTACCTTCCACAAAATAGCAGAATTGATGGGGCAGATCCCTCCTCTCTTCCTGCGCATCTCTTCTATATTGGAGTCCTGCCCCTATCCCAAGGTACTGTATTTCATGGCATAGTATTATGTCTCTCACTGGGTTGTGGTGCTGTGTCCTAGGGTTCTGGGAGCATGATTTGCTGACCAACTAAGTTCTAATCACCTGAGGAGCTTAAAATGCAGATATTTAGGCCCAACCCAGTTTTGCTACATCTATGAAATCTGGTGTGGGACCCAGAAACCTATATTTTAAATAAGCTTCCCAGGTGATTCTTACACCCAAAGATGAGAACACTAACCTAAACCCTATTCCCTGCTCAAGTAGTTTTCATAGCTGTCTGTAAATGCTACCCATCTGCTCCATGATATTTATATTTTCGCAGTCAGTTGCCTTCTTAAGTATTTGGAAATACTTAACCCAGTATTTCCTAATTAGTGATAATTTTACCACCGGTGGTAGGCAAAGGGTTTTAAGGCTTTCATGTATGACCATTTAAAATGTTACTTGTTGTTTTTGTTATCTTTAGAGTATTTATGGCAAATTGTATAGGTTTTACTTTTTGGGAGTGATACAGAGTTTCTTTAATGAGTTTATTTTTATAAAAAAAGTTAATTTAAAGAGGATATATTAAATAAGCAATATGTAGGTGGTATGCCGATCTGTCAGAAACAATGACAGACATAATCAAATGGTTGAAGTTTGGAAAACACTCTCCTAACCCAAAAGAAAAACTCTTTGTAGATTTCAGGCACCACAGTGGGAACTGGAGGAGGCATTTTGGGGGCAGAAAGGCCCTTTGTAGGTCACTGCCAATGCTTTTATGTGGGGGCAGGCCCTGGTGATCAATATCTATCACGAAGCTTGTCAGAATAAATAGATGAGCCATCCCTTTGCAAGGTGTGTCTCTTGTGAATATAGAAATGAGAGAGCCAGAGTAAGAAGTAGTTGCAAGCTGGTGCAATAGAGCTGTACAGAGGCATATATTTATTCAATACCAGGACTGGTTCTTGGTAAAACTGCAATGGCAATAAAGCACGCTCCCACCTCCCCCTCACTGGGTCCTCTCTCTGTCAGGGGCATGGCCCTATGCTGTCCTCTCCTTCTTTCTCTTACCCTCTTCCTTCTCTCCCACCCTGACCTCATCAAATTTTGCTTTCAGTGACCCATATTATCCCAGAGGATTGGTTTTCAAATTCTATTGAATTGAAGCATTTTAGCACAAAGATTAACTAATGAATATATTTTCTTGGAGATGAAAAAACCCACTTTATTTTCTTTAAAAAATACGTATATGTTGCAATGACTTTTTTTTTTTTAGCTACAGATGATTATAATCTATAAATAATGTAGTATATATGTTAGGGAAATGTGATATTTTTGAAAGTTTGATTCATCATAGGATATATTCATTAAGTGCTTTTTTTTGCCTATTTGAATTTCACTACCCATTTGAGATCTTAGGACTGTGCTGTCCTATATAGCAGCCACTAGCCACATGGGGCTATTGAGCACTTGAAATGGGGTAGTCTGAATTGAGATGCATTGTTAGTGTAAAATATACACTGAATTTCAACAGCTTAGTATAACAAAAGAGAATGTAAAATATACTATTAATAACTTTAAATATTGAGTATGTGTTGAAATGATAATATTTTTGGCTATATTGTGTTAAAATATACTATACAAATTAATTTCACCTGTTTCTTTTTACCTGTTTTAATGTGGCTATCAGGAAATTTAAATTTACATATGTGGCTCATATTAGCATATTAGCAACTCACATATTTCCATGGACACCATTGCCTTAGAAAATACTAAGTTCACCTTGCAATAAATCCCAGCCTTTTATTGAAATGGTCATGGGCTCTGAATTTCCCAACATCCTCTGAGTGCTGACAGTGCCAAGTTATGGCTCTTTGGTTCCTAACTTGGGTATTTAGGTCAATTCCCTTATCTCCTTAGTTAATATTAGTAGATTCTATTACAGAAAGATCATCTTGGTCAAGCCTAATTCTTATAAAACCATTCCTTATAATAAGACAACATAAAAATATGTAAAAAAGTATTTGGATCAACTACAAAGTCAAAGAAGAATGTAGGACTATCAGGATATTGAAAATATGTCTGTAACAGGTCCAAGATTCCTTCCATTATTTTTTTGTTTGGCTTATTGAATGGAATCTTCCAATTTTTTTTTTTTTTAATCTGGCAAGTACTACCTTCTTCTCAGGTAGAATGTTTAGACTTCACAAAGCTCTTTTTGCTGCAGGTATCATAATACCAGGCATTGTAATTGAGTTCTTTAGCTTCCAATCAGTACCCATCCGTGAGTGTAGAATATTAGATCATATTGTGACTGACCTGCTTTTTGTTTACCCAAATCTAAAGCCAAAATAAATAGTTTTGTCATCCCAGCTGTATCTTTTGTTTTGGCCATATCATCAAACAGAATACTATTGGCTTCGGGGGCCTCTGTCTGTTGATGTGTCTGCATATATTCCTAATTTTATTAGACACTGTAGATGAACATGTGGTACTGAAGGTGAATCTACCTGGGTCTTTCTTCATTACTCTTCTTTGCTCTATTGACTAACCCATCCAGGTGCCCCTTGAGTATAGTGTATCACTTCTTACCTAACACACTTGGAAATATCTGAAACAAAGGACGAATAAATCTGCCACAAAATTGTGTTGAGGTTTAATTAACAGAAAACCCTGTATAACACCTGTATCAGAGAATATGAAGAGTCACTGCCTATAAATACAGCATTTGGATATCTTTGTGTCCACTGTTTTGAAATTCATCCACCTCACTCATACTTTGACACTGAAATCCTTTTTCAGAGAAGGCTATGGAACCATGAGATACACTTGCTTCTGTGTTTAGGTTTCCTATATGTCTCATACACTGGATATTTAATTTCCCAAAGTGACCTTTCAACTTAGTTATATTAAGCCGTGATGGCTTCACTTTGTGATTTCTGGAAGCCACAGTAATATTTGGCTTTCTAGCCAGGACTCTACCTGAGGCATGTGCCACAAGCAATCATCTTTGGAGTTGTCAGGGTGAAGGACCCTTGATTCTTTTTACTGTGGCTGCCAACTTACTTTTGTCGTGAAAGAATCTTCCTGGAACTTCTACTCAATTAGCCATTCCTTGTTCTATAACAGCATGTTCCTATTTGTCAATCATTACCAACATATAACACTCAGTTCCTAATAATAAAGTTATTTATTATTAAAATAATTAATAAAATTATTGTATTACTAGTATAATAATTATTAAAATTATTATTATTTCTTAGGTACTTCACAATGACCATCATTACTCTTAAGTTCTCTGCCATCTTTCTGAGAAATCTTTTGCTGAAGCCATATCTTCTGAGAGATTTTTTTTTCATTTTTTAAAAGTAGGCTTCTACCTAATATGGGGCTTGAACTCACAACCCAGAGACCAAGAGTTGCATGCTCTACCAATTCAGCGAGCCAAGTGCATCCTCCTGAGAGATTTTGGCCAAAGGATTTAAATTCTATTGATGAAATTTTAACCACCATCAGGAGAAAGAATTTGGAGTGATGATATGTGTACTTTCCAGGCTCTTAAAATTCTACCGTCTAGTTGTTCCCTTATTTGCTCATTGTTCACTTACTCATTCAAGAAATATTTACTTAATACCTGCTTTGGGTTAGGTCCTGATCGAGGCAGTGGGAATGTAGCAGCCTAGAAGAAGATTAAGAGCATTAGATAACCAAGGTATCTTGGCTGAGTAAGTGTGCGTGTGGGGCGGGTGGTGGAGGAATGGAGGGAGAAGGAGAGAAAGAGGAAGAAAGAGAGGGCAAGGGAAAGAGAGAAAGGGAATTAAACAGACTTTCCCTTCTCAAAGGGAAATCTAGCAAATATTATTCTGGGATAAGATATGTGAGGATTGTTCTGCTTACCTTATAGCAGAGTTTCCCACACTTTTTGGGAAGATGGAATCACAGTTTTCACAGAACACCAAACAACATCTGGGGAGTGTAGTAGGGGGAGACACCCAGTTGATCACTGATGTTGGTTCTTTATAAATTAGCCTTTCTAACTTTGTCAATACCTGTTTTCATTCCCACCGTCGGCAACTTAGTCCAATTCATTATCTGCCATATCTGGGCCATTGCAATAATTTTCCATTTGGTCTTCAAGACTTTAGTGTCTCCCAGTGCAATCCATCCTCCATACTGTACTATTATTGGCAGGCTTTTACTGAGCAACCTTTAGTTGTAGGCAACGCTCAGAGATTAGGTGCCGTGAACAAGTTCACATAGGTAACAAGTGGCAGTGACAAGAATTCTATTATACCGCTGTTTTTAAAGCTGTGATCTGTAGAACCCTGGAGGTCTAAGGACATTCCCAAGTACTCTGTGAGGATTTGTAAATTTTTCCATTTAAATCATAAGCCCTTAGCCTTGAGCTAGAGCTAGACCACCCAAAGTGATGACCCTCTCTTTGCTGAGGATTGCAACACACTTTGTTGTTGTGTTTGTGCTCATTGGAATGTTGAGATGAGAAATGTTGCTTTAATTGGGATTGGCTTTTGAGAAAAAAGCAGATTGTGGAATTTTTTTCAGCAGTGATTGCAAGAATCTTGATTTGGAAGAAGACTTTCCCATCTTTTCTAGCTCTACAGAAATATTTTAACTGTAGCTGGAGGGTTTTCCTATTTCCTTTGGGGCAGAATGGACACACATGGGTAACACAGGGCTTGGGGAATAGGCAAAGAGGAATTATTTTATAATATCAGGTACATAAGAAATAGGAAAGAATCCAACTGCCAATCAGTCAACCAACAGGCAGTAAATTGGAGAAATTAAAAATACTAGAGTGGAGCCATGGCTCTTTGCACGGCTAGGCTTGTGAGGGCTAAAGATGCAGGATTACTGGGCTCATTTCTACCTAAATCTCTGGGGCCTGCTGTTGTTTCTGAGTGAGTGTTGAAGGTGGGAGGTGGGTTAGTGCTTATGTCCCATGTCTGTGCTTGGGAAGGAAAGGACAATGAAAGAAGCTTGAGAATTTTTAGAAGCAAATCATGGGTGAGAACAAGAAGATAGAATACAGGTCTGGGAAAATCTTCAGAAAAGCTGCCCTGGTGGATTTCCTTGCAATGGAGGGAAGTGAAAATTTCTCTAACCCTGCATTCTTTCAGTACAATGCAGGCATTTTAACTGTGGGCTAGGGGATAGTTTACATCAGAATTGCTTATGATGCTGGTTAAAAATACAGCTTTCTGGGGCTGACTCAGAATCTCAGAATATTAGGGAATGGAACTGGTCAGTTATAGTTCCAGAAAATTCCTAAGCATGTTAGAATTTGAGATCTATTGGCCTAGGGACTTTCTCTACAAGGTAGGGAACGGAGTTGCTGGAAGGACTCTAAAATTTTCTTTTTGAAACCTGGCCAAACTCTTTACAAGAAAAGGTGATCACCTATTGGAGTGATAGAGCATACATGTTTTAAACCTGTGTGGGCTTTTAAAATGTAAGCTCCCCCAGGGCGCCTGGGTGGCTCAGTGGGTTAAAGCCTCTGCCTTCGGCTCAGGTCATGATCCCAGTCCCTGCTCAGCAGGGAGTCGGCTTCCTCCTCTCTCTGCCTGCCTCTCTGCCTACTTGTGATCTGATCTCTCTCTCTGTGTCAAATAAATAAATAAAATCTTTTAAAAAATAAAATAAAATAAAATGTAAGCTCCCCCAGGAGAGAGAGTGCATTAAGTCCCTGCACATTAGAATCACCATGTTTCTTAAGGACAGCAAGAGAGATCTGGGCTCCGTTGTGAGTCGGGGTTGAAAATGTTAGATGACAGTTCATATTAAGAAAAAAATGAAAAGAAATGGTGGGGAGATAAAATTCAAATAAAATTCTTGGGCTTGCCCATTTGTTCCTACTTCTAAGGTCCCTTGCTTATTACCACCATCTTTTCCAACCCTGACCCTTATATGCTGTTGCCTTTTTTCAAGCTAGGGAAACTTTTCCCTTCATCAGCTCTTTTTTGGATGTGTTTGGAATTTTGCCTAAACAAGGTCTTAGGCAAACCTGCTCCTGTGTTATCTTTAGTATCTCCTTTGCATACGTGCCCTGAGGAAGTGAGATCCTCCATGCATTCTTTCTTCTGATGAATATTTGATTGGCAACCTTAAAATTTTTCTTTGTGTTTAAATTATAAACTCACTGCAAGCACAAGGCACCTTTCACAGTCTTTTAAACTACATGTCAATATGTGTTCTTGTAGAGTTATAATTACCTATTATTTCGTAGCTTTCTGAATTAAATATTCATTAAACAAAAGCTGAAAATGGTATTAAATCTATATAAAATTTTTAATGTGCAAAAGTTACTAATCAGTATGTTAATGTGGCTTTATCAGGATTTGACTTATGTGGCATGGAAGGACATTATGTTTTTTTTTTACCAATGCTTTGCTTTTTGAAGCCATTCACATTTATAAAATAATGCACACTTTCCTAGAATAATGAATTGGTATGTGAGGGAGTTTCAAAATGTAAATGAGAAACAATTTCACTGTACTGTCTTTGGGGAAAGGAAAGGATATGATTTTTGAATACAAATGGAGGTTTCCCACTTTTGCCAATGATCAGAACGAACACAGCAATAGAAGGGAGCACAGGGGATGGATGTGGGCAGAAGTGCTGCTCGTGGATGTGGAAGAAATCTCGGTCAGGATGTCACCAGCCCAGGCTCCCTCTCACCTCAGGGTTTTCTCGGGGTGGGGAGAGACGAAGTTGTGTAGAAACCCATCTTTACCATCCAGGCAGGTATACGGGTCTTAGGGAAATAATGTCTCTAATACAACCAGCCATTTCATTAAAAAATATTTATTCAGGTAATACATGAACTTTGAATTAAAAAAAGATCATGTAGAAAGACTTTAAAAAGAACAACAGTGTCTGCCTTACCCCATTCCCACTCACTGGAGGCAACTGTCTTCAAGTGACTTTGTTTTTATTGTTTTTGGTAGTTACCTTTCTATTTCTAAGTAGTATACTTATCCTACACAATTTTTGATGGATTTTAAGATATATGTATTGATTACCCCCCCATCAGACATGACTATTACACTATTCTCTTCTCCTTCTAATTTTTAATGTCTTTGGTAGTTCTGTTGGTTTCCTGTTTTCTGTCTTTAAAAAAAATGTTTTTCAAGTCTCCTTTTCTGGTTCAATCAACTTTAGTAATGAAGAGCCCCGTATGTTAGACGAAGAATTGAGCACATTTATCCTTCCTCTATTTTTTCTTTCTCTTTATTAGCTCCATTAAGTTTTAGATTTCATGGACATTATCCGTATTGTTCAATGTTTATCCTTATGCCAAACTTCTCTTACCTGTGCTAGCTAGAGTGGGTGTCTATTCTTCAGGATCTGAAGAGTCCATATGGAAATGATCATGTTATTTATGTAGCTGTATGTCCTGTTTTCTTATGTACTTAATGCAATCATGAGCATTTTCCTGTATTTTTATTTTTTAAAGTATCATTCTTCATGGCTGTAGGCTATTCTAAAATGTTAGACACACTGAAGCTTGGCCTTGGCTTTGTTATTTAGCCAGAACATGCTATTCAACTTCAGTTTGGGCTTAAACTTTGAAGCCCTAATAGATGGATATCTACTTCAATATCATTTTTGACATCTCTGAACTTGAGTGTGACCAGTGATTGTGTAATTGCTTATTCACCATCATAAAATATCAGTGTAACAATACCTATAAGATGAACACATTATGTTATTTGGATTTATTGTTAATATTGCCATATTAGAATATTGGAACATTCAAATATGTAAGTTTTATTCTAGATGTAATTTGAGTGAAAAATCCCTTTATGTGTTTATTTAATTAAATCTCTTAGTCAAGTGAAATACAAACGTGTTTATTTTTGCAAGAGTAAAACTCTGCAATAATTAATATGATCGTGAGAACTATAACTTTAACATAAAAACATTTAACTAAAACTTTAACAAAATTACTAAGAAATATCAGGTAAATAAATAATAAAAGAATGTCAGTTAATATGCATAATAAGAAATACATTAGCCAGATTACTTTAGAGAAAACTATATGCTTTCTGAACCTACAAATATTTATAACATTAAATTAGTTATAACACAAGGTAGAGAAATACAGAATGGACAATTTCAGAGTTCTAATCTTTGTAGAATTATTTAGTGTTCTAAAATTCATAACATTAAACAAAATAGCCCATAAAAACTATATTTAGCTTTTAGTTATTTAATTTGGTTTAGGTCATGAGTCTCTCAAGAAAAGGTTCTATCTGGAAATTCTTCACATTTTATGAGAATAAGTAAAAGGCAGAATGTCAGTTTTACTTCTTGAAATGTCATGAAGAGAAAAACTCCAAATCATGAAAATCAAAATTCATAACTGTCTTCAATTCAGTCATAGTATTAGTAGCCAATACTTAAGTTGTACTGTTCTACATATTCTCTCTACAACTCACTTAACGCTCCCAGCAAGCCCTTGAGGTGTGGGTATTATTAACTCATTCTAGATATGAAGAAACTAAGACTGAGAGATTAAGCAATTTATCCAGGGTCACACAGCGGGACTTGAACTCAGGCAATCTGATTCAAATCTGTGCTCTTTCCCAAGGTGTCATCTCTTAAGTAAGAGACACCTGAAAAAATACTTAGATGGGGCTGGCATGAAGCAAGCATCCAAAAAAAGTTAGCTCTTGTCATCAGTTGCTCACATGGGGTGGGGAGTGTTGGAATGAGAGAGGGGCAGGAGCTGATGGGTTGTTCACCTTTTACTCTCCCAGCCTCTGGGCGGGGTGTGTGTGTGTGTGTGTGTGTGTGTGTGTGTGCGTGCTGGGGGTGGTGAAGGGTGAGGGGATGCACATGGCCCCAAGGAGCCAAAAAGCCAGCCTCAGCCAAGGAGGGTCTAAGATAACAAAAGCCTCCATGGAAAGCCTCAAGTCTGGCTGTGCGGCTCCTGGAGGCCAGGCACCTGCTGGAGCGCACTGGCTCCTGTGACTGGGCTCTACCACCAGCTTCCTTCTCACTTCGCAAGAGTAACCATGGCAATGGCTGCAACATTACAGTTTCTTTAACATTGGGTGCATTACTTTCTAGCTCTGGTGGGGAGGATTGTGGTGGGTTGGAGATTTCAGTGGAGTGGTATGTCATCACAGCACTGGGTTTAGGGGGCTTGGTAGAACAGCTCTTCCCCTAGTTGAAAAGAAGTAAGGTTACCTAGGGTTGCTTAGAAGATACTTGTAAGCAATTCTACAGAGAAAGCTTAGTAAAACCCAAAGCTGTTTTCTTTAGAACAGAGAAGGTTTGGAAACCTACAGATTTTTTCTGGGATTAGCCCTACGTAGGCACAAATGAAATTCTTTCCTAAGGGCAATCACTGCCAGTTTACTGTAATTAACTAAGAACTGCAAACTGCAAGCCACTGAGAAGTCAGTGAGTAGGAGTTTGGGGCCCAGATGTTAAAGATCCAGAGGAAATTGAAGCAGTGCTAACAGCAGTTATGGAAGCTGAGACCGCTGTTTCACTTGTGCCTTAATGTTCATAATTTATTAACTGTCTTCTTTACAGGGCAACCTTTAAAATGTGTGCAAATGGTACGCATGAATTGTTAACATTCATGTTTTGTGACTTTGGTGGGGTTATACTTTATTTTAAAGCTGCATGAATGTGCCTTTCTTTTGCCTGTGACTAGGAAAGTCTGGTTAAATTAAGTCACATTACCTTAACCTCAGGCCCCTCTGTGTAGCTGAGTCTACCAGATGTCAAGACATAGAATCTAGTAGAAAACACGCAACCTCTAGAATACCAAGAATACCAGCTTCACAAAGTCAACCCTATAAAATGGCGGCACATCTTACTAAATTTCATTTTTAGGTCCTTCTCCCCCCCACTCCCAGGGTTCCAGGGACCCCATAGCTATCCCACCACTTCTTACTGCTCCTCCTCTTGTGAGGTGGCTCTTGGATCCTGTCCTATGACTGCTCCGAATTCCCAGCACCAGGTCCCCCTTGTGTGTGTTCCCTCTCGTCGCTCTGCTGCATGACCAGTTGGTCCTGCTGGTTTTAAAACTGGAAAGGTTCAGATGCTCTTCTTGGTCTAAGAAGTATACAAAGAAGTGTTAAGAGACATCCAGTCTGGGTCCACAGAACTTAGCAGCAGTCCCGCCGGGGAGTATGGTGAGCATCTCCTGCATTTTTGGGGCCTGTTTTAGCAATTAACTTTATGACACACGTCTATAATACATTTACAATTTAGAATCATTAATAATTCTGGATAAAATGCAAAATTCGTCTGAAATTAAGGCATACAGTGGAACAATTGTTAGAAACAATTAAAAATTGCTGTCACGGGGCACCTGGGTGGCTCAGTGGGTTAAAGCCTCTGCCTTCAGCTCAGGTCATGATCTCAGAGTCCTGGGATCAAGCTCCACATCAGGCTCTCTGCTCAGCAGGGAGCCTGCTTCCTCCTCTCTCTCTGCCTGCCTCTCTGCCTACTTGTAATAGCTCTCTCTCTGTCAAATAAATAAATGCAATCTTTTAAAAAATTGCTGTCATGATGTACTGAGTTGCATTGTTACTGAGGTAGGCAACCTCCAAGATGGCCCCCAAGGATCCCAGCCTTCTTGTTTTCATTTGTTTGTGTAGTTTCCTCCCACAGTGTGCCAGAGCTGGTCTGTGGGACGAATGGCATGCAGCGTAAGTAATGGTGTGTCACTTTTGACATTAGATTATAAAAGATTGCGGTTTCTGCCTTGGGTCCCCTCTTACTCCCTTGCTCATATTCTCTCTCTCTCTCAGTCACTAGTCTGGGGGAAGCCAGCTTCCATGTCATGAAGAAACTCGGGAGCCAAACCCATATGCTGGAGGAACTGAGGCTTACCTAAGGCCCTCCAGGGCTAGGAGAGAATACATTTTTTATTGTTTTAACCCACCTAGTTTGTGGTAATTTATTATGGCAGCCCTAGTAAACTAATACAGGTTAATTTGTGAGGCAGCAATGGATAACAGAGACAATTATGTAACCAAGTTACTGTTATACTATATTCATTGACTTTTCAATGAATAAGTATGTGGATAAGACACTTGTTTCTTTGGGTCACTTTTCTGTGTCTTTGGCAATTTTGCAAAATTTTACCTGGAACTACCTTCTTCATCAGGGCAAGAGGGGTCAGATGTGTTAAGATATGACCCACTGGGATGCATAAAGCATGCAACTTTAAACACAGAACCTATGGTGTGGCTATAGGTCTGGGCCCTGCCACACAGCAATTCCGATATGTTTGATTTTGCCTATCTCTATCAAGGAGGTAGGGGGGAAGATATTTTATAATTACATGCACTGTGTTAGGGAATGCATATTTTGACTAGACATCAACAAAACCAAATTTTCTGCTCGCAATTTTACACATGTATGATTGGAAATATTTTCCATAGACTAACAATGACTCCAGAAGCTTCAGACCTGGCTTCTCTACTACCTATGTACCTCCAGTGTTGCTCACTTTCATGTCATGATATGACATCTGGCTGGGCACCTTTGTGTTGTAAAGCGGAATGAGTTAGCACAGTGGGTGATAGGAGTCCTCCTGGAAAACCATTCCTATACCAGGGTGGCTAGATATGACTGGAAACATACGTGAAAGTGGCTGAGACACAGAAAAGTTCAAGCTAAATGTACCTCTGGCTCAACTTCCCCTTAGCAGATCCCCAAAATACCCTTTCCCCGGGAAAGAAGCACCCTCTTTTCTTTGGCATTATTGCCTGTAGGGGTGATACAAGCATAATCCGGCCAGTGGCCATTTCTATCTCTCTGTGAAGAAATCCTGCCAGAGAGTGAAGCTTATCCAAGCAAAGCAGAATTGAGATAAGGGTAGGGGGTGGGAGAGGTGGGGAGAGGGAGACAGAAAGAGAGAGAGAGATTTATTTTTGATGACATCCCTAGATCCAGTTGTGATTGAAACCAAATTTAGTTTTTTAGTTACATGAGCCAAGACATTCTAGACTCCCCTGTTTCTGCTTAACTGAACTTGAACGGTTTATCTTTTCCTTCTTTTTTCACTATTGCAGCCTCAACTTCTAGAATTTGGCCCATGATAGGCACTAAATAAGTACTTATTGAATGAGTGAATAAATTGGATTTCTTTTTTTTTTTTTTAAGATTTTATTTATTTATTTGACACAGAGAGAGAGAGAGAGAGCACAAGCAGTGGGAGTGGAGGCAGAGGGAGAGGGAGAAGCAGGCAGGGAGCAGGGAGCCTGATGTGAGGCTCAATCCCAGGAACCTGGAATCATGACCTGAGCTGAAGGCGGATACTTAACTGACTGAGCCAGGTGCCCCTAAATTGGATTTCTTTAAACCAGAGAAGGCCTTGCTAAGTCAGGAAGATTTTTAAAAATTAATTATAATCAAGGTAGACTTTAAATGCTATAAACCATGTGCTAAAGGGAGGCTATTGATACGTATACGTAGTTAAACAGAGAGAGAGCACACTTGGAGCACATGAAAAGCTAAGGCCTAGAGAAAGGAATGTACTGGACATGCTCAGAGCACATGAGCACAGTGGTCCTGTTGGGTAGTGGGTTTCTGGAGGGTGTGGGGATGATGTTGAGAAGGTAGGTAGCTCATCTCTGAGAGATCTGGATGAGCAGCTAAAGAACTTGGCATTTATTTGGTAGCCAATGGGGATTTTTGAGCCAATGGGGGATTTTTGAGCAGAGAAGTGAGACATTATCTCTTCCATGGATACTTTCATTTTAACAGAAAACCCAAAGCTTCTTCCTAAAAGGATTTTACTTTTACATAATAGGAATTTAAGGTTAAAAAGAAGGTTAGTGAAGATTTTTGTGAAAGAACTTTCAATAGTCTCAAATTATACCATGTAGGCCACTGCTGTCTTTTGACTATTTTCCTGTGATAATCTGGGATTAAGTTCAGTTATTTCACAAAAAACCTAGTTGCAACTTTTAGTACCCTGAAGTAGAGCACAAAGACCTGAAAGGAGATAAAGGAAAGAAAAAATGAAAAATGAAGAAAATGCTTTTTTTCTCTTTGGGTACATTTTATCTTTTGGAAAAATTCAAAATGATGAATAAACTATTTAAGTTTTCAGCAATGATAAAACCATCAGATGATTTAAAAGTGAAACATCTGAAGAAGCAGAAATTGCATGAATAGCCCAGAAAGTAAGACCAATTAAGCATACTCTGATTGGAACCTACGGTAAGTGATATAAACTGGACTGGAAAAAGTAGGTGTGATCAAATTTGACAGGGAGCATGGAGGAAAAAAACAATTTTGTGAGCAATCCAGTTAGAGTATGTAACATATTTTACACCCTTAGCTAACAAAAGGACTGCAAATTATGTAAATCTAGTGCATTTACTTTGATTACTCTGCAACATGTTGTTTTTTCTTTTCCCAGTCTATGTAAATAAAAAAAGCATTTTCCTTTTGATGTAGATTTCAGATATTATATGTTTCTGGTTTCAAGGTAACCTTTTATTTCTCTTGCATTTACATCAGTTTTCTTCTTTTTGTGATACCTCTTGTGAAAATGTATCTATTATTTATAAGTACATTATTAGAGTTTAATTTTTTACTCTCTTCTAACTTAAAATTATACTTTCTGGTTTTGGTTTCTGTGATAGAGGAAAAAATGATCCTAAGTGTTGACACTCCCTTCCTAGGGTAAGATTACTTAGTGCTGCTTAGCTTCTGGTTCTTATGGTGATGAGCACAGTAAGTGATAGACATGTGAAGGACAGAGAGCTGGGTATAATAATGAAACATATGGGGTCGATGGGGTCTAAGGAGCTGTTGAGACAAGAAAGAACCTAAAGGATCATGGGAGGATTGTAGTGACTGCTGGAGGGAATTGTGGGTGGGGAAAAATATTTGTGCAAGCGATTTTAAGGAAGTTTTGATTGGGGATAAAGAATGTCAAACCTATCACTGAATCCTTTCAAAATTCCCATTAAAGCATCCCATTTCCATTTGTTGCTCTCACAATCAGATTTGTGAGCGTGCAAGGGTTTTTCTAATTTATCAGTGTGTTGAGATTGGATTCAAGGTGAGAGGAGAAGATGGCCCAGTTTTATTTGGGTTACTTTTTTTTTTAAAAAAAAAAGATACCATTCTATGGTGATTAAAGCTATAAAAAGAAGACTTCCTGTAAAAGAGGGTCATGACAACAGCTATAAAACAGAGTTTTTCTTTTTAGTCCCTCTCAAATTTCTCTTGTTCTAAAGTTCCAGATTCTGTACTACTTGACATTTACTCGTGCACTAATCCTCTCAGCTACCATCTAGTTCTACCAATTTTTTCTTTTCTAGTCAGCTTAGGTGATGTCTTTGATATCATGGCCACCATCATGTCATGGATGTCCAGTCAAGTAAGTTGCCATTGCTGATAACCATCAAGATGTGGCTGACTTGACAGTGCTGCCAAAGTCAACTGAAGGTTTTGCCACCACTACCTTATGAAGGGGATGCCTCTAAAGGTACCAGGGTACAGCCTATATTTGATATCATCCCATCTCTGGCATTTCCAATTCCAGATGTGGATGCTGGTTATCCGCTGTTCCAACTGTGGAATCCATTCTGTTTCCTTGTGGTTTTTACTTTAGTCCCCTTTCTCTACAACACAGATATGAGGACGTATCTGTGAGGGGACATGCTGGGAGGCAGAACCAGGTTAGCCTCAGATACACTCCCTGATTTGTTCTGGGATCTTTCTTATAGGTTTCAATGCTCTCTTACCTGAGGCCATGTTTTGTGTTTAGAGGTGCTTTGGCCCATCACAGGAGGCTCCTCACACCCCTCATCATGTTTAGACTCATCTTAGTCACAGCATGGAGTTCAGGCCTTCATGTCAGCTATGTGGATGATAGTATTCATAGTCCTTTCATTTGCATTTGGTCCTTGGAGAAATATTAGTGCGTATATCATTAAGATGATTAGTTTCTGTCTCAAACTCAGTAAAAATTCCAGTATTGAAAGGGAGATGTGCTTGTCTCTGTTATTTAAATATCCATTCATGTATTTATATGTTGCTTCATTCAGCACATATTTAATTAGTAACTACTATACACCAGGGACTGTTCTGGGATTGAAGACATACCAGTGACCAAGACAGACAAAATTTTTCCCTTCTTGGAGTTTACCTTCCCATGGGCAGACAACAAATAAACCAACATAGTGATTTCAGATAGCACTAAATTCTCTGAAGAAAGACAACCAGAAAGGGAATCAAGAGTGACAGTGGGCGCAGGTGTGAGGGGACACTCTTTGACATAGGGTCAGGGAAGGCCTCGCAGAGTCTCTGAAATATCAAACTTTTCGTCCTTTTACTTGCAGGTAGTCCCTTCTGGGTGTGTCACGAAATGAGCGGGGGAGGTGATTAGATCTGTGTGCTGAGGTCAGAGTTATCATCCTCTTTCAATAATCAGTTCAGAGTCATTGGCACATAAAAGAAAGGGGACACTGACACTGTAGGTTTCAGGAAGAAAAAATGGGCCTGACTTTTTTCCATATAGAAGTTATTGAGGTTTCCAGTAGCCTCTTCTGCCCCCCACCTCCCATTCTCAGCATGATCTTCACCTTCTTACACCAGGACATAGTGTAGCCCTCATTTAATTGTATGTAACTAGAATGTAGTGTGTTGTTCAAATAAACAAATGCACAAGGCATTTTCTCAATGCTTATATAGTCTTCCTAACTATTTTGCACAGGTGAGTGTCCTAGTTCACAGAGCTAGTAATAGTAATGAGAACTACTCAGAGTGACTACCTGCTATGTGCCAGGGACAGCAAAAAAGTATTTTTACCACATACTCACTCCAATTTTTCTAGGAAACAAGCGTTAGTATGCTCATTATATGTTGGAGGAAGTTGAGGTTGGAGAGATGAAAAGACTATCAAGTCACATAAATACTGAGTATAATTTTGTGCCTGATTCCCAAACACCATTCACTTTCCATCAAATGATGATCATTCCGAAGGTGAAATCAGGAATTTGTACGTGACCCCAGAACCACTATGATCTGAGTCACGGAAGAACAGCAGGTTCAGAATTCAAACTCAAGTCTCTAGATTGCATCCTATCTAAGAGCATAGGCCGTGGTGGGGGTCACAGAGATCTGGGTTGAAACCGTGGAACTTACTAGCAGTGTGACTATGGGCAATTTATGGAGCCTTTCTGATTCTCGGTTTTCCAATCTATAAATGGGCATAAGAAACACCTACCTCAAAGGGTTATTTGGGAGAATTAAATAATGCATATTCTGTTTTTAGAGTAATTTTTGGTGCATGTGAATTTCTCAGTACTTTTTAGCCATTATCATTCTATTTCACTGTGGGAGACCCTACTATTGCCAGTCCACAGCCAACCACCCACTTCCTTGCAAAAGACACCACAATTCTCTGTAGCTCTCAAGCAACCACAATACCCGATAGGCTTGACCCTCTCCCCATCCCTGGGAGGTAGATTATGATTGGTCTAAGTCAGAAGTTCTCAAAATGTGGTCTGAGAATGAGCAGTATTGACATCACCTGGGGGCTTGTTAAAAATGCCCATGTTCAGGGGCGCCTGGGTGGCTCAGTTAGTTAAGCATCTGCCCTTGGCTCAGGTCATGATCCCAGGGTCCTGGGATTGAGACCCCAGGGTGGGCCCTCTGCTCAGTGGAAACCCTGCTCCTCCCTCTCCCTCTGCTGCTCCCTCTGCTTGTGCTCTCGCTCTCTCTCAAATAAATAAATAGAATCTTTTAAAAAATGCACACATTCAGATCCACCCAATGTCTACTGAATCAAGAACTCTGGGAGTACACCCTGGCAATCTGTGCTTTCATAAACCCTCTGGGTGACTGTGTTAAAGTTTAAAAACCACTGATCTAAAGCATCTGTGATCATCTTATTCCCCTTTCCAATAACTGGGTTAAGCATGACCATAGGACCTGAGAAGGAGTTAGCTGGGGAGGGGAAGTGTGCTGAAGTTCTTTGCACATTTAAAGAGGTGCATTCTCCTTTGCAGGATGCTATTTGCGGTGTATGGAACACCTGGAATTATTCCTGCTACTTTGAAACTATGAAGAAAACGTTTCTTAAGAAAGGGAGAGCAGAAAGGTAGAAAGAATTGGATCCTTGTTAACGCTGCCGAGCTGCTGAATTAGCCAACCTCTGGACTTTCCCTTATGTGCTATGATAAAATTATTGATATGTAAGCTACTTCTAGTTGGTTTTCTTATTTGCAGTTGAAAACAAACTGTCTGATATTCCCACATAACAGTTGTCTCTGTGTAAACCAGCACTCTGAAATGTGCAAAGATTATGGTGCACAGAAAATATGAGCTTTAATCACAGTCATTATTTATTTTAGTTTTCTTTAAAATTCTTTATATTTATTTAGTTTTATTGGTGGTGGAGGGGCAAAGCATTCATTTTGTTTTTTTCATTGGACTCTGGACGAGCCAAGAAGATGTCAGACAGCTAGAGGAAGAGACACTTAGTTCTTCCCATGTGTCTAACGATCCGGATGTTTGGCTTCTGAAAATGAAAACATCAGGAGCATGAAGCAATGTTTTCACTTTTCAGCTAGATTTTAGTATCATCTTGAGACCGTTATTAAAAAGAGCCAGGAATAGGGCACCTGGGTGGCTCAGTGGGTTAAAGCCTCTGCCTTCGGCTCAGGTCATGATCTCAGGGTCCTGGGATCGAGCCCTGCATCGGACTCCCTGCTCAGTGGGGAGCCTGCTTCCTCCTTTCTCTCTCTGCCTGCCTCCCTGCCTACTTGTGATCTCTCTCTGTCAAAATAAATAAAATAAAAAATCTTAAAAAAAAAGAGCCAGGAATAAAGGATTTATGCAAGAAATAGGATCACCCTAGAGCATCAATGGCAAGGTACCCTGCCCGTCCAGCAATGACTTCCTTCATGTTTTCAATCATTCAAAAGAACTGAAATCTGCTGGGTTCAGGGTACTGTGTTATGTGTGTGTGTGTGGGTAGTTATGACTTCATATGTAAATATTACTTCATAGACAGACCGTCTTTGTCTTCCAGGAGCACATAGGTTAGCAGGGAACAACTGGTACAATGAAATAAATTGACGTGGTAGAGATTGGTAAGTTATTGGAGTGTGGAGAAAGGAGCCACCATTCATCTTGTTATTCAACACGTACTCATTGTTGTTTAATGACGAAGATGCTGTCTTTGGGGGTATAGTCTTTAGGCTTTGGGGATACAGCGATAAGCATTACCAGCTCTGGTCTCTACTCTCACGAACCTTACAGTCTAAGGGGAAAGACACAAATGTATAAACAAACACACGGTTATAAATTCAGATCATGGGATGAAAGGAAAGTACTGTGCTATCAGAGAGAGTAATTGGGGTGATGCAATTTGCTTTGGGTGTTCAGGAAAGGACTCTCTGAGGATGTGACATTTAAGTGAAGACCTGAAGGGTGAGTGGGAGTGAGCGTGATTAAGTTTGGGGGAGGCGGGGGAGGAAAGGTTAGAAGCATCTTCTTATAGGAAGTGGCACTAGAGTGGAATCTCAAAAGTCAAATTGGTGTGGTATAAAATGCCTCTATCTGTGAACATAGAGAAGACTGTAAGGCATATACTAAAATGCTAACAGGGTTTTATCTCTGGGTAATGGGATTGTGTCTACTTTTAATTTTCTTGTTTCTGTTTTATTTACTTTATTTTTGGTATACTTTCTAATAATAATATAATAATAATAATAAAGTTACTTTAAAAAAGTAATCCTAAAGAGAAGGAGAGGAAAAGAGGGTGTTTTCAAATAGGCAATGATGGGGTCGAGGTTTAGGTGTACGTGTCTCTGGCCAGGCAGAGGTGGGGCAGGTAGGTTGTATTGCCAGGCAACAGCTTGCAGTGTTTAAATAACTGCTCCTTACTTGAATGTCTTCTTAATGACCACAGCATGGCAGTAGGGATGGAGGTGAGAAATGAAACAGGAAAGTAGGCAAGAGGTCAGGCTGGGAAGGACCTTTGTGGTTAGGAAGAGTTTCAGGTCAATATGGAGTAATGTGAACAGTTCTGTATTTTAGAGACACACCCCTGGTGACGGTGGAGAGATTATGTGGGACAATGGTCGTCGGAAGGGTGAGCAACATAGGGCAGGTCAGGGGAATGTTGTTGTTGTTTTTTTAAGTGGTGCATTCAGCAGAGTGACCTCAACTGCTTTTCATGGCTTATTGGCAAATTTGGTGATTGTAGTTTGTATGGACCAGTGCAGCCAAATTAAGTGATTAAAATATTAGCTTCAGATGACTAATTTAGGACCAGTCTGATGGGGCACCTGGTTGGCTCATGTTAAACATCCAACTCTTGATTTCAGCTCAGATCATGATCTCAGGGTCGTGAGATCGAGCCCCACATCCAGCTCCCTGCCCAGTGGGGAGTCTGCTTCTCTCTCCCTCTGCCCCTCTACCTGCTCTCTCTCTCTCTCAAATAAATAAATCATTAAAAAAAAAAATAAAAAAGACCAGTCTGATGCCAAATGACTGGGTGGGTGCAATTTGTCCCGTGTGGGTCTTAGAAGGATCAAGAGCACCTGTCCTTTTCCTACCTTAGTGAGAGATCAGAATGAGGTCACGTCTGTAGAATGATTGATTTCCTCACACACAAATGTCACGGAAGTATACACAGTCATTATTATTTTCTCTGATGCCAACTTTCTGTGCAGGTTTTAATTTTGTCCATTCGTTTCAACCAAATCTGAAGTCTCCATGACTACAATAGAAGAACAGAAGGAAAAGAATACTTCTGTCTCAGAACATCCTAAATGGCATTGTTTATTGTAAAATGTGGATATTTTAAAGGATGCCCACATTTTAAAAGGTGTAAATGCTGTTCATATGGTGTTCCAAGCCAGGGACCCATTTTTATGTTCTAGTCGTGGGTGACATGTGAACACATTGGGAGGATATATCAATAAAGACCCTAGAAACAGACTAAAGGATTCATGGTAGAATTCAGACGCAGCAAGATATGTTTATTTACTTAGCTCCTAGGGCAGGGTCTGGGCTCTCTGGGACCTGAGTAATAAGGTTAAGTGTAGCCATGGATTGACGTCCAAGTAGTTGTATGAGTTTACATTCTGAACACCTGGATAAAAACTCCAGGAAAAACTGTCATGTTTTCGTGCGTTCTTCGTGGGTGTATAGCTAGCCTTCCCAGCATGTTTAGGATATGATGATAAGTCGTTATCTTTTTTTCCAAGAGGCAATGAGTGTGTTAGAGGCTTTGCAGTTAGATTTGAGTCCTAGCTAAGCCACTTATTACCTATGTGAACTTGGACAAGTCCCTTGACATCTCGGCTTAGATTTCCTCACTTGTTAAACAGGAGTAACAAAGGCCATCTTCAGGATTATTGTAGGGAAATAAATAAGATAATATTTATAAAGTCCCAGGCATTGAAGAAAGTCTTTAATTTAATTGTTATTATTATGTGCACTTTTAAGTTGCAGAGAGCTATGCATGCAGCTACTCAAGAATTTTTTTTTTTTTTTAAGTAGGCTCCACGCTGGGCTCCAAGCCCCAGTGTGGGGCTTGAACTCACAACCCTGAGTTCAAGACCTGAGCTGAGATCAAAAGTCAGATTAGGGGTGCCTGTGTGGCTCAGTCAGTTAAGCAGCTGCCTTCAGCTTGGATCATGATCCCAGGGTCCTGGGATCGGGCCCTGCACCAGGCTCCTTGCTCAGTGAGGAACCTGCTTCTCCCCTGCCTGCCGTTCCCCCTCCTTGTGCTTGCTGTCTGTCTGTCTCTCTCTCACTCACTCTCTGTGTCAAATAAATAAATAAAATCTTAAAAAAAAAAAAAGAGATGCTTAACTGATTGAGCCACCCAGGCGCCCTGCTACTCAAGAATTTTTATTTCTAAACATAACACAAATGTGAAGCGTAAGAGTGGTGGAAAGCTGAGGAGGAAAATGGAGACTGACATGGTGGGAAGCCAGAGTTAGGGTTTCCTGGTGTTCAAGGAGCTGAGATCTCAGGCTATGTGCAGCATCTGAAAATTCAAGGAACTTAGCCAATCTCTGGGGCCAGCATGTTCCTGGTTGTCAAAGCAGATCCCAAGTGCTTGGCAGACAGGGGCGTTAGGGTGATGCCTGCCTGCAGCCACATCCCTAAGCTGGGTGGTCCCACAGCTGAAGGTGGGGCCAATGCCGGTTGCCCCCGGTCCACTGAGTAGCTCTCTTGCTGTTTGTCACTGGCGTGTGTCCCCAGCCACTTCTCAGTCCTCTTTTCCTTCCTCCTGGGTCTTGTCCTAGTCAGGTGTTCTGCTTCCAGTCAGGTACCCAGTCTGTGTCCTATTTTGGTTCTCAGCTTAAAGAGAGCAAACTTCGGCAAAGGTATTTGCTGACAAGGTGGGACCTGTGTTGTTTGGAAAAGAACCCAGAAACTGGAAAAATTACATTTTAATGGCAGAATGATAGGCAACAGGTTGACATTTGACATCCAGGGGCTCCATCTAGCATTTGTGATTAGAACATGTCATGATGCCATGGCCAAACTTTCAGCTCAGAAGGCCATTACTTGCCAGAAGTAGTGTTTTTTAGCTCTCACCAGAAGGAGGGACATAATCAGGGGAAGGCTTCAGTGCAGGGAGGTGCTGGCTCATCACCTGTTCACTTCCAGCCTGATGCATTTTGGGCTGATAGCGACTTTAACTGCAGAGCAAGGTGCTTGTGTGATGTACTCTGGCTGCCTCCTCCACCTGCTCAAGTCAGGAATCCCACGCAAGGGGATGTCATGTAAGGGGGTGTTCCCTCTGACTTCCTGATGCCTGTTGCTCTGCATTGTCGGGAAGGTGCTGGGGAGAGGTGCCGGGGAAGGGGGCAAAATGGACTCTAGAAACGTAGAAAATGCTGTGGTGGGAGACTCTTCTCAGGGACTGTTGATTTCTAGGACAATGTGGAAATAATATTACTACTACCCATATTTTTTGGATCACTTTCTGGTTTTCAGGCTCTGTGTTGAACACTTTTCATGATGTACTACTGAACACCTGTTGTTTGTGCTTTTCCTGCATTCCTCCTCAGCTTCTGGTAATACCACATGGGTTTTTCTCTTGGGACCTACCCATCCCCCAGTGTATGTGATCTTTGAGCACCTGTTGTGTTCACCTCTTCTTCACCCCATTGGTGATGGTTATAGGGATGGCCGGACACATGACACCTGATGCTGGACAGATGGGATTGACAGCAGTTTCTTAGTCATATATATTCATATATACCGTGGGGAGGAGGAGACCACATGTCACACAGAGCCACATGGGGGTTGCACTTGGGAGTAGAGTAAACCAGAAGGGGCTGTGGGAGGCAAACTTCATAGTATCAAGAGGACAGGGTGGCCCTTGGTTCTCACATGAAGATGGACTGGGTTGTTTGAATAATTCCATGAGTTGGCAGGGAACTGAAACCAGCTACTCAGGGATAAACAGGAATTGCACTCTATGGTGACTGTTTGATACAAAGGGTCATTTGTATCAAATGGTTAGGGGACCTTATTTGCAGGAATGGAGGGGGAGGAGAATGAATCTGTGGTTAGGCCACTTGAGGTCCTCCATGTTTTCCTCAGATGTCAAGGCACAGGTAATATTGGATCTTAATTTTAGGCCTTACACCACTCCTGTGAATCCAAGTTCTGTGCCTTCCCCTGGTAATGAGGATGGGTGTGCGACCTATTCTGGACCAATCAGGGTCTCTCCCGTGGAAATACAAAACTTGAGTTCAATGAAACAAGGTGGTAAAAATGAGTAGGGTTGATTAGTCCAGATAGGGCTGCCCTGGGGGAAATTGTTCATTTCTGAAACTAAGAATCTTGGTGTTTTCCTAGACCGTGCTTTTTCTGGGACCTGAGCATTCCAGTTTTTCCTCTTGAGTTTGGGAGCTGTCTCATTGGTTAAGTTGTCCAGAGTTGGATTCTATAGCTTGCAACCAAAAACTGTAATGTTTCACATTTATTTGACATAATAGCCCTAAAGGATAGTGGTTTTTATTATCCCTGTTTTAAAAGATGAAGAAACTGAAGCAAAGACACTGTTAGGCTTTCCTGAGTTCACAAAGCAAGTAAAGGGCAGTAGTGAGACTTGAAAAAAAGAAGAACTAACTTGGCAATAGTTTGCAACTTGGTGTCTTCTTAAAGACAGAGAATAGGGATAGCTTGTCAGAAGTAAAATTCCAGCTAGGTAACGAAGTGCCAATGAGATCCAGTGTCATTCAGTGACAATGCCAGGGGCCCCTCCCCCAACGTTGGAGGTATCCATCCAGCCTTTGGCCCTACAGTTCACCAAGAGCTGAGGAAACCTAGTCCCTGGGTTCTAAAGGAAATTAGGTGTGAGGCACCATACTGACGTGGAGACCATAATCAGAACCTAAAAGGGAAATGTCTTCCTTTCAAAGGGCTCTGATGAGTTTGAGCCAAGCATACTGTGGCTTGAGTGGGAAGAGCGTGTGTGTGCATAGCTCAGAGATTCTTGTGTCTTTTCCCTTAGTTAGCACTCATCCTGGGCTTTTGTGAGCGAAGAGAGATGGGTTGAGGAGAGCAACATTGGTCAGAGTGTAAATGATGAGACCCTGGGTTTTCCCACTAAGGACATAAGACTCATAAAATGGGGATTTTTGCAAGAGAGGTGTATGATGTCCTATAACGGATAAAAAAAAAACACCCCACAACCCTACATGTACATAAATGTACATACGCAAAAGGAGGAGGAAGGGCAGGAAAAGGACCAGCCACTAAAACCAAAAAATAGGAGAAGGAGGTATGTGGAAAATGAGAAAAGGCATGTCTTTAGGGTCACTCTTTCTGGGTCAGAGGATGTCGGCTGTCCCGGCATTCCACACAGGCGATTCTTTCCTTCCCCTGCCCTCTGCCTGTGGAGAACTGCTGAGGGGAGCTGTGTGGCAGTGAGCGGATGTTGGGGCAGCAGTGTCTTCCTGGATACTCATTCAGAAGTCACCACCTCAGGCCTGTGGTCAGACAGGAAGCGGTTTCTTGCCGACACATGGCTCTAGCCCTTAGGGTGAGAGCTTGTGGTAGCCCCGAGCCCTGTTCTGCACTGAGGCCCAAACTTACTTCCCAGTTTGCAGTCAGTGGATCTCAGCAGGGTCTGGGAGCCTCAGGGCCGCAGGACATAATCGGCCTCTGTGTGGAGCCAGCCTGGTGGCGGGAGAGACAGAGCCGTGTTAAGACACGCAGAGCTAAAATCATCCGCCCTTATTTCTGCAGCTGAAAGACACATGCTGTGAAAGTCATGGGTATTATGCTGTCGGTCCATTGATGGCTTCAAACCCCTTGTCTGAGCCATGATTTCATCTCAGGGTTGGGGGAGCCCAGGCACGCCTCTGTAGAGAGGGCTGCTTCTCAGCACAGGGCTAACAGTGGCTGTGAGCCAGGGCCCGTCTCTCCTTCATGCATCTCCTTGAAGGACACCATAGGGCCCAGGCCAGGCTTTCCTCTCCACTACAGCCTGGGAGGTACTATGAGCAGAAATTCTTTTGTCGGGTCACATTGTGAAGAGATGAGGTCACTGAGTGGAAGACACAGAAGGAAGCAGACTTTTCCTGGTTGGTTCTTCAACTAACTAGCACTTCCCCCCAAGAGTTGCTACTTGCTTCACCTATTGGTTATAAATTTGGAGTTGGACTCCTTGGTTCACTGCCAGCTGCACTGCTTACATGCCATGCGACCTTGGCTTAGCCTCTCTCGGGCTCATTGTTATCACTGGGCAATGATAAGCCTACCTCACGCGTTGTTGTGATGATCATAAGAAATAATCCACATAAAAAATATAGCACCATGTTGGCGAATAGCAAGTATCTAATACCTGCTACTTACTGATGATGATGACCAGATAGTTGTCTTAGGTTCCTCTGCCCCTTGAACTTTTTCTGGGCACAGCATGGAGATCATCTGGTTTCACATTAGGAACCACTGGAATGATTATCCTGATGGCAGGTAGAAGTAGGGGTAGGAAAAGGAATAAAGATGGTTTGACAAATACTGAAATCAAGTTCTTGACACTTCTGGGCACCCTACCTTGCTTCATACTTGGATTTGGACTTCTAGGTTCAAAACCAAGCTCAGATGCCCAATGTTCTTAGAAAGCTGGATTTCTAGGTTCAAAGCCAAGCTCAAATGGCCAATGTTCACAGTTGCTCCAGTGTTCTTAGTGGGCAGGAGGCCATGTTCCTCAGCTGGACCAGCTCCGAGCAAAGCAAAGTAGAAAGGCTGACTTTGCCTCTCCTGCCGGCTTCCTCAAGGCCCCGTTTACGATAGTGGTATCCTCCAAGGCATGTGGGGTCTTCATGATCTTTTCTAGTTCCTATCAGTACCTTATTTTAGAAAATGATCTGAAATAAATTCACACTGAGATGTAAATGACTGATAATTTAAAGTGTTGCTTCTTCAGTGGAATTGGGATTTTCATATAAAATAACATTCTCCCCTATTAATTTTAAGAGAAGGGAAGGTATTCCAGGGACATCAGGTCTTCCTACTTAGGTGGTTAATTACCTTCTTTATCTTGGTCCTCAAATCTCTCCTGTGCGGCTCAGCTTTCGTGGGTGGCATGATTAGCACTGGCTGAACAGGAGAGCCAAATTATTTCCCTGATTTATAGGATCTATTTCCAGAAAGTTTCTTGGGGATTCTGAGGGACCGAATCTCACCCTCTCATTCCCTGACTTGTTCCTAAAACTCTTCAGCTATAGGAGAACCTAATAACATCGAGGGCTGCTTTTTCCTTGCTGAGTCAGGGGAATGAGAGGCATGTCTGGAACTTGAATGTTTTCCAAGAATTAGAAAGGGCCGACAGTTCTCCTATACACAGACTTGCTTTAAAAGGAACCTCACCCTCCACATCCCTTGTCCTTTTATTTATGTTGTCATTTGCTTGTACATGTTCAAATATTTACTCTTACTGTAGCACTGATTCAATAAATATTATGGGATCATTTCTAAGGCTTTCTGCTTCAACGCTCTCCTGTACTAATGCTGTATACTGTAGATAGAGTAGCTTAAAAAAAAAAAAACCTGATACAGAGTAAGAATATCCATAATGTTTCTGTCATTTCACATAAAATAGTTACCTTCACTGTGTGTAAAAAAAGTCTTTTGGCCTCTGAAATGGAGTTCATAGGTCCCTTGCCAGCAGGGGCCAGGACTCCTGTTTGCCCCTGGCTTGCATGAGCATCGGTGGGCGTGTGTATTGTGAGAGCCTCTGACAATGATGCTAAAAATGTTGGCCCTTGGTAATCCTGGCTGGAGGTGCCTTTTGTGAATTCTTCACTCATTCCTCGCATGAGGACACTTTCCTTGCAATCTACCAAGGATGTCTTGAGTCTGAGATGGGCTCCTAGAAATGGGGCAGGTGCCGTGAGTCTGGGATTCACAGCTAACAAGAGACATGCCCATAACCCACACCGCCAGCTCCCTTTGGTGTAGCGGAAATGACAGAGAGGGGGTGGAAAGGAACCAGTTTCAGTGGGGTGAAGGTTTAGTTCACGGCGCCACATGTTTGTCCCACTTTCCATGTGGGTCTAAGACAGCCCTGCCCCCTTACTTGCTTTTCCCAAATTGGCATGTTTTGCTTCTGTGGCTGACTGAACTGGGGAAGGCTTCTGCCCTTGAGGGGTAGTGTAACAGATTTCAGGCACAGGGATATAAACCAGAGGGAAATCTGTGGAGGGGCTTGCCTGGAAATCGTTAAACTGAGGGCAATGTGAGACATCAAGTATTTGCTTCCTCAGTGATTAACTTGTCAGTGAATTCAGACGTGGAGTCTCAAGGGGGAAAGCTCTCCAACCCATTATCGTGAATGCTCGTGTACTTTGGGAAGTGATTCTCGTGCTATTTCATGTAAGGTGAGAAACTTGCATTTTATGCCAGCAGAGAAATCTGCAGTGTGGTTGCTGGAGAAATCACTATTTATCTGAGTCCCGCTAGGTCAAAAGCCACCTGGGCCCTGTGGATATTTGGGTTAAAAACAGTGCTATTTATGGGTGCCAGGGTGGCTCAGTCGGTTAAGCAGCTGCCTTTGGCTCAGATCATGATCTCAGGGTCCTGGGATTGAGCCTCGCCCCCATGTGTCCCCACTTCTCCCTCTGCCCCCCCACCCGCTCGTTCTCTCCCTCCCTCCCCCCCCTCAAATAAGTAAAATCTTAAAAAAAAAACAAACAGTGCTATTTAGGCTCATGTTTAAAGCGATAGTGAAATCTCAATTGTACAAATGTAAAGTCTTTACGCACTCCTTTTTAAGAAGGTAGCAAACTTCTTTAGGGCAGAGACCATCTCATTCCCACTATGTATCTCCTGCAAAGCCAAGTGCTGAGCTATCCCATTTGTTGCTGTTCAATAAATATTTGTTAAGTGAATGATGCAACTGGAGGTTTCACGTCTATAAGTTTTTATCTCAAACCAGCTTTTCTCAACACTCAGCCCAATCCACGGCCCCCTCCCTGACTTCTCAGTCAATGCATGTTGAGGGAAGGTCAACAAAACCTAATTAGGAAGGTAAATCTACATTGAAATGCACACATATAAACAAATATGCGCCAAAGGCAAATTGAAATGATTCTTTAGAATCATCTGTGGTTGGGGCGCCTGGGTGGATCAGTGGGCTAAAGCCTCTGCCTTCGGCTCAGGTCATGATCTCAGGGTCCTGGGATTGAGAACCGCATCGAGTCTCAGATCGGGCTCTCTGCTCAGCAGGGAGCCTGCTTCCCCCTCTCCCTCTGCCTGCCTCCCTGCCTACTTGTGTTCTCTGTCAAATAAATAAGTAAAATTTTAAAAAAAAGATTTGTCTGTGGTTATTATCCACGACCCTGTGCTGGCCCAATTTTTACAGATAATCAGGTTATAGTTGATATTGGTTCTGCATTTCTACTTTAGAATAGAGGGGGAAATGGGAGGATGCTATAAGCATGGATTAGGAGAAAATAAAGTTAGAGAAACACTGGAGTTGTGATGAGTTGAAAGTCCCAGACAAAAGGGTAGTATTTTTCTTAGCTGAAGTCTATACAGATTTACCATTAGGGCCCCCTGGATGATTTCTATTTGCTCTCTCTCCAGGTTGTCCAGGTGTGGGTGGTACGTAGGATCCGTGAGATCAGAACAGTTTGTTATTCAGACTAGATGCCACAACTTTCCCAGCCCTCAGAGGACAGTTCTAGTTTATAGCTACTGCAACCATGTAAGCATTTTCCCCAGAAATTTGGGTGGCAGGAAAGTGTCCTTCCCCTTTGGAGGGAAGACGCTAGAGTTTGGAGAGGTTGAAGCCCAGAGGTAGGGATCTTTTTTTTTTTTTTTTAAGATTTTATTTATTTAATGGAGAGAGAGCACAAGCAGGGGAAGCAGCAGGTAGAGGGAGAGGGAGAAGCAGACTCCCCGCTGAGCAGAGAGCCTGACTTGGGGCTCGATACCAGGACCCTGGAATCATGACCTGAGCCGAAGGCAGATGCTTAACTGAGCCATCCAGACATCCCTAGAGGTAGGGATCATTGAAAGTTATGTCAGGGCTCTGACTTGGAATTATATACTGAGTCTGGACCATTCTGGATCCCTCTATCTTGTCCTGCATTGCAAAGTGCAGGGCATGTAACACGTTCTCTGATGAATGAGTGGATGAGCACATGAATGAACTTGCTGGAAACAATCAAAGGGCTCCTGCCCTTTTGTCATTTGCCTACATATCCCAGTGACCCACTGGACTCCCATTTAGAGAAGGTGACTTACTGGGCCATGTGCTTGCAATTAGACAACTGTGATATAAGTATGCTAGGTATCACGAGACAAAAGTTTTTCTCTCTTTGGAAATATTAGGTCATCCCCATGCCTTTGACCTGGTCTAAAATTCCCATCACTATTATCACTTAGGGGTTAGATAACTAAGTTAAAGAACTGAATTTCTTTAGGAAGTCACAGAGAAATGGAATATGTCCTTATTTAGGACATCAGAGATAATGGAAATATTTTACTTAGGATTGGACCCTTACCCCTCTCCCAGGTAGCTGGTTGATTCCTTTGTTAACGAGTATATGACATACAAGGCAAGTGCTTTAAAAGCAGAGAAACCATCAGTGATGGAGGAAAGATCAGAGGACTGGCGACAACTCAAGGATTTCAGCTCAAAGACTGACTGGACTTTTGACTCTGCCTACTGAGATAGAAGACCCCGCTTCCCAGTTTCAGCCAGGCCGTGCCCCGTCACCAGCTGGAAATCAAGATCCTTTGTCAATAGCATTCCGTTTTTCCGGCTGCTGGATGTGACAGATGCTTCTAAAGACTAATCTTGAGGTCAACCCTGAAATCACAGCTCATCCCAGGAGCAACTGTAGGAACCTCATTCATGGTATGCTGTGAGGGGCAAAATGTTCCATTTGTCCCAAAGCAAGATCGGCCATGATTACGGCCCAAGAGAAGTGATAACTCTGATCTGCCTTTTCTTCAGATTCTAGTACCTTGCTGCCAGATACAGTTTCCTAAAATGCTTCTGTTATGAGGTCACAGCTCTGCTCAAGGACATCCAGGGGCTCTTGTCCATCAGCTCAAACTCCCACTCTTCTACTCTCTGCCACCAATTTCACTTCTTTGCTTCATTTGCGATAGAGCTGTGGGTAGAGGAGGAAGGGGCCCAAGTGTCACGTGGGCGCCATTTAACAGGTTTGCAAGAAAACATGACACACATGTTTGGTAAGTTTATATGACAGTTTTTAAAATAATGATTCATGATCTATATAATTTATTTATTACAATTGGAAGCTTGGAGAAGATTTTCAGCTGGGATCGGGAAAACTCACATATGAATCCCAGTTCTGCTATATTACTACAATAAATCCTTAGATAATTTAGTTTTCTTCTGGTGTCTCAATTTCTTCAGAGGCACTTTGCCCACTGGATTGTGGTGGCGATCAAATAAGTTGATTGCAAAAGAGTCTTTTCAAATATTAAATTTTAAATTCAAAGCACTTTCAGATATAAAACCCCATCAGTTAATAAAAATTAGAGATTGCATTAATTCTTAAGTAAAGTGTTGTTTCAGGGTTTTTTGTTGTTGTTGTTGTTGTTTTGGTTTTTGTACTTAATAAAATGAGAATCTAATAAAAAGTATTCGGTCTTCCTGAAACACCTATGACTTCCAGCCTCTCTGCTATCCCGTGAAGACTATGGAAACTAGACATTGGGAGAGCAGTCCCACGTCTTCTGTAGACAGAGTCAGCCTGGGGAGAACCTGGAGTCTCATCCAGGATACCACCCTGGGCTGGCATTTCCTTTTTCTTGAAAGAGAGGTCAAGACCAGTGTTCCCCTTGGTTTCATTTTAGGGAAGGGATGCTAAGGGGTCAGAAATTGGCACGCTCATTAAAATGTACAGGGACAAAGTAACTCAATCAGTTGTAGAGTGTATGTGGGGCGGGGGGGGGGACATGTTGGGGGGTCAGGTTGGGGTGAGTGGTTACACCTGCTTCCTTCCATCTTCCAGGGCAAATGGCTTTGGCTGCTGCCCAGCAACAAGCCGGTTCATCAAAGCCTTTGAGAGTGGCTTTCAAAATGTGTCAGCCAATAGCCAGACAGGACCAGCCTGACAGCCGAAGGATGCCCCCTCCCCTTCGCTAGAGCAGAGAATGGGGAAGGAGCAGATGGAGGCCCTTCTCCCCTTGGCTGGCTCTGGGGCGCATTGTTACGCATTCAGGACTCAGAAGCTGAGACCAAGGCACACTCTTCTGGCGCTTCTGCCCTTGGCCCAGAGCTCCGGAAGGAGTCTCACCAACCGCTCTGCAGTCCTCTTCATGGGGGTGTGAGGTGTCGGATCTTATCCAGGCCACGCACCCTGGAAGGGTTTGCTCTCCTATTAAATTTGCCTTTTCATGTGGCATTAATCAAACAGCTGAACCATGCTGGCGCGGCTGGAGCGCAGCATTCATTATAGGCCCCGAGGGATCCCTTTCTCCAGATTTCAGCCCTTTGGCTCCTGGAATAGAGACATCCGTCCTGCCAGGAAGGCCCCACGTCTGCAGCAGCGTTGCAGGCTGCTCAGGAGACTTTCCCTTCCCTGCATCCTCCCTGCAATCCCCATGGTGCTGTGAATCCCCTTGGACTCCTACCATCCCCGCAGCGATGAAGCTGACTTTGGGGAGCCACCGCACAGGGAGAAGAGCCTCCAACAGGGACGTGCATGAGGGTTTTCTGAGGATACAGCCATATGGTGCACGTGTAGCCTCTCCTGTAAAGTCCTTTCCCTGCTCCCTGAGGCAAGTGCCGATCCCCAGAGATGGGAGTGGGGAAAGTTCTCAGGCCCACTTCCCTTGTCCTCCTGCCACTGAGGCTCGGATCTCCAAGCTAGTCTTTGCTCCCTGGGAGGTGTCCGGAGCAGTTGGGGGTGTGCCGAAGCCTGCCTCCTCCCTCCACTCTGCACTACCTACACACTCACTGGAGCAAACTTCTCTGATTTCCAAACACTGGGCCTTGCCCATAGAAACTCCCACTCAGCCATAGCTCCCCTTTCAATATCTTTAATGTCAGATGGAATAGATGAAATGAATGAGGGCCTGCTTTGATCACCATGTGGAAAACCCTCTGGCCCAGGGACGGAGGAGTTCAGGGCGATGAAAATACAGCAAGAGGAGAAACTGCCGTGTGTGTGTATGTTTTTTAAAGATTTTATTTATTTATTTGAGATGGAAAGAGGGGAGAGGGGGAAGCAGGCTCCCTGCCCAATGTGGGGCTTGATCCCAGGACTCTGAGATCATGACCCGAGCCGAAGGCAGACACTTAACCAACTGAGCCACCCAGGCACCCCTTAATTCCAGTGTAGTTAACATACAGTGTTATATTGGTTTCAGGGGTACAGTGTAGTGATTCAACACTTCATACATAACTCAGTGCTCATGGTGACAAGTCCACACCTAATCCCCTTCACCTATTTCTCCCATTGCCCCACCTACCTCCCCTGTGGTAACCATCAGTTTGTTCTCTGTAATTAAGAGTCTGTTTCCTGGTTTATTTCCCTTTGTTCATTTATTCTGTTTCTTAAATTCTACATATAAGTGAAATCATATGGTATTTGTCTTTCTCTGACTTATTTTGCTTATCATAATACCCTTTAGCTCCATCCATGTTGTTGTAAATGGTAAGATTTCATTTTTTATGGCTGAATAATATTCCATTGTAAAGATAGATAGATAGATAGATCTCACATCTTCTTTCTCCATTCATCTGTTGACAGACACTTGGGCTTCTTCCATAATTTGGCTATTGTAAATAATGCTGCAATAAATAGGGGTGTTTTCATATTCTTCATGTAAATACCCAGTAGTATAATTACTGGATCATAGGGTAGCTCTATTTTTAATTTTTGGAGGATCCTCCATGCTGTTTTCCACAGTGGCGGCACCAGCTTGTATTCCCACCAACAGGGCACAAGGGTTCTTTTTCTCTGAACATCCTTAACAATACTTGTTGTTTCTTGTGTTTTTAATGTTAGCCATTCTGACTGGTGTGAGGTGATCTCTCATTGTACTTTTGATTTGCATTTCCCTGATGATGCGTGATGTTGAGCATCTTTTCATGTGTCTGGTTGGCCATCTGTTTGTCTTCTTTGGAGAAATGTCTGTTTATGTCTTGTGCCCATTTTTAATTGGGTTATTTGTTTCTGAGGTGTTGAGTTGTACAAATTCTTTATATATTTTGAATACTCTTTTTCAGATATGTCCTTTGTTAAAATGGAGAGGCTGCTTTTAATATGAAAGAATGAATCAGAATGCACAAGTCCTAGCTCTGTCTATTCAATAACCCGTCTTCTGCTTAACCTTTTGCAGGATTGTAAAAAGAGAGTCTAATTTCATCCAAATAAATAGTGTATGTTTCTCTAGTGGGTTTTTTTTTGTTTTTTGTTTTTTGTTTTGCAGACATACAGTATGTCTCTGAGCACTTACATAGACACGCTGACTATACGGAACTACACATTCGTTATGGAGATGTGTGCACACAGTTGCTAGTTCTTCCTGTTCCAATTTCCTCAGTAAATTCTGTGCTTATGAAATAAGACTTATTTCAGGGTTAAATAAAATAATGATAAGGATCTGACTCCAGCTGGGACCACCTTGTCCTTTTCTTATTCAGTACTGGTGAAATTTTGAACACTGAAAAAGGACTTAGCCCAGTAGCAAATTCACCTTCACTTAAATAATATTGCTGTTTTTTTTTCACCCACAAAGAGGAAAAGTCCTGGGGGAAGGCATATGTGACTTTAATCTTGGAGGGGAAATAATTCTCCATCACAGAAGGACTTTATGGAATTCTTTTTCAGTTTTCCAGAGAGAAGGCATGATTTTTCTTTAAGGAAATTTCAAGTAGGAAGTAAGAATAAATGATCTATTGAGGGCTTCTCTGTGGCAGACATTTCTGTAAGTGTAAAGATATCAACTCACATACGATCCCTGTTTTACGGTTAGGAAAACTGAGGCACAGCTGGGTTGAGACATGTGGGTAAAGTCACACAGCTTTTAAGTGGTGGAGTGGGGATTCAGATGAAGACAGTGTGGTTCCAGAACCTGCCCTCTTTAGTCCTAAGATGGATTCAATAAGACAAAAATCTAAACAGAGAAACAAACCCTACAATGACCCAGCTGGTGTCAGCCCCTTATTCAAAGTCTATCAACTAGTTTCTAGAATCTGCATGGCTTTGGCTTCTTACTTCTCCCTGATTTTATGTTGTTTTTCATTCTGTTAACCAGCACGTCCTGTGCCAGAGGGTAGCAGGGGAAGGGAGAGACAGCAGAACTCACATCCGTTCACTTTCAATGATCATCAGCCATTCTAGAAACTGTCAAGTGGGGAAAATGATTATTTATGTCATCCTGCCCAGTGATACCTATGGTTCCCTGAATTAGAGACATTATTCATGCATTAAAGATTTTGGAAACCCTACCCTTTCTCATGGCTTTTCTTTTCTCCTAACTCAATTTGAAGCATTTTAATAAGCACTCGGTTGGCCTTTGGCAAGGAAGAGTCATGGACCACTACATTTGCTCAGTTATAAGATTCCATCAATTGAAAGACAAGCTATGTTTTTAATACAGCTTTATTATTTGAGGGGCACTGACACGGATGGGGGTCACCAACCTTACCACGTTATAAGTCCATGCTAATTATAACACATCTTACTACAGAAATGTTAAAATGTGAGGAAAAATGTGTTTTATAATTGAGAAAATGTATTTTATTTCCATCTTTCAAATAAGGAATAAGCCTTGTTTAGGTAGTATTTTGTAAGGGTGCCTCTTACGTGGTCTGCCCTCTCTGGGTAACAAAATTTTGATTACAGTAGTCAGCTGGAGTTCAGTCTGGTTCAGATGTCTATTTTTAACAATAGCTGAAGGGTTGCTCTTTTTCAAGACAAGAGAAAGATTATTTAAGAATAAGGGAACTGACTCATGGAAGGGGTCAGAGCTTCCTTCTTGTTAGGAAGGGGCTGACTTTGGGGGCTGCCCCTTAATGGGCTGGAAATTGAAATTGAGTGGAGATACCTACCTAAGGCAGAAGGATTGGAAAAGTCAAGGGAGGTGAGACAGGTTTGAGATCACCAGGGTAAGTAGAGAAATCCAAACTCTAGAAATAAATTCAGACCTAAGGGTTTAGAATAAGAGACCAGGTTTGGAGCAATAGCAATTGAAAACAAAAGATGGGCTTATTAGGTCATCATTGAGAAAGGCTTTGGGATGTATATGTTGATTAAATTAATAAATGAACCGTCTCTTGTGCAGAGGTTCATTTGTTCATTCATTCATCCTTTCAACACATTTTATATTGAGTATATTTGGGTATAGATGCTCACAAGTGGGTAGATGCAGGTGTGCGATTCTATGGAAGATTTGAAATTCCACATCTACCAAACGCAGGGTATAGAAGTGGTTTACTAAACATATATCTTAAGCATGTGTACAACATGTACACTAAACCGTAGTGTGTTCTGCGATTTATGTCCAACGTCTCATATATAAGAGTGCGGGGTGCAGACGGGAAATGTCTCTTCTGGTCAGGTCGTAGCTCTCTTATTCTTTCATTTGCTTCTGCATTGTCTAGTGACCACTTCTGTGTACTGGGCCGTTCATGTTAGGTATCAGTCTCAGAGGGAATGCTTTTTAAAATGTCTGTTTAAGAGTGATTATAAGTAGTGTTGCAGTTTCTCAGAATTCAGACTTGGTCCACAGAGTCCCCTCAATAAGATTCCTGATCTCCATTAGCTGTACCGTTCTGAGTGTGCTGGAATGGAGGAAGATCATTTTCCCTTAACTGTGTTCAAGGAAAATGTGAGCTGGCAGCTATTCGTTATAACATGTTCACTTTTATGGTGCTGCAAATTTATCTCACTTGTATCTGCTGCAGTGGTGGGAGGGGTCAGAATCTGGTCTAGTGTAGGCTTCCAGGTCAGTCTGGAAAAAAGACTAACCCCCTTTAGGAGTGGTTATAAATGCTGAAATATCCCTCTAGGTGTTCTACCACATAATTGTTTTGTATATGCAGTGTTGTAGGCTAGTGATTCCCAAATCAAGTCCATGCATAGGTGCCAAAGATAAATCACTGGTCACAGGAAAATGAAAGAAAAAAATAGCACAGTGTGTGTGTGTGTGTGTGTGTGTGTGTGTGTGTGTGTGTGTGTATGGGCATATGCATGTGTCTGTGTTTAAATATTTCTTTATATTAATATTTATGTACCTAAATGTGGGTGCTGGGCTGCCAACTGTACTTTCATGGGAAGAATTATCTTTCCTTCAGGGATTATGTCCTGTATGTTTTTGGCATCAAAATTATCTTTATTTTATAAAATGATGGCAATGGTAGATAAATTTTTAATGTTCTTATTTGGAAAAATGAGAGTGTGATGGCCTTGTGGTTGCCATTTGGGAATTTTTTTTAAAGATTTTATCTATTTATTTGACACAGAGAAAGAGATTACAAGAAGGCAGAGAGGCAGACAGAGAGAGAGGAGGAAGCAGGCTCCCTGCTGAGCAGAGAGCCTGATGCGGGGCTCGATCCCAGGACCCTGAGATCATGACCTGAGCGGAAAGCAGAGGCTTTAACCCACTGAGCCACCCAGGTGCCCTGCCATTTGGGAATTTTATAAATGTAACTGGGCCATGATTTACAGGTCTGGAAATTGCCAAGAGCTACACTAGGGACTGTGATGGGCAAAGCAGGATGACTGTTTGCTCTCTAAGAGTAAGCAATTCCTGTGTAAAAATTAGCCACTTCAGTAAAATCGCCTGCACAAAGTTAACTTCCAAAGCTGTGTTTGATAAGTGGCCTATGCCTTGGTAGGTGAGTAAATTAGTATACCTATTATATAACCACCCTGAGACAAAGAAAGATTGTCCAAGGTTTCAGAAGGAACAAACACAAATTGAGGTTCTAATAAAGCCTGGATTTCATTTAGTTACTTATGTCAATTTTTGCTCTTCGATGTTAGAAATGAAGTTGAGGGGGTACAATAAAAACGACTGGTGTTCAGGGAATGGAGCTAGAAGTACCCAGAATGGGCTTCGAAATATGGGCTACTCCATGATGTATCAGTGAGCTTTTGCTGTGTAACAAAACATCCTAAAACTTCTTGGTTTAAAACAACCACCATTTATTGAAGTCCTAATGATGTAGGTCCTTGGGCAATCTTGGTTGGGCTGGCTTAGCTGATCTTGTTCATGTGTCCATAGTCAATTGGTGGATTGGCTGGTGGCTAGCTTATCTAGTATGACTTCACATGTCTGGCAGTTTCCTGGCTGTTGGTTGGTGTGACAGTGGTGACTAGGTCACATGTTTCTATTCATCTAGTAATCTAGTGTGGATTTCTTCACATGGTGGCTGCAGGATTCCAAGGTAGCAAGAGACAGAAAACGCCAGTTCACAAGTGCTTCTCAAACCTCTAGTTGTATCATATTTGCTCTTGTCTGATTGGTTAAAACAAGGTACATGGCCACATCTAGAATCAGTGCAGGAGATTATCCAAGGGCATGGGTACAGAGAGCTGTGAACAAACCAAGGGCCATCACTTCCACTGTCTACACTCATGGTGATAGATAATACCTGAGTAATGGTCTTATCAAATTCCTAGGCACCCTTTGTCCAAAGTCTTCCAAGGATTTATTCCAGATGAGCAGGGGAAATGTAGTACAGGATTGTAGAATTATGGAAATGGAAGAAAATGTGTAGATAACGTAGCTTAGCCCTGTCATTTAGTAGAAGAGGAAATGGAGACCCAAAGAAGTTGGATGGTTTACCCACAGAGAGCTAGGACAGATAAATGTTTTAGACATCTATGCCTATACTGTGGGAATTTAATCTTGGTTAAGAAAGAAAACTCCAGGGGACGCCTGGGTGGCTCAGTCGGTTAAGTGGCTGCCTTCAGTTCAGGTCATGATCCCAGGGTCCTGGGATCGAGTCCCACATCAGGCTCCTTGCTCAGCGGGGAGCCTGCTTCTCTCTCTGCCTCTGCCTACCCCTCTGCCAGCTTGTGCTCTCACCCTCTCTCTCTGACAAATGAATATATAAAATCTTAAAAAAAAAAAAGAAAAGTCCATTTCATCTTTGATTTTTTGAACACATGGGATGAGGTGAGAAAAACAAAGTGAAACAAGATATAGTTTCTGCTTTCATAGGGCTTATAGTCTAGTGGGAATATGCAGACAAGAAATCAGATAATTAAAATAACACACACACACACACACACACACACACACACACNGGAAAAGTATAGGATGTTACAAGGAGTCAAGGGGGGGGCATGAATCCTGAGGGAGCAGGTGGGATATCCGAGAGTAGTCTAACCTGCTTACATATAAACTCATTAATTTTCATAACATCCCTATGACGCAGGTGCTATGAGTATCCCTATTTCACGGGAAAAGAAATTGTGGCACAGAGAGGTTAAGTGATGTGCTTGAGGTCACAAAACCGGTAAGTGGCAGAAGTGGAATTTGTATACAGAGTACCTGTTCTTGATGTACCAGAATCTATGTTCTTTATCACTTCTTTCTGCTGCCTGTGGAATTGGGGCTGTGTAGAATTGTGTATATTTGAAGGATCATTCAGACTTCCTACAGAATGATCTGGTTGAGAACAGAATTCCTGGGTAGATATAATTTCTATTCTCTATAAATAACCTTCAGATACGTGCAAGTTTCAAACTCTGTGAGTGATGCTCATGTGTGTGTTTGCACGTGAACACACGCAGGCCTGTGCCCATATGCATCAAGTATAAGGAGGGTTGAACTCTAACAGACCTATATAGAGATTGGTCCATAGGGTGAGGTTCAGCCGCTCTCTTGGCTCCTTCGATTAACTGTATCTATCCATTCTTCTATTTCCTTCCTGTTCAGAATCTACTTCTCGTACCCTGGGACAGGGTTATTTTGATTTGGTTTCTGTGTTTGTTTACTTTCTTTTTTCAGGTTGGCAGGCTTTGCTTTCTCATTGCCAGAGGCCCTCTTCTGCTAAAGGAGGTGGCCCCCTCTTTACTTTTCTTCTCTTAAGCCTTAAGCATTAACTGTGTTTCCTTTGACAGGTGATACTATATGGGAGAGCAAAGAAAGCCTACCTCAACAGTGGCTAACCAGAGAGATGCAGCCACTTTTGCTAGAAGTAGAATATACCTGGGAAGGGGAGGGAGCCTAACAAATTATTTAAGACTGAGCTCAGACATTCACTTGTGGTGTGTGTGTGTGCACACATGTATGTGTGTGTGTGTGCACATGTGTGCTTGCATTTGTGCATGTGTGAGAGAATAATATACTCTAAGGAAGATATTTAGACCTTATTCAGTGGTTTCTGTATGTCTACTTTAGGCGAGACATGTCCTAGCTATGACCAAGGACAGCTCCTCTATATTATTTTCTAACGATGCTGTAACAAATGATCACATTCCTGCAGTTCTGTAGGCTGGAAGTCTGACACGGGTCTCACTGGGATAAAAGCAAGGTGTCCACAGGGCTCTGTTCCTTTCTGGAGGCTCTAGGGAAGGCCCTGTTTCCTTGCTCACGTGGGTCCTTTAGACCCATCTGGTTTCTTGCAGGGCAGGACTGAGGTCCCCTAGCCTTTGGAGCCCATCTTCAAATGAGAGATTGTAGGGTCATTCTCAACTCCTGTTGAACCCTTCCCTGTTCTGGACTCACCCCTGCCCCATCCCTCACATCAGAGCAAGTCTAGCTGATCCAGGTGTCCCAAATCTCTGTACCTTGTTCTTTCCTCTCCGGTATACTGTTTTGTGTTGGTGCTTCTCTTCTCGCCTGAGGATTTACAGCATAACCTTGACTGGTTTCCCTCTCCTCCAGTCCTTCACCATTCAGTGTCTTCTCAAAGCACAGGTCTGATCATGAAAATGACTTGAACAACATTCTTTTATTTAAATTTTTTTACTATGTGGTCACAACATGCCCCTTGAATCACATCTTCCACTGTGGCCTCCTCCTATCCCACTTCACTTTCTGCTCCAGCCTCCCTCGAAGGAGCACTCACTATTCTGCAACCATACCAGGCACCTCTAGACTCTGTGCCTTTGCCCAGGCTGGTCCTCTGTCTTGAGTTCCCCCCATTAGACTCAAACTTGTCAAAATCCATAGGTCACCTTCAAGGTGCAGGTCAGATGAGACTTCCTCTAGGAGGACATATGTGATGGCTCAGGTGGCCGTCTCTATTTCCCCCGGTGTTGTGGTGGCACTGAGTCTTCAGCTTACTTATCCGTGCGTTAGAGTCACTTAGGTAAATCTCTCTCTCTCCTCTGGATCACGTGAGACATAAGTTGGTTGTCTTCATTGCCTTCGCTTCCCCCCTCCAACACACAGGCTCCGGCGATGGCTTGCAGAATTGACCTGATTTTGTTGAACTGGTGTGATGTTTAATGCATCGGTGAGATGGTGACCGTGACTGTCTGCAGGGGTGAGGCGAGGTGCCTACCATCCAGCATCCCCGAGGGGTCATCTGGGGCAGCGCTTGTCAGGACTCTGGAGACAGGCCTGAAGAAGAACACTGGCTTGCCCCAGGGGTGGACAGCTCCCTAGAAAGTCACAGCACACCGGTTCTCCACCCCCTCAGCCTCCTGTCCCCTCCCTCCGGAGAAGGCCCTTCTCTGAGATCTCTCTTCCCCTCCTTAGCTGAACCTGTTGCGAGTTTCCCAGCTGCAGCTTCCTTTGGTCTTCTCTGGCTTCCACTGTTTATTTTCTTCCCTGTCAGCCTCTTTCTCTGCTGTGGTGGTAAATAGACCCGATGACTGTCAGCTCTAGGGCCTGAGCAGTGAACCCGCCACGCGTCAGTGGCAGGTCAAGAAGACTCTAGCATCAGATGCTATGAGGTATCCCTCAGGCTCAGAAGCTTCCCCAGGCACTGGCCCAAGCTGTGCAGCAGATTTTGCTCCTGACCATCCAAACAGAACTTCACAGACAGAAGCATCACATGACCTACTCCTTCCCCGCCTGGTGGGTGCTCCCTCTTACTCCTGTTCTTGCCGCCGCAACCTCCTGGTCAGAAGTTGGGCAGATGACAGAGGGGGCACTCAGACTTGCCTGCAGGGTAGAGCGACACGTGAACCAACTATTTCGTGCATTACACTCATGCCAATCCCTTTTCTTCTCTGTGAGAAATTGGAGCTGTGCTTGATCTAAGTGTCTAGCCATTCCAAATTCCTAAGACAGAGTGGCCTTGCTGGTTGGCTATGGAAGGGCATAGAGACCACCTTGAAGGCAGGCCAGGAATATGGGGTTCCGATCTTTCCCCCACACCACCTCAGGAAGTGATGCTTCCAACCGGTCTGGTTTTGAGCCAAAGCAGGTCATCCTCTCTCCCCCGTACCAGTTACCCCACTTCACCTCCTTCCCTCCTGTGCGATCCGGGGATCTCCTCCCTCCCCACCTCCCGGCTCTGCCACCCCCTCTGCTCTCTGCCTCTCCCTGAATTCTCCGGAGCAGCCGGCCCCTCAGTGACGAGCTGTCAGCGGGAGAGCCACACAAGGCAGTGCCATCGGTCCTCCCCCGACTCCGCGTGGCGGTGCGCATCATCTGTCAGAGCGCCCCTCTCCCTCCCCCCGTTTCCCCACCCCCTCCCCTGGCTGCTCGCTCTTTCCCTGCTCCTGAGATGCAAAGCCCCGCGAGCAGCGCCGGCGGGAGCCAGACCGGAGAGGCATGGTGCAGCAGCCCCCCTAGGGGCGCCGAGGTGAGGGGGGCCGTCCTCCGCCACCTTCTCCCATGTACCGGGAGGTGGCTGACTCTGTCACTCAGGGCCTCACCGAGCCATGCCCAGCTGGGGCCGGGCCAGCCACACCTTCCCTGCTGCACTGCCCACTGCCGGACAGGTAAGAGAGCAACTCCGTCCAGCAGGGCCTGGATGGCTCCCCGGACTGGCCGTCCCCAGCCACAGTCTTGTGAGAAGGGCAGGGCGCCCCGGGGCAGAAAAGGCACTGTCCTCCCGTCGGTCCTCGTTCATTCTCTAGCAGCGCTCTGCAGAGGGGGCAAGCCCGTCCTCCCTTCCAGGAGCGGGAGTGCAGGACTGTGCCCGTTCTTCCCACTCAGTGGGCGCTAAGCTGCAACGGTTCTTTTTCTGTTCTCCCTTCTCCTCAGTCCTAACTCCCCAGGTCCCCTGAAACCTGTTTTCTGGTCCCTGAGAGATGTGATTTCTTCTCTCAGATCCCTGCGGGCTCTGGAAATATTGTAGGTTTGCTATCTGACTGTGACACTGTCTCTTTTCGTTCCATTCATGTCTTTTCGGCTGCTGTTTTAAGTGGATCGCCTGCACAGCAGTCTGGCTGCCCACAGCAGCTGTTTTGTTTTGTCAGCATGCCGGTCTCCGGTGCTGCTGGTGACTAACCCTGGTGACACATTCCGATGCAGAAGGACTCACCATCCCAATGAGTCGAGGGAGATTAAAATACATCGGAGGTCACCAGTTTGTTCTGTGTCCCCTCCACCCCAGGTTTATGGAAGTATAACTGACAAAATTGTGAGATGTTTCAAGTGTACCATGTGAAGATCTGGTACACAGATACATTGTGAAAGGCTCCCCACCATCAAGTTAACAAACATCCAACGGCAGGTCACCAATACCTTTTTTTTTTAATTAAAAAAATGTTTTTATTATTATATGCAATGCTGAAATAACATCATAAAAATTTCGCTTACCTTCCGGATTGTTTTCTTAGACTTATTTAAAACTTGACTTGCTGGGGCAAGGGTTTTTTTTAAACTGAGATATAATTGACATGTAACATTATATTAGTTTCAGGTGTGCAACATAATGATTTGACCTACGTACATATTGCAAAGTGATCACCCCAATAAATGTGGTTAACATCCATCACCATACGTAGCTACCATATTTTTTGGGGGGGGGCAGGTCACCAATTGCTAAGCAGTGAGTTGAGGGCACATTTGCCACTTCCAGGAGGTGACGAGTCCCTGGCATTAGCTAAATGGGTCCTTCTGAGGGCTGTCTCGGTAGTGACTTTTAGGAGGCATGGAGGAGGAGAGTAGCTTTTCTCTTTCTGTGTTAGAGCCACTCACTCTCAGTCCATGGTTTCACACACATACTGGCTTTCAGGTCCTTGTAAGTCCTGATCTTCGGGTGCTTTCAACCTAGTGAAATAAGGGAAGCCTACCATAGCCTGCAACTTGGGTTACTTTGGGATTATAGGTTCCTACAGATTTGGAAAACTTGAGGGTTTTCTTGGAAGTTGGAGGGGGTGCTAGAAAGTGGGGCAGTGAGAAAGCTGTTATCATGAGAGCCTATTAGTGTTTGGGGAAATCTCTAAGCTGTAAAGTGCAATGTGGTCTTTATGATGCTATTGATGGCTGTTATTATTTTGGGAATGAGAGCCACCTGAGTACCCAGTCAATCCAGTAAACTAGTTTCTTTTTAAAAATTTTTTTGTGATTGGGGCACCTGGGTGGCTCAGTGGGTGAAAGCCTCTGCCTTCGGCTCAGGTCATGATCTCAGGGTCCTGGGATAGAGCCCCGCATCGGGCTCCCTGCTCAGCGGGGAGCCTGCTTCCTCCTCTCTCTCTGCCTGCCTCTCAGCCTACTTGTGATCTCTCTCCCTCTTTGTGTCAAATAAATTAATTAATTAAAAAAATTTTTTTTTGTTATTTGCCCCAGGGGTACAGGTCTGTGAATCATCAGGCTTACACCTTTCACAGCACTCACCATAGCACAAACCCTCCCCAATGTCCACAACCCATCCACCC